>SJYV01030346.1:171675-196315 GCA_006410875.1 Neotragus pygmaeus | reverse complement strand
GTGCCCTCTCTGCTGGGGCCGCCAGCAGCCTGCTTGGCTCGCGGTCTGGCGCTCCTGTAAGGGCAGCGTGCCCCGGTCACAGCCACGTCTGCGGAGCGCTCTGCAGGGGCCTGGTTGGCGCGGGACTCAGAACAGCTGGTGCCCGGGGGTGTCCCTGTCACCGTGACCTGGGGGAGGGGGTGCTTCTGAGTTCTGACGACCTCACTGGTCGTGTAAGCCGTGCATTTGATGGAGGTGTGTGTGCAGGTTGTACTTTCCTAGCCATCTGATGGGTAAAGAACAGTTTAAGGGCAGGCAAGTGTGGGCTTTAGCAGAGTTCAGTGAGAACTTGAATGTTCTCACTTAGGGTCCCTTCCACGACTCCTTGTTCCAGCCTCTGGAGTGGAAGTTGGGCTCAGAGATGCCGCGTCTTCAAGCCTGCGGCCTGTCACTGAGCAGGGCCAGTGGCCGCCACAGGTGGGGCAGGGCTGGCTGGGACATGGGTCTGTGACGCTGGCGCCAACAGTCGGCCCAGTTATCGCACACGGTGTGGTCGGGGGCGCCCCTCCGGCAGCCTCTCAGCGCGTGTGTCCTTCTGGAGCCACAGACCCGCTGCCGGCCCAGCAGGCACCGAGCTGATGCCAGGGGGTGCTTGTTTACAGACGGTCCGTGTGGAGGGCCTGTCCTCACCCACCCAGATGGCAGGCACGCAAGCGAGCTTTGACATGTTATCTGCCTGGAATACCTTAACTCTAAAGTTTCCTTAGAAGCATCTTACAGACACGTGGGCTGTGCTCAGTCAGGGAATACTGTATCCAGAATACCAAAATAAAAGTGATTCTATGGACACGTGGAAACATCATCTGTATCCCGAGGGGTTGGGGGTGAATTTAAGGTGATGAAAGGCGGGCTTCTCTGCGCTTCAAGTTCTTTGTCACTTTTAGAAATTCATCATAAAACGTTCAGTGTGTTTATCTTCAAAAAAAAATAAAAGCTGCTCTGCAGCGTGCGAGTTAGAGGTTGGGAGTGAGCCAGTGTACACCTGCTGGTGTGTCTGTGGCCCAGACTGGGCCCCAGCCAGCAGGCGGGCGCGCCCTCTGCTCACCCCCTCGGCTCCCTCGGGTGCTGCCCAATCACAGACACTGTCGGTCTTTCCTGAGCGAGTTCGCTGTTGGCGTGATCTGTGCAACAGTCTGTCTGCACCTGGGCAGAACGGGTCTGGGGCTCCTTTCTCAGCTGATGAGAATGTCATCCTGAAACTGATTGTGGTGGTGGCTGCAAACTGTACGCTTTCAGTGAATGGATTGAACGGCCTGTAACAACCTCAGTAAATAAAACGACCCCTTGCTGTGCAGCCACCTCAGGGAGGGAGGTAGTTTCTCCGGGATTCAGCTTCCTGCTTTTCTTTTCGGCAATCTTAGCAAGATTTTTACATGGCATACAACTCGGTCATGTAAAGGGCGCAGTTGCGGGGCTTCCAGTGTGTTCACAGAGTTCGCAGCCATTGCCACAGTCGGTTTTAGGCCACGCGTTGAGCCTCGGTCAGTTGATGGTCACAGTCACGCATTTAAAGATGCGTGAAATGTGACATACGAGAGGTGCGTAAAAACAGGAGAGCTGGGCGCTTCTCGAGGCGCCAGACTTCTGACCCCGAATCCCGAGAGTCCGCCACTGTCCGGAGTTTGGAGACGATGGCGTGGGGCGGCCTCCGTGGGCCGGCCTGGAGCCGGCGCCCGTGGCGGGCCTGTGGCTCCCGGATTCCGAGCTCTCGCCGGCCCACCCAGGGGCGTTTCTCACTGTGTCACGCTGGCTTTGTGACTTCCCGCGTGTGCGTTGGGGGCCTGGTGTGGAGTCCGTCAGAACTGCTGTTTCTTTCAGCTTTCCTCAGGCGACGGGCTCAGTGCTCAGCTGCCTTCCTTCCTTGCAGGGCATTCTAGAAGCATCCAAGGCCAGGGATATCCCCATGGTCATCGACGCAGTAAGTGTGGCCCCTGCCCTGCCCCCTCCTCACCGCGGACCCCGTGGCCAACCCTGAATGACCTGAGTCCTCGTCCACAGGACGGGCTCTGGCTTATCGCCCAGCAGCCAGCCCTCATCCAGGGCTACCGGAAGGCGGTCCTCACCCCTAACCACGTGGAGTTCGGCAGACTCTCCGAGGCCGTGGTGAGTCAGCCAGCCGCAGGCAGGTGACTGCACGCACTCCAGGGCATCCTCCGGTCAGTGTCCTCGATGGGGTGAAAGCTGGGTGGTGGACTCGGGGGTCAGCCCAGCCTCCAGGCCCCTCCGGGTGATCGTTTCATCCCTGCCTTGCATGCCCTCCTCTGAGAGGTGGGGTGGGACAGGGTCCACATCAGGGTTTGTGAGGACAAGATCAAACCACACCACTGACCCCACAGCATGGGGCTAGGTGCGGCCTGCATGTCGCCGAGAGCCTGGGGTCGGCCAACCGGCCCTCGCTCTGTGCGCTTCCTCCACACGTGCCGCTCTGCCTCCATGGACTTGGCCAGCCTGATTGTAGTTACTGTGGAAGAAAGCCCACGTGTAAGGACTGTGCCAGTCACACTGAAATTGTTGAAGGGTCAGCTGCGTCTGTCCACGCAGCGTCCTTACGTGTTAGCCCATGTGCATCAGCTCTTTATCCTTCAGAGATGCGTCACTTGGGCAAACCTGCAGATGCCCTGCCGTGGGCCGGGGTCCTGACTGCCGGGACCAGGCCGTGGCGGGCGCCCTGCATCTCTGCCCCGAGGGCCGGGTCACTGCCCGCCTGGGGCGCAGGCGGTGCAGGCCTCAGGCTGAGCCCGTCTGGCTCTTGGCAGGTGCCGGGCAGGCCCCCAGACGAGCTGGGCCCCGGGCAGACGGGCTCTTCCATGTCCCACAAGGCCTGTGTCTCTGGTCCTGTCTAGCTGGGGGCGCCCCTGGAGGGTGGGGACCGTCACGGAGCTGTGCTGAGACTCAGCCAGGCCCTGGGCAACGTCACCGTGCTGCAGAAAGGGGAGCAGGACGTGATCTCTGACGGCGAGCAGGGTGAGTGGGCGCAGACGCCACCCTGCGTCTCAGCCAGTTGGCAGAGCCACGCTGGGCACCAGCCCCAGGAGGCCCGCCTGTCCGCAACCTCGGGAAGCCTGGCTTTGCCCTGTGCGCGGTGTTCTGCACAGGGCAGTGGTCTCAGCGGGGCGCGGGCGTGGCGGCGATGCTCCTTCCCTGCCGTGTGCAAAGGCCCACGGAGGGCCCCCCACTGCAGAGAGGCGGGGACTAAGTGCCTGCCCGCTGCTTGTTCAGTTTACAAGAGCACCCGGAAAGGAGACCCCAGGGGGCCGCGTGAGCGCCCAGGCACCAAGCACAGCCTTGGGGGCTGCCTGCCCGTGCCCTCAGCGGGGCTCCAGGCTCAGCGCGCGGCGCCTCTGCTCCCTGCAGAGTCCTCCCGGTGGCGCCAGGCCCAGCGGGCAGTGACCAGACAACTGGACATGCAGGGCTGCTGACCGGGTCATGGGAACCAGGAGGCAGAGAAGCACAGGCTTGGGCACGTGTGTGCACCTGCACACGCACTCACCTGCCACACGCACGTGCATGCACGCACATTCTGGACAGGAGACAGCGAGCGTTCCCCGAGGGACCCTGAGACCTGGGGGTCCTTCAGGTGCTAGGAGGTGCTCTGACCCCTGACACAGTCAGAGGCACGACCGTTTCAGACTTTTCCCAAGAAACGGAAACTTCTCACGGCGCAGACAAGCCCCAGCCGGGGCACCACCAGCTCCGAGTCTCCTGGAGGACAGGAGCCCTGGGCTGGGCGTGCACGTCCCCTCAGACCCCGGGTGCTGCTTGAGGGGCCGCCTCCGGCCGTGTTTGCCTGGAGGCGGCCCCGTGGGGACGGCGGGGAGGAGGGAGGGCGCGCGCGACGCGTGCTCTTCTCCGCAGTGCTCGTGTGCAGCCGGCAGGGCAGCGCCCGCAGGTGCGGGGGGCAGGGGGACCTGCTGTCGGGCTCCCTGGGCGTCCTGGCGCACTGGGCCCTCCGCACCAGCCCCCAGAAGACTGGCGGGTAAGTCCGTCTTGTTCCTCATGTTTCAGCAGCTCGTGTGTATAGTAAGGAGCAGACTGGAATGCTCCCGGTGAAACACCGGCGTCACGGGGAGAGCTCCCAGGGCTGGCTGGGTTGATCCCTGCCACTGGGCTGGCCACAGGAAGCAGCCCTGTCCCCCTGGCTGGATGGCCTCCCTGCTCCCACCCCTGCTGGTGTGGGAGACGCTGCCCGGGGCTCTGCGGCGCCTGCTCTCAGAACACCTGTCATGGTGGCAGACATGCAGGTGGGGGGAGCTCACGTTGACACGAGTCTCCATGAGGCAGTCGGGCTCTGAGCTGGGGGGCCCCTCCCCAGATGGCGTGGAGGGAGCTGGGGCACCCCCACCCCTAGGGACCTAGACCTCTGCTCTCTGCACCCATCCTGGCCACAGTGATGGTGCCAGGCTGCAGGGTCACCGCAAACCTGACCAGCACACCCATGGGATGTGTGCAAACAGGGTGCTGGCAGGTCCAGCGGCGTGGTGAGCGGGTGTCTCCAGGGGGGGGGTCCTCAGTGATACAGTGAGCAGGCGTCCCTGGCGGGGGTGTAAGCAGCGTGGCCAGCAAGTGTCCCGGGGAGGGGGGGTCTTAGTGACATAGTGAGCAGGCGTCCCCGGTCTCAGTGACGTGGCAAGCATGTGTCCCCGGCCTCAGCATCCTCCAGGTCCTAGCACACAGCGGGCACTGACGCTGACCAGGTGCTGTGTGAGGTCACCTGGGGCGAAAGCCGTGTCCTGACCCTTCCCACGTGCACAGCTGTCTCTGATGCTCATCTGTCAGAATCGTCCATATCCTGGTTACTGGCTGTGTTCTCTCTTGGGAAGCTGCCTTAGAGGCCCATAGACTCGAGCTTACCAGCGTGGGTCCTGGGACGGCAGGCAGGAGGCACAGGGTGGGGTGGCCGCCCCTGAGACCTCTCCCCGCAGGCCCAGCCCGCTGCTCGTGGCTGCCTTCGGCGCCTGCGCCCTCACCCGGCAGTGCAGCCAGCAGGCCTTCCAGAAGCACGGACGTGCCACCACCACCTCCGACATGGTCGCCGAGGTCGGGCCCGCCTTCCACAGGCTCTTTGAGGCCTGAGCCGGAGCCGCTGGAGGGTGTGTTCCGTCCACCCGCATCCTCCAAGAGGTCTGCGCTGTGCAGGTTGACACAACACCCATTTGGAGCTTAGCGCTTTCTGCCTAAACTGATACGGAACGGTGCTGGTGAACTTTCCTCAGGCTCTGCAGAGTCAGAAAAGAACGTAGAGCATCGCGTAATGAGACGGTCTGACGGCGGCTCAGCCGGGCCATGGGCTCCGCTGCTGCCTGGAGCGGGCCCCACGTCTGAGCATCGTGTTCCTGTGAGAAGGGCCCTCACTAGCAGGCCTCTCGGGGGTCCCGTCTCTCGTTCCCAACTGTGTGTAAATCGTGTTTTCTTTTTAAGTTGAGGTCCTGCAGAGGCTGTGGTGTTCATTCTTTAGCTCATTTTGACGTTTTACATGGTTATTAGGTCGGACACATCTGGGCAGAAACATTCAGCATTGGTTGGTTAATTGGCTGAAGTTTTCTGGAACAGTTAGTGATGTGTCAGAACTGGAAATCCTGGAGGCCCCTGGGAAAACCAAAGTAAATGAGGAACCCTGGCCCCCGAGCGTGCAGGGCAGCTCTGTGACACCTCAATTTGATGTGTCTGTGCAAAGGCAGGCGTGGTGACGGGCCCCTGCGGTGAGGGGTGCCCAGGTCTCCCAGGTCAGGGCCCAAGCTGCCGGGTACCTGCTGGTGGGGCCGGACAGTGGGGCCCTGCCTCGGGCCGGGGTGGGGGTGCTCCCTGTACTGAGTTGTCCTGTCGGCATCGGGTCAGCCTGTGTGGCGCCTGGTGGCCCGCTTCGTTTCTCCGTGGGGTCGATTACAGCGCATGCCCCCGAGTGCGCTGTCCACGCGCTTCCTGTGGGGCGGGCCTGACCCGTGTCCGTACGTCTGTCCTCAGTGACCCCTGCTCTCTGTTCGGACAAAAGATCCTGCTTGCTTTGAATAGCTTGGACTTAAGGTTTCTTTAAAATTGTGGATCACTTACATCTAATCGTAGAAAAGCTTCACTACTGTCGTGGACCTTTCTTCATTTGGGGAATTACACCTAAAGCGCGGTCATTATTAAAAGGCAGACGTGGTTGACTTCACTGGAGAGAGTTATGTGTTTTTTTCTCAAACAGCCAGAATTCACCTTCAGGTTGGTCCTCAGCAAGGACA
Source organism: Neotragus pygmaeus (assembly GCA_006410875.1). Classification (NCBI taxonomy): domain Eukaryota; kingdom Metazoa; phylum Chordata; class Mammalia; order Artiodactyla; family Bovidae; genus Neotragus; species Neotragus pygmaeus. The sequence continues at coordinate 190,055 of SJYV01030346.1, read as the reverse complement.
TCCTCAGACACGGGGATGAATACACAACTGCCCAACCAGCTGCCAGCACTGTTCACGGGTGCCTGTCGGGCTGTTAAAGTGGAAGCAGCCCGGAACGTGGCAGCTTCTCCCCGGGGAAGGCGTAAGGCTGCAGTCACGGGACCCACTGCTCCCCTCTGCCTGGCGGGGCAGCCGGGCGATGCTCCTGAAGGAGGGGAGTGCCTGCCCCGGGCTCCTCTGCAAACCCGGGCATTCGCCAGCTCCAGGCAGGACACCAGCCCCCAGGAGAGCGGCCCCCAGGGCAGGTCCGGCTCGGCTGTCGGCCAGTCCCCTGCAGGACTGAGCGCCTGTCAGCCTCCTCCAGGGGCCGGCCGCCTGCCCTTGCAGGTTTCACTCTGCTCTGCAGGGTTCCTCGCTGCAGGCCAGCTTGTGAACAGGCCCCTCCTCTAAAACAAGGGCCCCTGCCTGTCGGGGCAGCAAAGTCGGTGATGAAGTTAACTTGTCTGCCAGGCCGTCCTGCTGCCGGGGGCGGAGCCGTGGACCAGTCCTGGACGGTTCGGGAGCCTGGCTGAAAGCTGGAGAGGCAGGCGGGCCCCGGTTTCCTGCCGGTGCCCTGACAGCAGGGGCTCCCCGCCTGCAGCAACAGGCAGACGGGGCACTGCCGCCGGGCAGCTCGGTCCCTGCTCACCCTGCCGGCTCCCCCGCGCCACCCCGACGCCCTCACACAGCCCTGGCCCTGGGGCGCCTGCTCGGGCTGGTAGCCCAAGAACCAACGTTGAGGGAGTGTAGTGTGTGGGNTTTTTTTTTTTTTGATGGAGATTTGTTTATTTATTTTTTTGGTAGATATTTATCTTTTTAATTAATTACTTAATTACTTAATTTTTACTTTATTTTACTTACAATACTCTATCCCTTGGACTGCAAGGAGATCCAACCAGTCCATCCTAAAGGAAATCAGTCCTTTCATTGGAAGGACTGATGCTGAAGCTGAAGCTCCAATACTTTGGCCACATGATAGGAAGAACTGATTCATTGGAAAAGATCTTGGTGCTCAGAAAGATTGAAGGCAGGAGGAGAAGTGGATAAGATGGTTGGATGGCATCACTGACGCAATGGACATGAGTTTGAGCAAGCCCTGGGAGTTGGTGATGGACAGGGAGGCCTGGCATGCTGCAGTCTATAAGGTCACAAAGAGGGAGACATGACTGAGCAACTTAATTGAACTGAACTGAACCCTGAGAAAGAACAAAACTGGAAGCATCATGCTCCCAGACTTGAAACTGTACTATAAAGCTACAGTCATTGAAAGAGGGGTACTGGCACAGAAAAATATCCACAGGTCCAAGCAACAGAACTGAAGCCCAGAAATAAACCCAAACATATGTGGACAACTAATTTACAACAAAGGAGCAAAGAACATACAGTGAAGAAAGAATGGTCTCTTTAATAAGTGGTATTGGTTTAATTTGACTGCCACANAAAAATATCCACAGGTCCAAGCAACAGAACTGAAGCCCAGAAATAAACCCAAACATATGTGGACAACTAATTTACAACAAAGGAGCAAAGAACATACAGTGAAGAAAGAATGGTCTCTTTAATAAGTGGTATTGGTTTAATTTGACTGCCACATACAAAATAATGAAATATGATTAGTATGTTACATCAAGCACAGCAATTAACTCAAAATAGATAAAAGAACTGAATATACATTTACACTGAAATGAGGAAAAAGTTAATGCAATTAAAGCAAAAATTCTTATTAATATTTAAATCCAGGAAGCCAATCTGATGTGAAAAATACTGAAGAATTTCTGTAAAATAAATAGCAAGAATGAAACACTTAATAGGACAGTCAACCACCCAGTGAGTCTCTACCAAGATGGAAATGCCTATCTGGATACAAGGGGTAGTAGCTGCACCACTGAATCCCACTAACATTCTTTCATGTGCACCAGTGGAAGTTAGAGCTAAAGGCAACCTCTGTGCCTTTGATGAGAAGTACAAATTGATTCCATTATTCCCCAGATTTCTATCAAATCTGAAATAAAGTCCATGGGACAAGCCTACGGAAATGCTTCTTCCCAGGTTACATTTGGCATGCATGACATTTCAAGTAAAGCAAGTCAGTGGTACAGCTGGCTCCAAAAGAAGGAAGTGATGCCAGCTCTAAAGAGTGCCACTGACCCAGCTAAAGCCTGCTGCTCTGAAAAATGCAGAAAGAAACTATTTGGCAGAAAGGTGAAGCACTATATCTCTGCTCTTTCTGGTTATAGCTCTCTTGCTNTGTTGAAGGAAGTGATGCCAGCTCTAAAGAGTGCCACTGACCCAGCTAAAGCCTGCTGCTCTGAAAAATGCAGAAAGAAACTATTTGGCAGAAAGGTGAAGCACTATATCTCTGCTCTTTCTGGTTATAGCTCTCTTGCTGCTCCATCCTGGCAAGTGAAAATAGAGCACCTCTAAACCTTTCTCTTTATTTGTTTGTCTGGTCTGGAAATATTTGAACAGAGATCAGCATAATCTCTGATAGATTCCATTTTAAATCCCAAATCTGGAAAAGAATTATTGACTGTACGCACTACGCAGTGTTGGAAAAATATATTGGACATATGCAAGGACTAGGTTTTAAACAGAGAGTTAATCTAAGAATTTAAACCAATGCTACCTATGAGACAGATTTGGCATTTCTCTCACCTGGGTAATTTTAACTTTCAAGTTGGACTCACTGTTTCTAGCCTGACTCCTTTCTCTAAATCCATGTCTATACTGTAGCCAGAGTGAACTCTAAAATAAAACTGTGTCAAGAGTGTAGGAAGATATCTCTTAGAAATTGACCTTTGGGCTGAAGCATGATGAAGAGAAGAAGGTGCCAGGTGATGATATATGAGGAGAATTTTTTATACTATGGAACAAAAAAGATTAAGGAATTAATTCAATAATAAAATGGGCCTTTTGGAGGGACAAAAACAGGTTCATTGCACTGGCTTCCATGCATTGATGGAAGATAAGAAAGACGAAAGAGACATCAGAGCATAAGAAAATGAATAGTAGAAAGATGACAGGTCTTTTGGTACATGATACAGTTTTAGAAACTTTACACCTGTGGTGGATTCATGTCAATCTATGGCAAAGCCAATAGAGTATTGTAAAGTAAAATAAAGTAAAAAATAAAATAAAATAAATAAAATTGAAAAAAAAAAGAAATTGAAAGCTGTTTAAGTAAGTGACTTTAAGTAGGAAAGATATATGTATGATTTCCATTTTAAAATACCATTTTGGCTTCTTTATAGAAAAATAAACCGAGTCAGGCAAGTTGCTGAGAAATGAAGGTGATTGGATTAGAAGTGGATCCTGTGTTAAGATATAATAGAACTTGAAGTCTTTTTATTTTTATTGATTTTTATTTATTTTTTTACTTTATTTCACTTTACAATACTCTATTGGCTTTGCCATATTTTAGATTGTGTGCAAAGAGAATTGAAGTGATGAAGAAAAGGAAGAAATCAGTTATTAGCTTTACTTACTATATCATACTCACTGCAATATGAAAATCTGAGGAAGGAAAAATTTTGTGGTGAGAGAAAGGGAAATAAAATATACTTATATGGCTTTGTTAAGTATGATCTATCACTAAACTGGTAGACTTTGAAATATCTAACTCTGGGGAATTTTCAGAGTCAGAGATAGAGTTGAAAGTTAACTAGAATATTGTTGTTATTTAGTCACTCAATCATGTCTGACTCTTTGCAACTCCATGGATTACAGCATGCTAGGTTTCCTTGTCCTTCACTATCTCCCAGAGTTTGTTCAAACTCTTGTCCATTGAATCGGTGATGCCATCCAACCATCTCATCTGTTGTCCCTTTCTCCTGCCTTCAATCTTTCCCTGCATCAGGGTCTTTTCCAATGGGTTTTCTCTTTGCATCAGGTGACCAAAATATTGGAGTTTCAACTAGCCCATAGATAGCATTTAAAAACCTTAACGCTGGGCTGGAAGAAGCACAAACTGGAATGAAGATTGNTTTTTCAGATAATTGTGGATATTTTTATTTGATACTAACCAAAACTTAACACACATTAGTTTCTTTGAAGTTAGTTTTAATGTGGAATCTGAAATATTGAATCATGTGGAATCATGACCTTTTTTGGGTATTTTTTTTAAAAGAAGCAGCATACATTTTATTACCTTAAAAAATATTATTAGAGTATAATTGCTTTACAATGATGTGTTAGCAGTTGCTTTATAACAAAGTGAATCAACTATATATATATGTGTTTGTGTGTGTATAATATATACATATATATATAACCTCCTTTTTTCAATTTATTTTTTTTAATTAAAAGATAATTGCTTTACAGACTTTTGTTGTTTTCCATCAAACTTCAACATGAATCAGCCATAGGTATACATATATCCTCTATGTTTTGAAACTTCCTCCCATCTTCCTCACCATCCCACCCCCTAGGTTGATACAGAGCCACTATTTGAGTCTCCTGAGCCATACAGCAAATTCCCATTGGCTATCTATTTTTCATATGGTAGTGTAAGTTTCCACTCTTTTACTCTTTCCATACATCTCACCCTCTCCTCCCCTCTCCCTATGTCCACAAGTCTATTCTCTATGTCTATTTCTCCATTGCTGCCCTGTAAATAAATTCTTCAGTACCATTTTTCTAGTTTCCTTATATATGCATTAGAATATGATATTTATCTTTCTCTTTCTGACTCACTTCACTCTGTATAATATGTTCTAGGTTCACCCACCTCATTAGAACTGACTCAGATACATTCATTTTAATGGCTGAGTAATATTCCATTGTGTAGATGTACCACAACTTCATTATCCTTTCATACATCGATGGAGATCTAGGTTGCTTCCATGTTCTAGCTATTGCAAATAGTGCTGCAATGAACAATGGGATACATGTGTCCTTTTCAATTTTGGTTTCTTCAGGTTATATGCCTAGGAGTGTGATCGCTGGGTCATACGGAGGTTTTATTCCTAGTTTTTTTTTTTTTTTTTTTTTTTGAGGAATCTCCATACTGTCTTCCATAATGGCTGTATCAATTTACTTTCCCACCAATAGTGCAAGATCATTCCCTTTTCCCTACACTCTCTCCAGCATTTATAGTTTGTAGACTTTTTGATGAGGGCCATTCTGATTGGTGTGAAGTGATATCTCATTGTTGTTTTGATTTGTATTTCTCTGATAATGAACGATGTTGAGCANGCTGTATCAATTTACTTTCCCACCAATAGTGCAAGATCATTCCCTTTTCCCTACACTCTCTCCAGCATTTATAGTTTGTAGACTTTTTGATGAGGGCCATTCTGATTGGTGTGAAGTGATATCTCATTGTTGTTTTGATTTGTATTTCTCTGATAATGAACGATGTTGAGCATCTTTTCATGTGTTCATTTGCCGTCTGTATGTCTTTTTTGGAGAAATGTCTGTTTACGTCTTTTCCCCACTTGTTGATTGGGTTGTTTTTCTGACATTGAGTTGTATGAGCTTCTTAGATATTCTGGAAATTAATTCTTTGTCAGTTGTTTCATTTGCTATTATTTTCTCCCATTCTGAGGGGTGTCTTTTTACTTTGCTTATAGTTTCCCTTGCTATGTAAAAGCTTTTAAGTTTAATCAGGTCTCACATTTTACTTTTGCTTGTATTTCTGTTACTCTAGGAGGTGGATCATAGAGGATCTTGCTTTGATTTATGTCATCGAGTATTCTGCCTGTGCTTTTTGCTAACAGTTTTATAGTTTCTGGTCTTACATTTAGGTCTTTAATCCATTTTGAGTTTATCTTTGTGTATGGNCACGTGCTATACAGTAGGTCTTGGTTGCTTGTCCATTTTGAATATGGCAGTGTGTTCCTCGAGTGCTTCAGAGTGTAAGTTACTTTCAGCTCTGTGGCTTAGGTGCTCAGTCCTGTCCAGCTCTTTTGCGACCCCATAGACTGTAGCCCAGCAGGCTCCTCTGTCCAGGGGATTCTCTAGGCAAGAATACTGGAGTGGGTTGCCATTTGCATCTCCAGGGGATCTTCCCAACCCAGGGATCGAGCCCACATCTCCTGCTTGGCAGGAAGAGTCTTGACCCACTAAGCCACCTCTTTCACTGTATCCACCACCAAATTCAGAAAAGGGTCATCTCTGAGGAGATCCACCCGTTGCAGGTGGGAGGAGAACATCTGAGCAGTAAAACCTCTGATAGAGAAAGCTCTGACAGATATTAGATACGCCAGAAAAATAAGAAAATGACAAAAGTCTTAACTGCAATCTGTAAGAACATGAAGAATTTGAGGGAAAAGCTAGAAGTTTTAAAAACAAATTTGGTGGACTGAAGATGGAGCCCTGCGTGTGGAGCGGGACAGCTGGCATGTTTTAATTGGCCATAGGAATCGTGATGTTCTAAACTAACAAAGGTATATTCTGTCCTCTGAGAGCTGGTCCTGAAAGGTGCTCAGCCCTTGGCAGGCAGCAGGGCTACCTCAACGCTTCTGGGAATCTTCAAACAGCGAAAAACAGACGCATTATTCACTGACGGTTAAAAGCATGACTCCTCTTGCAAGTTCAATATGAAAGAGACCAGGAAGATATAGTAGCATGCATACCCAGACAGAGAGAGAAAGAGATTCCAGTTAATTTGACTCCTCCCAGTCTAGGTCAGAACCAGTAAGTATATTAAAATTAATGATTCCAAAATGTCATGAATGCCATTTCATAGCCCTTAATGACAACAACAAAAAGTGTAGTTCTCAGCATTACATTTTGCTTCAAAGCAAAATCTGTAAATCCAAAGTATAGTAGATGAGGTAGCACATATTGTTTAGGGTACTTTAGGTTTGAGATGAACGTGTTAGGATTTCTATTTTAAGCAGCTCAAAACAGAAAGAATTATAGTTCATCGCTTTTTCTTCCATAAGTTTGAACATCTTCAGTGAAACTAGAACCATAACCTTAGAAAAAACATTTAATATCAATTTTTGAAACACACTCCAAAGAACAACAATTGAAACTACCCAAATTCTTCAATGTATCCTCAAAATTAAGCTCTTTGCATTAGTGGCAGTTTTAAATGGGTGATTACAGTTATGCTCTAGTGATTGGTCTTCTAACCTTGTCCATTCAACATTGAAGTCATTGGCATACATTTTAAGAACCTGGTTCAGTTCAGTTCAGTCGCTCAGTCGTGTCCAACTCTTTGCGACCCCATGAATCGCAGCACACCAGGCCTCCCTGTCCATCACCAACTCCCAGAATTCACTCAGACTCACGCCTATCGAGTCAGTGATGCCATCCAGCCATCTCATCATTGGTCGTCCCCTTCTCCTCCTGCCCCCAATCCCTCCCAGCATCAGAGTCTTTTCCAATGAGTCAACTCTTCTCATGAGGTGGCCAAAGTACTGGAGTTTCAGCTTTAGCATCATTCCTTTCAAAGAAATCCCAGGGCTGACCTCTTTCAGAATGGATTGGTTGGATTTCCTTGCAGTCCAAGGGACTCTCAANGACTGGGCTTTCCAGGTGGCGCAAGTGGTAAAGAATCCACCTGCCAGTGCAGGAGACGAAAGAGATGAGGGCTTGATCCCTGGATTGGGAAGATCCTCTGGAGAAGGGCATGGCAACCCACTCCAGTATTCTTGACTGGAAAATCCCGTGGGCAGAGGAGCCTGGCGGGCTATGATTCATAGGGTCGCAAAGAGTCAGACACGGCTGAAGCGACTTGGCATGCATGCACGCACCCCTGATGTGACTAAGTGGTTAAATAAGCTAACATCCGCGGAGGTCCAGTGGGTGCCTGCTGCCTGGTAATCACTGAATCTATGAATTAGAAAAAATTCACAATCAAGTGTACAAAAAGAGATCTTTGAAGGCTTCTGAGAAAGAGAATGACTCTTTGGACATGTGTCACCTGGGCCTCTAAACCCTGGGAGATTCTGATCACCAGTCACCACGTGTGGATTTTTCCTCCCCAGCAAGCAATTCTCCCGACACTAGCTGGGTGTCCCACAGTTCACCTCAGTTCCGGTGCTACCCACTCGGAGACAGAATTAGATCCTCCAGGTGAAAGGCTCTGTCTCGCAAGCCCGCCCCCCACCTCCACTTCAGACAGCAATCACAAGTCTAGATGGTCACCTCTTCTTCTGACTGGTGATTCTTGGCGGTTTTGGTGAACTCCCCCCAGCCCACCCCGCCACCAAGCCCTCCTCTCTCCGCCCCGCTGCAGCCGCTTCACTACCAGCTCAACCGATTTGCNTTTCCTCCCCAGCAAGCAATTCTCCCGACACTAGCTGGGTGTCCCACAGTTCACCTCAGTTCCGGTGCTACCCACTCGGAGACAGAATTAGATCCTCCAGGTGAAAGGCTCTGTCTCGCAAGCCCGCCCCCCACCTCCACTTCAGACAGCAATCACAAGTCTAGATGGTCACCTCTTCTTCTGACTGGTGATTCTTGGCGGTTTTGGTGAACTCCCCCCAGCCCACCCCGCCACCAAGCCCTCCTCTCTCCGCCCCGCTGCAGCCGCTTCACTACCAGCTCAACCGATTTGCTAGAGCGGAAAACAGAGCTAGTGAAACGTTTTACTGACTCGATCACCAATTCATTAGAAGGAACTATAACTCAGGAACCGCGCGATGGAAGAGACGCACAGGGCAAGGGGTGCAGGGAGAGATGTGGTCCTTCCGTGCCCTCTACAAGGCTGCCCTTCCCCGAATGAATCTCTGGTTGTTCACCCACCTCCAGCCCTCCCTGAGGTCGGGCGGGCGGAACTGAAAATCCCAACCCTCCAATCACAGTACTAGTTCCCCTGGCAACCACCCTGAGGTGCTTTCCAAAAGTTACCTCTTTCCCATAAACTCAGGTGAAGTTGAAGAGGTTTGTTATGAGTATCAAGACACCTTTATCACTCAGGAAATACTAAAGGTTTTAGGACCTCGATGCCAGAAGCAGGGAGAAAGACCTGTTATGTGTTTCTTGTTTCAGATCACCATATCACACCTCCCACCAGCTCCCATAGGCAATTCCAACCTGCTGGTGGGCCCCTTGCTGGTGGGTGTTATACTCAGTGGATTTGGGGGGCACTGTTCTTGGCTGTAGGTGTTGGGAGGGCAATAATTGATCTCATCCATTTCTGGGTCCTCAGACTCCTCCCTAGGGCTTTGTCCTAAATAGATGCTTCGTACACGACTTGGAATAAGGACTGAATGCTTGATCTACGACACTGACAGGGAAACATAGAAACAAATGTCCCCCAATGAGATAAGCTAATCGCAAGAAGATGTGAGACCAGTGCCTGGTTCTGGGTACCCGGGTGTATCCAGCTTCATCCTTATAAGCATCTCATTCAACTAACACAATGTCTGTATCCCAGGGTGGGATGCCATGCTCTCTGTGGTTCTTAGATACTCACAGGAATTAAGCTGCGAGAGGCACCTTCTGGAACTATAACTTAGACTTAATTAAAAAATACTTCATTCTGTTTGAGGTTGTTTGTTTACAATTTAATGCACTTCATTTTCCCCCTTCCTTGCTTCTAAAAACCTAAACGTTTCCATTCTTCCAGGGAAGGCAAAAGCAGAATCTGTTTTTGAAAGATTGAGATCCCAGGGTCATCTTTAATGAAAAACAATGTGCCTTCTGTCTTTTTATAGACCTGTCTGCTTATTAAGTACCTTGAACAAATCACAGGACAGAGAAAGAATTTGTAAACAATTGAAATCAGGAGGTTCAGAATTCCAAATCTCCATGCTTTTACAACTGAACTGCAGTATTCATGTCTCTTCACACATCTTTGGCATGTGAGCCTCACACAGAGAATGGGATATTATAAAATGCAAATAAATCCACATTTTCCTCCCTCCATAACACAGCAGGAACAGGGCTGTTGGGAATAAAGGCCATGGATATGTGAATGGTTTTAAAAAAAAAAGCACTTTAACGATTGGGCAATTTTCTATTTTGGAAAATGGTTCATTCCATTTTATAGGATGATTTCCCCAAACCTATATTTTGTGGATATTCTGCTAATGTGCCAACCCACAGCTGGAGAGATGAGTGTGTGTTTTCCACACCCCTAAAACGGAAGCTCAGGCGAGCGTTCCTGGATGCTGGTGAGAAGCCTGAAGTCCTGGGGCACCGGGTCCTCTCCTGTTCCCATCTCAGCGAGGCTGATGCAGGCAGGACATTTGGGGGAGTGTTATTTGAGACTCCACTGTCCATTTGCATGTCCACCCACTTACCTTATGGGCTCGTGATTGTTGGATCAAGTTTAATTTAATTATTTTTCTCCCCACACTCACAGAGGACCTTCTATTACATGCAGGCAGTGGGAGGGCAGAAATTAATCAGACACAGTCTTTGCCCTTGAGAAACACCCCAAACTAATTGGAGAGACAAACAGAGGCGAAATAGGAGAGAAGGGCTGGATAGGGGAAATCTGACAACAGGAGGGGTCACCTGTGAATTCCATTGGGATTGAGGAAACTATCAATCAATCAACCTACCACACTTCCATCCTGTATCAGTGGCAGACATTACTAATTGATCACAGCACACTTTCTATTTCAGCCAGGGGTAACCATCGCTGATCCATTGAAGTTGGCCCTAGAGATTAAGTCTGGGTATTAGTTGGGGTCTGGTGGTTGGAGAGAGCTATGAGTTAGGACTCAGGAGACACGGTTGCTGCTGGTTCTCTGTATAATACAGGCAAGAATATTAAATGAGGGAATGATGAAGGATCTTTTAAAGTCTTTCCAGCTCTACTATGTTAGTCACAGGTAAATTACTGAGGACATATTTCAGTCGATACAAACAGATTGGGCACCTACTGTGTGTTGGAAATCGCACTGAGTTGTGAGGAGTAAAAGACGCTGCCATTAGGAGGAGACAGGCATGTACATGGCCAATCCCAGTATCTTCTGAGAGTTAACGAAAAATAATAGCAGCTTGGTGAAGGGCTCTGGGAGATAGGAGAGGAAGAGATGAATTGTGGGGAAGATTGGGATGGCTTCCTGGAGGAGGTGACATGTAACCTCAGTCTTGATGGGTGAAAAGGAATCCGTTAAGCAGACAGGGTTTGATTTGCCACGAACGCGAGGAGATTCCTACTTGTCACTCTCTCTGTCTTCATTTCCTGATCTTCGAGGAGGGACCGTAACCACCATCACCTCTCATCACGATCGAGCAAGACAGTGGCTGGGCAGTGTGCCTTGGAATGTGCTCTATAATGAAAAATGTCCATTATGATTATTACATTCATTCAAGAAATATTTACTGAGCACCTGCTATGTGCCAGGCCTCCTCAAACCACGGGGATAAAGAGGCCAAGGGAGCAGTAAGCGTCTCTTCCGAGGAGTCTGCATTCTAGTTGGCATCTTAACTTGTGCTGAACATCCGAGCGTGTGAGCGTGCCAGCATAAGACACTTCCACTTGCCTTTGGAACTTGGTTAGGTTGAACATGGTGAATTTCACAGACAAGTGAAGTACTATTTCAAGGAAATAGTTTGTCCTTAGGAGGTGGCTCTGCTCCCCTCGCGATCTCCCAGAACTGTTGTGTGGGTGAGACGAATCATCACCATCAAGGCAAAGAACATGAGCTAATGCTCATGGAGGGCTTAACATAGCTCCTGGCCTGGGAGCACGCTCTGCAGACACAGGCTGAAGTCGGAGGTTTCTTGCAGGCCGCCGGGCAGAGTCAAGGCCAAAGCCGCACTTGACCCTCCCAGGAGCTCATGGACCCCCTTACAGCTGTGGGCACTGAGGTCTGCGGCTGATGCCTGCTCAGGGTCACACAGCCTGCATGTGGCAGAGTGGCTGTAGCTCCAAAGAGTGCAGTTCAAGCCAGCTTGCCCCAACCCCCCAGCTGGGGTCAATTCCCTCACCTGGGTGTTCCCTGGTGCCCAGGCCTTGTGGGGGCAGTGAGGGTGGGCAGGGTGAGGGGCGTGAGCCTGGAGCTTGGGTCTGAGCCTGGCTTCCTCGCTTGTTAACTATGGGCTCCTGGTCACAGCGCCTCTCTAAGCCTCAGTTTCCTCCTCTGTACAATGGCTAGGGTGAAGGGCAGCAGGAATGGGCAGGTGGAGGGGAGGGAGAGGACATGCAGACGGTGCTTAGGCAAAGGCCCTGCTCCCTTGGAGCCTCTGAGGAGAGAGCAGGAGGCCTTTGGGCCGCTTTGTCATCCACCCAGAAGCTGCCACCACCAGGCCGCAAGCACAGGGTGTCCTGAAACGCTCCCTGCTTCTCTCTCGAGCCGATACATACTTGTCGTGGGCGATGTTCCCACTATCAGACATTTGGTGGAATCATAAAAATCCATTCCCACTCTGCTTAATACATTTTCATGCTTCTTCCTTGACAGGCCTGGGCACGTTGGATTTGGGGTCTCACTGTCTTGGAGCCCACGCTCCTGGTGTGCCTCAGAACGAAGGTGTTTGGGGACATCCGGGCAGAAGCCCCGGGCCGCTGGAACACAAGGAGAGAAGGTGAGGTCAAGGTTAAGAGCAGGGCGGGGCCCCTGGGTGTGCCCCTGGGTTGCTCCTTGCAACCTCTGTCAACCAGAGACCTGCACACACTAAGTGCTGGGGTTTAAGCCCTGGTTCTAACTACGCGCCTGCAGTTAATCTCTCTGAGCCTCAGTGTTTACGAAACGGGAGTAATAAAAATGCCCACCCATACAGCTAAGCGATTGCGTGGAGTGATGTTGGAAGACAGCTGTGCCTGTACCCAGCTCCCAGGAAGAACCCAGTGATGCTGCAATAAGATGGTATAAATATCGTAAGTCAGCAATTGCATGTCTGTCATTTTAAAAAGTCACAGTAACCCAGGGGTTGGGGGAGGGGTTTGTATCATCCTTCTTTTGTCAGTCAGGAAACTGAGGTTTAAGGAGGGCAGTGATGTAGCAGAGTGATGCCCCAGGATTTTGCCAAATCTGCCAGTATGGTCTGCCCGCTAGACCCACTCAAGTCAGGTTTGGGGCCTCTCAGGGCGGTGATGGCTGGCTGGGGACTTCAGAGCCACATGCCAGCAGATTGCAGCAGGTTTAACCCCTGCTTCTGGAGGACCCTCCCTCTGGAGATGCAAACACGTGGGTTCCCAGGACTGGAAGCCTTAGCATGTGCAGGCCCTGAAACCTCAAAGGGGGTTTGGCCGCTGTGGCTGTTCTGGTAACAAAAGCTTTTGATTTATTTTTCAAGCCAAGTGGCTAGCTGAGCACATCAGCTACAACCCGCTGTTAGACGTTCCTCACGGTGGTGTGTGTGGAGGGCTTGGGGGTAGAGCTCCTGTGTGTGTGGCGGGATCCTAGGTCTCTCCTTTCTGGGGATTTCTTTTTTTGATCTAAAATTGGAGTATAGCTGAAGAAGTGATGCTTTTAAACTGTGTTGCTGGAGAAGACTCTTGAGAGTCCCTTGGACTGCAAGGAGATCCAACCAGTCCATCCTAAAGGAAATGAGTCCTGAATATTCATTGGAAGGCCTGATGCTGAAGCTGAAGCACCACCTGATGTGAAGAGCCGACTCATTGGAAAAGACCCTGATGCTGGGAAAGATTGCGGGCAAGAGGAGAAGGGGGTGACAGAGAATGAAATGGTTGAATGACGTCACCGACTCAGTAGAAGTGAATTTGAGCAAACTCTGGGAGATGGTGAAGAACAGAAGAGCGTGGCATGCTGCAGTCCAGGGGGTCACAAAGAGTTGGACGTGACTTAGTGACTGAACACAGACACACATAGACATTGAACTTTTGGATTTTATTCATTATTCGTTTCATTTTTAGCATCTCTAGTTCTTTTCAGGTGTCCTTTTACTTTTCCATGCAACTTTGCTGAAGGCAGTGGCACCCCACTCCAGTCCTCTCGCCTGGAAAATCCCATGGATGGAGGAGCCTGGTGGGCTGCAGTCCATGGGGTTGCAAAGAGTCAGACACGACTGAGCGACTTCACTTTCATGCACTGGAGAAGGAAATGGCAACCCACCCCAGTGTTCTTGCCTGGAGAATCCTAAGGATGGCGGAGCCTGGTGGGCTGCCATGGGGTCGAACAGAGTTGGACACAACTGAAGCGACTTGGTAGCAGCAGCAGCTTCCTATCTCTCTTTGAAGATTTTACATATGCTTGAAGTTTCAACTTTTTATTTCTAGTTCTTGGGGTGAATTTCTCTCTTCTGCTATGTCTTTTGATTGTACTAGACCTCAGGGCATATTTTTCTTGCTGCTGTGGATTGTAATTTTTACCATGAGCTCATCTTTAATAGGGCAGCTTTCCATAGGAACCTTGTTCTCTTGAGTTTTAGAGGTACCGCTTCTGATAGTTTCACATGTGCCTCTTTGGTGGGATCCTGTGGGTTTTATCAGCTCTGGATGGATTTTATAATAACGTTTTAGCTTGGAGTTTCANTTCTTGCCTGGAGAATCCTAGGGATGGGAGAACCTGGTGGGCTGCCGTCTACGGGGTTGCACAGAGTCAGACACGACTGAAGCAACTTAGCAGCAGCAGCAGCAGAAACCTGAATATTAGAGGGTTGGTTCCAATAGGAACTAAGAATTTCTTCATTATTAATTACGGAATTACAAGGTGATGATGGACGTTGTGTTTTGTAATGAGTTTTAAACATTATCACCCAGAATAGCTTTACCTCTGGCCATAGAGTCATAACCTGTTAGAATATACTTGATGAAACTGCCGCTATCACAAATCATTTCATTTTTCTGAGCTTCAGTTTCTTCATCAGTAAAATGAATGAGGAACTGGACTAGACTCTTAGCTCGCAGTCCAGAACACACACGCACTCAGAGTTTTTGAGGGTCGAACCAGACCTATATATGTTAGGAATGTTTCTGACATACACTGCTGTTAACTGGCTTAGATTCTTTTAATTTCTATCATTTTATATTCATACCCCCAACTTGCTTGAAGTACAAGACCTTTTAGAACTAATATCCAAAAAAGATGTCCTTTTCATTATAGGGGCCTGGAATGCAAAAGTAAGAAGTCAAGAAATACCTGGAGTAACAGGCAAATTTGGCCTTGGAATACGGAATGAAGCAGGGCAAATGCTAATAGAGTTTTGTCAAGAGAATGCACAGGTCATAGCAAACACCCTCTTCCAACAACACAAGAAAATACTCTTGGACATCACCAGATGGTCAACACCGAAATCAGATTGATTATATTTTTTGCAGCCAAAGATGGAGAAGCTCTATACAGTCAGCAAAAACAAGACCGGGAGCTGACTGTGGATCAGACCATAAACTCCTTATTGCCAAATTCAGACTTAAATTGAGGAAAGTAGGCAAAACCACTAGACCATTCAGGTATGACCTAAATCAAATCCCTTATGATTATACAGTGGAAGTGAGAAATAGATTTAAGGGACTAGATCTGATAGATAGAGTGCCTGATGAACTATGGACGGAGGTTCGTGACATTGTACAGGAGACAGGGATCAAGACCATCCCCATGGAAAAGAAATGCAAAAAAGCAAAATGGCTGTCTGGGGAGGCCTTACAAATAGCTGTGAAAAGAAGAGAGGTGAAAAGCAAAGGAGAAAAGGAAAGATATAAACATCTGAATGCAGAGTTCCAAAGAACAGCAAGAAGAGATAAGAAAGCCTTCTTCAGCGATCAATGCAAAGAAATAGAGGGAAAGAACAGAATGGGAAAGAACTTAGTAAAACTAATCAAATATTTTCTGGCTTTTTAGCCCACGGGGTAAAGTAAATGCCTTACAGACACTATTCACCACTGTTTCTCTGGTGCACAGAACAGTAGCTAGCACACGGTGAAGTGTGAAAGTCGCTCAGTCATGTCCCACTCTTTGTGACCCCATGGATATATAGTCCATGGAATTCTCCAGGCCAGAATACTGGAGTGGGTAGCCTTTCCCTTCTCCACGGGATCTTCCCAACCCAGGGATCAAACCCAGGTCTCCCGCATTGCAGGCAGATTCTTTACCAGCTGAGCCAAAAGACAGAAAAGCATGTGCATGGTAGGTGCTCATTAAATATTTTTTTGTTGAGTGAAACAATTTTTTTTTTTGTCTCACGTGTCTGTGAAGTCCATGCAAACATGAGGGATCGCTACTGAGATGACATCGTGATTTAAAAAACAAAACNGACAGAAAAGCATGTGCATGGTAGGTGCTCATTAAATATTTTTTTGTTGAGTGAAACAATTTTTTTTTTTGTCTCACGTGTCTGTGAAGTCCATGCAAGCATGAGGGATCGCTACTGAGATGACATCGTGATTTAAAAAACAAAACCAAAACAAAACAGTCCAGCCTGATTATCACTGAAAGGAGTAAATTCTTTCTCACTTTTATCCTTAAATCCAGATGAACACTTCTCAGTTAAAGGCAATAAATGCCTGGATTAAAAGTACCTACCTATTCTTGCTCATGCACTTTAAAGTTATTTGTATCTTTTTTCTTATTCAGCGTTCACTAGTCCACATATCTTCGTTTCCACATAGCGTCAGAGTGCTAAAGTCTTGTGCAGGCTGCTAAGTCGTTTCAGTCGTGGCCGACTCTTTGCCACTCCACAGACAGCAGCCCACCACGCTCCTCTGTCCCTGGGATTCTCCAGGCAAGAAAACTGGAGTGAGTTGCCATTTCCTTCTCCAATGTATGAAAGTGAAAAGGGAAAGTGAAGTCTCTTAGCCATGTCTGACTCTTAGCGACCCGGGACTGCAGCCCAGGCTCCTCCGTCCCTGGGCTTCTCCAGGCACGTGTACTGGCGCGGGGTGCCATTGCCTTCTCCACTTGTGCAGGCCAGTGGCCCATAAATGAAGTTTAACTCAGTGTCCGCTTTAAACTGGGCCCAAACTGGAAAAATGTGAATCTCTAATTGAAATAAAAACCGTTTCCCCAAATTTTCGAAGTGAACATTCTCCTGATGTGGGGGTGGATTAAGGGGGCTGAGCGTAAAGAGGATACTCATTTCAAAGTGTTAAGTACTGTTCGGCGTTGATCAGCGCAGCAACGATCCAACGTGAAAACTCGTTTCTAAAGACAAAAATAGCTCAACGCTATCTCGCGCTGTTTACAATCCCATCACCTGGCCGCGCTGCGGACAATCGCCCATTTTAAAAACACCGGGTTGGGCTGCTATTTCACTGGTTACAGAGAGGGACTGAAAGCTTCCGAGCGGTCTCGGCTGTCACAACGCTGCTTCTGCGGACACTCGGGGCTCCACCAGAGCCTGGCTCCCGGGTCGAGGGGCGGGACTGCGCGAAGCAGCGGAGCCTATGGGAGGGAGGCCGACACCCCACCCCTCCATCCGCCGGCCAAAGAGGGAGCGCAGAGCTGGTGGGGACGCCCGTAGACTGGGGCCGAACTACCGGGCAGGGTTAAAGACGGCGACAGGGCGTCTGCACCCAGGAAGAGGACACACTGGCCAGACAGAGCGCCTTCGAGCTCGCCTGCCTGCAGCGGCGGCTCGGACGCAGGCCCGAGGCTCGCGGACAAAGCCTCGGCGTGGTTACGCCCACGGGGCGGGGCCTCGGCCGGAAGGGGCGGGCCCGCGCGGGCTCGTCGTCTAGGCAACGGGGCTCACAGAAAGCCCAACTTGAGTTTAGCACCAGGAGAGAGACGTGGAGGGAGGGGAGGGCCCGAGACTGCGAGAGAAAGCCCCCCGGGACCCTGACTGGGAGCCGGCCCCGCCCCGCTGTGGGTGGTATTTCGAAGTGGGGGCGCGGACTTCAAGAGCGGCACCCAGGCCACGGGCGAGAAGGGCCGCCCAGCCTCTCCGGGGACCCGGCTTGGGTTCCCCTCTCGAGCCTCTTTGTCTCCAAGCCGCTTGGCTCCAGCTTCCAGCCGGAGACACAATAAGGGAGGGCGGTGTTGGACCGCGCAAGCGCGCGAGCCGCCGGGGCCGCTGGGAGTGGTGGTCCGACCGCCAGATGGTAGGTCTCTGCCGCGCGGGCCGGTGGCCGCCTTAGTGCGCACGCGCGCCCACTTCCGCCCGGCCGGCCCCCGCCCTCCTCGGGAGGACGCGGGTTTCCAGTAGTGAGACCCTGGCGGAGGGGGCGGTACCCGAGCTCACCCACCCCTCCTCGTCCTGATTGGACCATCCAACTGTGCGCGGCAAGTCGATTGGCTCCCAAGGTTGCCAGTCTGTTCCGAGCCGTACTTATATATTTCTCCGCTGCAGAGCGGGCTAGGGGAGTGCGTGGGGCTGGCGGCTGAAGAGAGGTTGCCCGCGGGGCTGGCGGTGGGGCTGCTGCTGCGAGCTCGGCTCCGGCCGTCTGGGGCGGGGCCTACTGCCGCCCCGCAGCACCCCCCCCGCCCCAGTGGGAGTGGGGTGCCGCCCGACGCCGCTCTGCCTGCAAGTGCGAAACTCCTAGTAAAGTTTGCTCCCCGCCCGCCGCCCTCTGCCCGCGAGACCCCCGCCCGGGCTGGAGTGACAGACACAGC
>SJYV01030346.1:106900-147863 GCA_006410875.1 Neotragus pygmaeus | reverse complement strand
AGTCCAAGGGACTCTCAAGAGTCTTCTCCAACACCACAGTTCAAAAGCATCAATTCTTCAGTGCTCAGCTTTCTCTATAGTCCAACT
Organism: Neotragus pygmaeus; assembly: GCA_006410875.1. Taxonomy (NCBI): domain Eukaryota; kingdom Metazoa; phylum Chordata; class Mammalia; order Artiodactyla; family Bovidae; genus Neotragus; species Neotragus pygmaeus. Next base: position 147,776 of record SJYV01030346.1, on the reverse strand, counting down.
CTCACATCCATACATGACCACTGGAAAAACCATAGCTTTGACTAGACAGACCTTTGTTGGCAAAGCAATGTCTCTGCCTTTTAATATGCTGTCTAGGTTGGTCATAGGTTTTCTTCCAAGGAGCAAGCATCTTTTAATTTTTTGGCTGTAATCACCAACTGCAGTGATTTTGGAGCCCCCCAAAATAAGGTCTGTCATTGTTTCCACTGTTTCCCCATCTATTTGCCATGAAGTGATGGGACCTGATCTTAGTTTTCGGAATGAGCCTCCCCACAAGCCCTGCATCCATACCTGACTCACTTCCTCCTGTGGGTCTCCCGGGCAGCACTTGCTAACATCCGAAATACTATACGTTCCCTTACTTGTTTATTCTCCGTCCCCACCCCTGAAATGGAACAGAAGCTTTAGGAGGGCAGGAGTGGTGTTAGTTTGCTTCGTCCCCACAGCCTGGAAGCGTCAGTGCTGGTTGTATCTGCTGAATGCCTAAGCGGGCGTGCTGGCTTCAGAGCCGGGCTCTCCCCCCGCCCATGGTGCTCCGGTGCCCCCCTCCATCACCCGGGATGTACCCTGGGTGTACCACGGGGCACGCTCAGTATCCTTCCCCAGCCAAGGGTTGAGCTGGCGTCCTTTGAATAATTCTCATCGCCTTGCCTCACGGACCCCACAGTCGCCACCCTGCTGCTAAGTCGCTTCAGTCGTGTCCGACCCTGTGCGAACCCAGAGATGGCAGCCCACCAGGCTCCGCCGTCCCTGGGATTCTCCAGGCAAGANCGTGTGTAGACGGGTGGCCTACGCCGGGGCGTGTGTAGATGGGGGAGCCAATGCCGGGGCGTGCGGATGCACGTTTCTTAGTTCTGCCCACTGAAGGGCTTAGGAGCAGGGCAGTCCAGTGCCAGTGAACACACGCGGCTCAGATCTTGGTCTAATTCCGCCCTCCACTGAAGGGAGCCAGGGCCTGCAGAAACACGGCTGGTTCCCGCCTGCACAGGGGAAATACAGCTGAGCCCGGGACATCCTGTGCCGGAAAGTAAGACAGTGTCAGAGATGCTGGGACATGTCCAAGCCTGCACAGGAGCCAGCGCGATGGAGTGTCTATGGACCGAATCCCAGCATCACAGTAAACAAGGGCCACGAGAGCTTACGGCCCCTGAGCAGTAAGAATCCACGGAGCGCTTCCGACACAAACCAGTCGGTGCCTCAGTGAGGAAAGGGCAACTGGCAGGATTAGAGTGCGGGGTGGATTAGACACAGCCCCTGGCCCTCCCTGTGGTACTTGAAGGCAAGGGTCATCACTGCTGAGAATCAGGACAGATCAGCACCATTTCAGAGCAGCTCCTCGCCCGCAGTGACCGTCACATGGACAAGCCTGGCAGACACCCCTTGACCGGGGGATGAAAGCCCGTGTCGTTAGCGACGAGACGGATTCCCCCTGCGCGCCTCCCGATTTAGCCCGCCGGGAGGAGCGTAGCGGTGCTTCTGTGGTGCTCCTGTCGAAAGCGCGTGTTGTGAGCATAATCGTGAGCAAATAGCAGACAACTGGAGCGACACTGAGCAGGTGACTGGGCTGCGCTCTTTGCAACTGTCAAGGCCACTGAAGTGAGCGGAGGCTGAGCACCTGGGCTGCACGGAATGAGACCAGAGATGCACTGTGTGCCCACGTGGACCCTCTGTCTATGGAGGACGTGGGCAACTTGGGAAATCGGAACGGAGTCTATGGGTCAGACGGTGGTATTACATCAATGCTAATTTCCAGATTTTGGTGATTGAGAAATGGAAATAAGCAGGAGTCAGACTTGCCTTCTCACCATGTGTGATCCAACAAAGAGAAACTGAAGTAGAATGTGGCCGTCCCAAAGAGTACTGTTAGTGACGTGGGTCTGATCGCTAGGTATCAAACTTTGCACCTTGAAAAAATACACCTTCCTTTTTATTGTCTACCGAAGACTCACAAAGTTTGCTTGTGTTACTAATTCGCCCACAAAGAAAAGCCCGGTAGCCTGGGTCCAGTGGGCGCTGGTTCATTTCTGTGAGCAGACGCAGCTATGAACGAACAGCCTTCAGAACCAGTTCTGTCCAGCAGGGAGCTACAGGCGTTTTCGGGCTTTAGCACGCTGTGTCTCTGAGATAACACAGAGGTGGGCGGTTTACCCAAAAGTCGCTGAATTTCAGGCTGCCGTTCAGATATGCGTGGGGTCGGAGAGCTCACAGAGAATGCCTCGTTCCGTTGGAGGCCCTCGAGCTGGCAAAGCGGAGTGTCCACGCTCGTGCGTGCGCTGGTGTCTCGCTCGTGAATGTCATGAGTATTTTAAAAGTGTATTTGCTGTTTCTTTCCTTTTCAGTTTTTAAAAATACAGATCTATACTATTTGTATTAAAAGTCTACTTTGTCCTTTTCTATTTTTAGTTGCTTATAAAGTATTGCTAATAGGTACGTCATTTTTCTAACGAGAAATAAACAGTGATTACATTTTTAAGTCCTTTTCTTAACCTTCTGTAAGTTTGCTGGTCACAGGTGAGTCTGTAAAGCCTAGAGGGATGGTGGAGGGTGGGGGTGATTTGAGCCTTGTAGATCATCCCATCAGTGATGGGGAGGAGTGTCTTCCGACCCTTAGACACCAGACTCCTCCACAGCCCGGGTCCTGGTGTGTCTGAAAGACGCATTGCTTCCACTCCAAGGGAGAGATGCTCTTGGGGATCTGTGAGCCGGCTGGGGGCCTCAGATCTGAGATTGAATAGCCCTTGCCCCAGGCTTTCAAAATGGGTTAAGAATCAATTCAGAGTTACTCTTATGGGAACAGGTCAATAGAAATTTTAATGGAAATTTTGACTTTAACGGCATTGGAATCCAATGGCTTTGAATTTTGAAACAACGCCTTTCCCCATAAGAGCGAGCTGTCTCAGGGCAGCTAGCGTCCACACAGTCGGTCATGTGGNCCACTGCAGTATTCTGGCCTGGAGAGTTCCAATGACAGAGGAGCCTGGCCGGCTACAGGCTATAGGGTAGGAAAGAGTCAGACACGGCTGAGCTATCAACTTCACTTTTCAGGCCGACTCGCCCCCAGTTCCACCAAACCTCTGGGGAAGAGTTCACGCCACTTTTCCCCACACTCTCCCCCAGAATGAAAGACGAGCACCTCCCCGCCCGGCGCGTGCAGCCACTCGGCCTTGCTTCCCACGCCAGACGAGGACGCCCTCCTGCTTCTGGTTCTGCTCTGTAGGTTGCCTGTGTTCCCTCCGCTTGTTAAGGACGTTTAATTCCGCAGGGCTATTCGATTTCAAACACTAAAATATGCCACAGGCAAGGCTACTCTTCACTTTATGTTCCAGCATTTCCTCATCTATTTCATACAATTCTTTAAGTTTTAGCTCTTTGTTTAAAAGTGTCTCCTTTCTTTCTTTTGTGATGGTGGTGGTGTGGTTGAGTCGCTCAGTCGTGTCCGACTCTTTACAACCACATGGACTGCAGCCCACCAGGCTCCTCTGTCCCTGGGATTCTCCAGGCAAGAACACTGGAGTGGGTTGCCGTTTCCTCTTCCAGGGGATCTTCCTGACCCAGGGATGGACTCTGCATCCCCGACCTTGCAGGAGGATTCTTCACCACCGAGCCGCCTGGGACGCGCCCAGGGTGTCTGTTTCTATCCCTCTGTGTATCATACTGTGCTTTTCCTTCCTCTGAACTGAACTCACTTTCTCCTTTTATATTTAATTAATTTGGATCTCTTTCTCTCCTCTAATGAGATAGACTTGTCTCTGTTTGAAATTGTCAATGCGATTTTTTTCTTCCGTGATGAATGTTGTTTCTTTAAGCTCTTCCTCTGTGGTGAAGTTTTATTTTTCACGTGTGTCTTCTTAGGACTCTGCCTCTGGAGAAAGAGCATCCTTTTGGGGTGCTTGTGTCTGCCCTCCCTTCGCAGCTGTGAGCGTCTTGCTCGGTGGGTAAGATGGGTTTTAGAATTCTGCAGCTCTGCTCCCAGAGTGCCTGAGGGGCTGTGTGCTGGGCATGGTGAGGTGGAGTGTCCGTGGGAACCGGGGTGATGAGCCCCCAGGGTCCTCCAGACCAGGGCGGCCGCAGTGAAGAGGATGTGCTCTTAGAGTGAGTGAAATTGTCAAATTCAGAAATGGGGGTTGGAGTTATTATGGAGAATGCTCCAGAATTCTGCTTAACCTTAAGAACAGTAGACCACCGGATGACCCAGGGCTGGGTGGGCACAGCAGGAGACAGTGTCCACAGTTCAGATCAGCACGTTTGTAAAAATTAAAATCTCCAACACTCAGGGGAACTGGCCCTTTCCAAAAAAAAGGGCAACTTGGTTTAAACTTTTCCCTTGGAAAGTTTTCAAAAGCCAAAACAACTAGTCTCATCACTTGACTCAGCAGCCCCTTATCAGACACTTATCTTAAGGATAATAAAAGCCAATGACTGCTTCAAGTATAGTTGTTGCTCTGATTTTACAGATACACCACCGGGTAGAAATGATCAAGACTCCTAGTTCCCGGAGTGGACGGGGAAGCCAGGCCACCAAGGGCTGGAGGGGGTCACGGGTCAGGGACTGGAGGTGACGGCGTCCAGAAGGCAGGGGCTCTGGGCTCTGGGCTCTGGGTCCAGCGTCCGTGGGGGGCGGGGGTGTGCAGAGAGGAGCCTGGGTGCCAGGGCGCTCCCGGCCCGCTGGGCACCAGCGCCTGGCGGGAGCGCGTGTGAGCCGCGTCTTGGGCTGGCCCGGCAGTGCTCTCGGGCTGCGATGAGACGCAGGCCGCTGTCAGAGGCGGCCCGGGAAGCACTGTCTGCCCCGCCAGCAGCTCGATCAGAGGCCACGCTTACACGCAGGCGGCTTTCCCCGACGATCCGCCCGCTGAGCTCTCACTGAGTGGCGGTGCGCTCTGCGTTTGTCTGCTTTTCATTCATAACCCTGCTCCTCAGCTTTTGTCTTCTGCTGCCTCTGGCTTCCAAGAAGGCTCTAATTTTGCAAAAAAAAAAAAAAGACAAACTCACTCTGCAGCAAAAGAGATTTTCAGTTTACTGACCGGCCTGGGGCAGCCAGCTCCCAGCTGAGGGACAGACCCCCGATCGGATTCTGCGGGTCACTGTGGAGGGATCGCTAACAGGGCGTTCTCCTTCAACGACACTCCAAAGTGTACGTTCGCTGCGGGGATGATGAGCGCGAAAGCTTGACGAGATGATCAGCTTGGGCAGGATGGCGGAGACTCTCACAAAGAAAGCAGCAGGGCTGTGTTCCCAGGCAGCCTGGGGGCCGGGCCGCCGACCGCTCCCGGACTTGGGCTCAGGGCCCCCGCCAGGGCCGCGGTGACCCTGCACGGCATCCCTCGGCCCGGAGAAATGCCCGACAACACGGCTTATTAGGAGAAGTGAAGTGAAGTCGCTCAGTCGTGCCCAACTCTTCACGACCCCATGGACAGTAGCCTGCACCAGGCTCCTCCGTCCATGGGGTTTTCAAGGCAAGAGTACTGGAGTGGGTTGCCATTTCCTCTCCAGGGAATCTTCCCAAGCCAGGGATCAAACCCAGGTCTCTCACATTGTAGACAGGCGCTTTACGGTCTGAGCCGAGTTGCATCCTCACAACTAGATGACTGCTTGAGAAAATGATGCCAATATCCCGAGATTAAGACCAGCATCTCGGTCATCCTCACACGAGCGGCGTTTCCAGCTGGGGCGAGCACCCCTGGCCGTCCGCGTGGCGGCTCTCACCTCAGCCCGCCGGGCACAGCCACCCCCGCCACGTCTGTGCAGAAGTCCTCCTGGTTCCTGCGTCTCAGCTCAGCGGTTGAAGGAAGCCCCAGCTCCACGAAGGCTTGGAGCTCTGCAAGCCGACCGGAAGTCGTGGCCTCCGCCGAGCTCATCTTCCCCCGGAACTTTATCGTGTAATCCTTGGAAATACCAAGCGTCTCGGCACACACTGGGGGTTGTGGTGCCCCCTCAGGGTTCCCCGACACACAGCTTGGTCACCACTGGTGCAAGTTCCGATTCAAATTCGCAGTCATCCGTTTGGGAAATCAGCCCCAAGAGGGCTCCCCTCGTCCGAGATTCTGTTGACCTCGAAGAGTTTGTGCGCCTGTCAAAATCATCCTCATCTTCCTTTGATTGTACAGAATGAGAGTTCATTTTCTAGGCCTTCCTTTCGGGTGAAGAAGGCCAGTAAGCATGAAAAGAAATATGCTGAACTTTTTTTTTTTTCTGGCTGTGTGCCTCGTGGAATCTCGGTTCCCCGACCAGGGATTGAACTCGGGGCCTGGCAGTGAAAGCCCAGAACCCTAGCCACGAGGCCCCCGGCGCCCCTGATAAGGCTCGCTCTGAGTTAAGCTGGCTGGAGCTCCTGTTGCTCGTAATCCACCCGGGCTCAGCCTCTTCCCAGAGGCGTCCCTGTCCGCGCCCGCCCCACCGGTGGACGGCGCTTTGTTACACGCATCCGGCCTCCCACAGGTTGGCCTCTGGGTGACTTCCAGGGAGAGCTCTTACAAGTAAACCTACTGGGACCGTTTCAGCACTTGACCTTGGCGGGCAGACGTCCGTCTCTTGGGTGTGATAGAAACAGGTTTGCTGGACTGGGGGAGGCACTTGCTTCGCTCCGTGGAGTCTGCAATGCTTTCTCAAGGTCATTTCCCCGTGGCGTTCCAGCCGCTCCGCGTCCTCCTCCGCTCTGGGTGTTGCCCCTGCTTTTCATGCGGGCGTCGGGTTTATTGCGTTTCTAAAGAGTCGTGGGCCTGGACGTTCACAGCAAGAAAGGTGAGCAGGGCTCGCCCAGCTCTCGCCCCGGGGACCAGCATCTCAGGAAGGTGACTGGCAGGAGCGTGACTTGGCCTGCAGGAATGAGTCCCTCCCAAAACGGCATTTCTAGCCACAGGTTAGCAAACCGACTCCACTGCTTCACGGTCTCGGGTGATATGAGGTTGTCCTGAGGGCTGAGCTGCCAGCAGTGAGGGCCCGGGTCAGGGGAAAAATCCGTGTCTGCAGAAATCAGAATCGGGCTGCCTCTGGGGGTGGGATGGGACCCAGCAGCTCTCTTTGTAACAGAACCAGGAGGCTGTGTGAGGGAAAATTTCTGGTGCTGAGAATGAGAGCTTGACCTGGTGCCTATGCACAGGAAAAAGTCATCAAGTGTACCCGTAAGGTGAGTGTACTCCACAGATTACACTGTGTGTGTAGACCCCTGTCTAAAAAAGTAGCTTAGTACCATCGTCCTAGATTCTGTCTATACCTATGGCTGATTCATGTTGATATGTGGCCGAATCCAAAGCAATGTTGTAAAGCAATTATCCTTCAATCAAAAATAAATACTTTCTTTCTTAAAAAGTAACTTAGTTCCCATCTCTTTTCTTTTTGGACTGAAGAAAGACCTCTCGCAGCCTGGCCACCGGGATTTTGACCACAGGCCTGGCGGAGGCGGCCTGCGGGCTCTGTCCGGGAGAGGGGGCAGGCCTGCCTGAAGGTGGCTCCTCTGAGCCGGCGGGAGCCCCGGCCTGTGCTGAGGGTAGTCAGAGGACCGCACGGGGCGGGAAATAGAAGGCTTTCTGTTTTCCCACGTGTCAGCAGAAGGAACAAGTTAAGGGAAAGGTGTTAGCTTCAGATTCATAGTGCACTGAGCTGGGGTTGCCAGTAAAAAAAAAACCCAATTGCTCAGCCAGACTCTGAAAAATATGACTTGGTCCCTGAGCGAAAGCAGATGTTGTTTCCTGTTACAGACGAGCTGTGCGCCCTCCGGTTCCCACCAGCGACAAGCCATCCTTTCTCCCTTTGGAAGTGAGCGAAAATGAGCAGAATTCCGGCTTCACGGTCCCTGGTGGTAAGCGGGCGGGGAGACTGCTTTTCTGAACCACGACCACCTCGTCATGGGCTTCCTCGCCCTCCCGTCGCGGCTGGACCAGCAGAGGCCGGGCGCCCCGAGTCCCCTCTCCTGGGCCCTCGGAGCGGGACGCTCCTCCAGGAAAGGGCTTTCTCTCCCCGCTGGCTGCTGGGGTCGGGCGGCTGGCTGATGGCTTGGCCCCCACTCACTGATGGAGATTTTCCAGTTTTGGAAAGCTGCTGGCCCANCGCCAGCCAGCGCACGGACGCAGTGACGCCTTCCGCAGAGTTTTCAGCCCAGAGCTGGCCTCCTCTGAGCCCTTAACAAGCAGCCTGCTCCATAATAAACCACAGGGCCAGTATGCTCACTCCGATGTGGCAGCCTGAGCTGCTTATTCTGCTTGATTTGTGGGGAGTGAGACCCAAGGATGCCGTGGGTCTTTTCAGACCTTGCCAAGTGCACGCTGACGCCCAGCGGGGTCGGGAAGGGGCTCAGGCTCCCACACTCCAGCAGGGGCACAGGGCCTGGCAGCTGCGGGGATGGAACAATGAGGGAAAGGGGGCAGGGAGGACCCCCAGCCGGGCTGGCTCCAGCCTGTGCCCACCGCCCGTCAGGCCCCAGCAGGGCGCAGGCCCAGGGGGCACTGCCGCTCCTCTGAAGTCTGAGCCCACGGGGCAGCGCAGGACTGGCCGTGGCCTCCCTCCGCTCCACAGCGTGGCCCTCGTGCACTGGGCGCTTGGAGTGTGGTTCTTGAAAGCGCGTGACTACGGCTTATTTATCGCTGTGGTTTAGTCGCTCAGTCGTGTCCAGCTCGGTGCGACCCCATGGACTGTAGCCCTCCAGGTCCTCTGTCCGTGGGATTCCCCAGGCAAGAATGCTGGAGTGGGTTGCCATTTCCTTCTCCAGGGAATCTTCCCGACCCATGGCTCAAACCCACATAACCAGCGTTGGCAGCCAGATTCTTTACCTCTGAGCCACCTTACCTTCCATTAATTTGCAGTTTTACTTAAATAGCTACTTTATCGGGCAGCACAGCCTTGGGCAGCGAGGCGAAACAATTCCAGATTTCGGCCCATGTTTACTTCCATGTAACTGAAACGTTCAGGGGGCCCTGGGGCCCTCACTGAGTTGGCCTCTGGGGGCCGTGTCGCTGCGGCGTGCGGCGGGGGCCTGGCCGGGAGGTCTCGCTCAGAAGGTGACTGGCTCCCTGGAGGCTCATTCAGAATCATAAATACCCTGACGGGCCTCTTACTGGATTTGCAAATTATCTGATTTTAAGGAAAATATCATTGCAAGCTCCAATATTCTGTCCACCTGATGTGACGAGCCAACTCATTGGAAAACATTCTGATGCTGGGTAAGATTGAGGGCAGGAGGAGGAGCCAGTGACGGAATGGGATGGTTGGATGGCGTCACCAACTCAATGGTCATGAGTCTGAGCAAACTCGGGAGACAGTGGAGGACAGGGAAGCTGGCGTGCTGCAGTCTGTGGGGTCGCAGAGCCGGACACGACCGAGCGGCTTAGGGCAGCACGCGCAATCGCAGGCTGCCGCCCACGGTGATGGGGCAGACAGGACGAGCTGCTGCCTCAGCTCGGCGGGTGGACGCCTCCGCAGGTCCAGCTGGACACTTGCTCCGGCCCAGCGAGGTCCCAGGACCCACAGCGACCGGGAGGGTCTGAGCGATGGATTCACCTTCCCCTCCGAGGGGAGGGGAAGGGTCACCCTCCGAGGTAACCCTCTCCTAAGCGTAGGGCGTGTCTGGCAATGTTGGCTCATAATAGTTAAAATCACCGTGAGGAGAGACAGGGATCAAACATGTGAAAATGGAGACGAATCAAACGCAGGAAACAAATGAGATTTCTTCCCCCACCATTTAAAAGATGCTAAACATAGTACATTATAAAATTCCACTAAATACTTAATAAGGTTCCAGAAGCCTCTTTTGAGCTTTCAGATTTAGCAGCAATTTTAGTCCAACCCCATGGAGGAAGCGCTTCCAGCTGTGGTTCAAAGAGCCGACATACAAAGAGTAACGGACGTCGTGCTGAAACGCTCGCCTTTGTCCCGGGCAGCGTGGGATCGCGTGGGAAGCGTCTGTGGCTGAAAGAGGCGGGTTAAAGCAGCTCGCATTGGGGGGAGGCAGGGAGCTCTGCACACAGACAGGCAAGCACACAGAGGCTCCTTTTTTAGCTTCGTATTTTAAAATGATTTCAGAGTCGCAGAAAGATTGTGAAACTAGCCCAGAGAGCTCCCCTTACCCTCCACCTAGCTCCCAGCTAGTTACCAGTGTCAGCCGCAGCGGACAGCCACCCCGGCCTGACACGGGGGCACCGTTCAGCCGACCCAGACCTCCTCCCGTGTTCTCGCTGGCGGATCTCAGCAGGCCCCCGCTTTGCGAGAGTGTGGGGTCATCCCCACACACCCATCTGGGACTGTTCCCCAGCCTTTCGTTACTGCACCCTCTGGAGAGTCCTGGGCAGGTATTTTCGGGGACGTCTCTCCCCGCTTTGCGAGAGTGTGGGGTCACCCACACACACCTGTCTGGGGCCATTCCCACATACCTGTCTGGGGCTGTTCCCCAGCCTTTTGTGACCACGCCCTCTGCAGAGTCCTGGGCAGGTATTNGGAGAGTGCTGGGCAGGTATTTTCGGGGACATCTCTCCCCACTTTGCGAGAGTGTGGGGTCACCTACACACACCCATCTGGGGCTGTTCCCCAGCGTTTCGTGACCGCGTCCTCCGCAGAGTCCTGGGCAGGTATTTTCGGGGACGTCTCTCCCCGCTTTGTGAGAGTGTGGAGTTACCCACACACACCTGTCTGGGGCCATTCCCACATACCTGTCTGGGGCTGTTCCCCAGCCTTTTGTGACCACGCCCTCTGCAGAGTCCTGGGCAGGTATTTTCGGGGACGTCTTGCCCTTTGGTTCGTCTGACGCTTTCCCAGGCATGGGTCAAGTTCTGAGTCTTTGGCAGGAGTGGCTCGGGGGGGCTGCCGTGTCCCTGCCCCCCTCGTCCAGGGTCCACGGGATGCATGCATCTCACTGCTGGAGATGCTGACCTCCACCTGCTCGGTAAGATCTGTGTCCCCTGAAAAGTGCCGTCTGCCTCTCATAATTAACAGGCATCTGTGAGACTCTGCAAACACCTTCTTCCTAATCAGGGTGTCTGGGTACTCAGTACTTACAATGTTGGCTGTATTTGCTTCAAAAATTAAGTTGGAAAAAAGTCTATTTCCCCCTGTGTGTCCGAAGAAAGATGTGCCATAGGACGCATATTCTTAATAGTAAATGGTCGTTCTCTTGAGGTCAAAAATTTAATGGAAAAACAGGCAGTAAGACTGCCTGAGGTAGAAATGGAGAGGCTCGGAGGAGAGTCACTAACAGGATCTGGGTGAGTGAGTTACAAGTCAGACTCTTGCAGACAGAAATCTGCCAGGTGCCGGTACCAGAATTCTTCTGGTTTACTTGTAGCAAGATAATCAAAAACGTTGAATTTAAAGATGAGTTACAGAGTTTTTTCTTTTACACAACACCAAAGCTGTTCAAACGTGACCTGGCCTTGGGAAAACAAATGGCTGTCAAAGGATACGTCTTAACAGATAGCTTTAAAATAATAAGCAGCACTTTTAATTTGTAGCTTAAAGATGAAGGTGATTTTTTAAAAAATGACCAAGAAAAGTACAGCTTTTTGAGAGAAGCTTTTGAGAACAGATTGGCTAAAGTCTCTATTATTGCCCCAAATGATGGGTGTCATCTATTAAGACGCTCTTCTCTACATACTTTATTTTCTATCTTATTTAACAATCGTCCCCAAAATGATGGGTTGTAATTCCATATGCTAAAAATGTTAATATGTAGTGACTTATGATTAATTTGCAAGAACAACTAATTGACATCAGGGAAGATGGAAATTTACTAGCTGAATTTCAACCAAATGTTTGCATAATTGGTGGATAAGATAAAAAAATGAGTAACATGATTTAGTAAGTCAATTATTCATTGCTCTTCAGATTTGTGCTTCTTAGAGAAGTACTTTTTACAAGTTCGAAAGCCATTAGAATCACAAAGTAAACAGCTTAGAATCAGACCTCCACATGCTGTATCAGGAAAGGTTAAACGAAGCGGCTCAGAAAGAGTGAAGTATGAGACAGATTCTGTATCACCCGAGCCACTAGGGAAGCCCTTGATCACATTCAGTTCAGTTCAGTCGCTCAGTCGTGTCCGACTCTTTGTGACCCCATGGACTGCAGCACGCCAGGCCTCCCTGTCCAGCAACAAGTCCCACCAAACCCATGTCCATCAAGTTGGTGATGCCATCCAACCATCTCATCCTCTTGTCCCCTTCTCCTCCTGCCTTCAATCTTTCTCAGTATCAGGGTCTTTTCAGATGAGTCAGTTCTTCACATCAAATGGCCAAAGTATTGGAGTTTCAGCTTCAGCATCAGTCCTTCCAGTGAATATTCAAGGTTGATTTCCTTTAGGATGGATTGGTTGGATCTCCTTGCAGGCCAAGGGGCTCCCATGTGTCTTCTCTAACATCACAGTTCAAAAGCATCAATTCTTAGGCGCTCAGCTTTCTTTATAATATATAGTCCCGCTCTCACACCCATACATGGCCACTGGAAAAACCATAGCTTTGACTAGATGGACCTTTGTTGGCAATGTAATGTCTCTGCTTTTGAATATGCTGTCTAGGTTGGTCATAACTTTCCTTCCAAAGAGTAAGCATCTTTTAATTTCATGGCTGCAGTCACCATCTGCAGTGATTTTGGAGCCCAAAAAGATTAAGTCTGACACTGTTTCCAATGTTTCTCCATCTATTTCCCATGAAATGATGGGACCAGATGCCATGATCTTCATTTTCTGAATGTTGACCTTGAAGCCAACTTTTTCACTCTCCTCTTTCACTTTCATCAAGAGGCCTTTTAGCTCCTCTTCACTTTCTGCCATAAGGGTGGTGTCATCTGCATATCTGAGGTTATTGATATTTCTCCTGGCAATCTTGATTCCAGCTTGTGCTTCTTCCAGCCCAGGCTTTCTGATGATGTACTCTGCATAGAAGTTAAATAAGCAGGGTGACAATATACAGCCTTGACACACCCCTTTTCCTCCTTTGGAATAAATCTGTTGTTCCATGTCCAGTTCTAACTGTTGCTTCCTGACTTGCATACAGATTTCTCAAGACACAGGTCAGGTGGTCCGTCATACCCATCTCTTTCAGAATTTTCCACAATTTGTCATGATCCACACAATCAAAGGCTTTGGCGTAATCAATAAAGCAGAAATAGATGTTTTTCTGGAACCCTTTTGCTTTTTCAATGACCCAACAAATGTTGGCTATTTGATCTCTGGTTCCTCTGCCTTTTCTAAAACCAGCTTGAACATCTGGAATTTCGCAGTTCGTGTACTGTTGAAGCCTGGCTTGGAGAATTTTGAACATTACTTTACTAGCATGTGAGATGAGTGCAATTGTGTGGTAGTTTGAGCATTCTATGGCATTGCCTTTGTTTGGGATTGGAGTGAAAACTGACCTTTCCCAGTCCTATGGCCACTGCTGAGTTTTCCAAATTTGCTGGCATATTGAGTGCAGCACTTTCACAGCATCATCTACTAGGATTTGAAAGAGCTCAACTGGAATTCCATCACCTCCACTAGCTTTGTTCGTAGTGATGCTTCTTCCAAAGGCCCACTAGACTTCACATTCCAGGATGTCTGGCTCTAGGTGAGTGATCATACCGTTGTGATTATCTGGGTCATAAAAATCTGTTTTGTATAGTTCTTCTGTATATTCTTGCCACCTCTTCTTAATCTCTCCACTAAAAATATTATCATGTATAATGGTATTGTTTTAGGGAGGATAAAAAGGTTTTCTGGAGGATAAATAAAATAACCCACAATTATTCTAGGGCATTGTTTGTTTAATCTTTAACTCATACTTTAAGCATTTTTATGGTTGTGCAGGTTTTAAAATGTAAGTAATATGGGGACTTCCCTGGTGGTCTAATGGCTAAGACTCGTTACCCCCAATGCAGGTGGCCTGGGTTCGATCCCTGGTCGGGAAACAGCCCACATGCTGCAAGTAAGACCCAGCACAGACAAACAGACAAATCTTAAAAAATGAATATACTTTCAAAGATTTAAACACTATGTAAGTAGGATGTTAGCACGGCCGTTCTTACATGTGGCTTAAAAATACATAGCTATGTAAGGAGGGTTTGCTCGGCTGTTTTCACCTCTGGGAATATGAGGTCAAAAGCGTCCACAGTCTGCTGCTCTGAATCCAAGCCGAGCTTGGACCTCAGAGCGCATCTGGGGCAAGTTCCTAACCTTCCCTGGGCGTTGGTTTCTTTGTAAATTTGAGTAAAATCCCAGTTTGGCTTGGTCGTCCAGGAAACCGAAGAGGCAGAGTCCATGCCTAAAGCACAGGACCCTGCAGTCTGCTCCCCGCCCCTCCACCTCCCCTGTTGGTGCCGCAGAAAGAGCCCCACTCCATCCCTGCAACCTAACCCTCACTTACACGGGAGAAGTCTTCCTCCTCCAGAATACCTTTCTTTCTGCAGCTGTTCTTGTTTAAGACCAACAAAAACAGGTAAACACGTGCCTGCTATTCTGAGCATCGCAGGGGCGGGGCCTGCTCTGGGATGCTAACACCCGCCTCCGCCCAGGTGCCCAGACACACCTGCCCACTGCTTTTGAGAACATTTTTTAGCCCTTGGCGCCGCCGAGTGGCGTGTGGGCTCTTAGTTTCCCGAGGGATGGGCCTGGGGCCGCTGCGTTGGAAGGGAGGAATCTTACCCACTGGACCGCTGGGGAAGTCCCCAGGCAGTTTCTCTTTAAGGTTTTCTGATATGGACCACTTGTCACAGTCTTCACTGAGCTTGTTACAATGTCGCTTCATTTTTATGTTTTGGTTTGGCTGCCAGGCGTGTGGGATCTTAGGTCCCTGACCAAGAATCGAACCCCTGCCCTCGGCCCTGGAGGGCTGAGTCCTAACCCCTGGACTGTCAGGGGAGGTGCCCCACCCCCATGCGCGTTTACGGGTGAGTCTGGCTCCATGCCGAAAGACGAGGTGGGCATGGCTCCAGAGGACGCGTGAAACGGGACACACGTCCCGCCCTGGGACGGCCTCCCCGAGTGGCTCTGAGCTCTGGCTGTGCCGCGACCTGGCGTGGAACTGGGCCCCCAGGCGTAGGCAGGATGGCCAAGGCCCCACAGGGCCACCGTGATTGCCAGGGCTGACCCCCTCTTCCTGCCTCCCCTCTGCTTTTCTGATCTCCTCTGGGGCACAGAGGATGCCGTCGCGATCGGCGTGTGTGAGTAGCTAGACCCTTCATTGGCAGTTTCGCCACTAAAAGACCTCATTAAGCGAAGCATCTGAGAGTGACCAAATGGAATTATTAGCTTCAGGGAGTTCCAGATCGGTCTGCATTAGACCGTGACCGGAGAAGTTCTCGCCAACGACAAGCCGAGGGCTTGCATTTCCCTCTGAAACACTGACTCTGAGGTGGCCGCCGCGGTGCTCTTTCCAAGGAGCTGCTCTGTGATACCGTGTGAACCGCAGCGATTTTCCAAGTGAAGGCGTGGAAGCAGGGGTGCTCGGCGAGTGGGGATTCCTTGGACAGAGACACGGAAGAAAATGTGCCCTAAAAATAAAGCCCAGAAAGAGAACCTCAGTTTCCAGCTGGAGGTCCCCAAAGCGTGGCCCCGGAGCTGTGCGGATTCTCCAAGGTCTCTCCTTGGAGAGAAGGGAAGGCGCTGGAGGAGGGAGCTGAGCTTCCTCTCCGGCGTGCATACGAGTCCCTGCCTCGCCTCCGTCCCAGGCTGCTGTGACCCCTGCAGGTTTACTGGTGGCTTCCAGCCCAGTCTGCCCGGCCCTCCGGGCACACTGAGCTGGCGGGATCCGCGGGCGGGACCCACGCGTGGATGGCCCACTCTTGTGTCCTGGTCACGCTCACACACGAGATGAGGCTGGGAAAACCGCTAGGAGAGACGGGGTGCCCCCTTGTGCAGCACGAGCCCCTGAGAGGCCTCGAGGGGTCCTGGGTGGACAGAGGAACCCTGCAGAGCAGCGGTGGAAACTCCCAGCCGCGTGTCACGGTGGTGAGAACGGGGGTGGTCACACCAAAACCTGCTCTGCCTTTCCCCGAGGCTGCAGAGAAGCCGCAGGCCACAGTACCAGCGCGACCAAGGGGATGGCTGAGCAGTGTCTTGAAGGAAGCGGTGTCCCCCTACCAAGCGTTGTTTGTGAAAGGCGATAGTCCAACCCCTGTCCATGGGCTGCTTCAATAAACATTGGTGTAATCGAGCAATAAAATATATAAAGCATTTCAAAGAATGAAGATGCTCTACATGTACTGCAATGAAACAGCTTCCAATACTTAAGGTGAGGCAGTGGGGTTAGCATGCTCTCCTTTGTATGAAATAGATTGTACACACATGTACAGACACTGATTGCACACATGTACGGACACTAAATGCACACACGTGTACAGGCACTGATTGCACATGTGTGTGCAGACACTGCACACACTGTACACACACTAATTCCACACACATGTACAGACACTGATTGCACACACATGTTCAGACACTGCACACGTGTGTACAGACACGGATCACACACATGTACAGACACTGCACACATGTGTACAGATACTGACTGCACACACGTGCACAGACACTTCACACGTGTGTACATACACTGATCGCACACATGTACAGACACTGATTGCACACACGTGTACAGACACTGGGTGTGTAGACGGACGTAGCTTTGCACAGACCACATGACACTCACTGTGTCACACGGCTGGCAAGCACTCGCCTCTGGATGGAAGGACAGGAGCCGGAGGAAGCCTGATGCTCCTGTTACACACGCAGAGAAAGTCACAAACATGAGCATGAGGTAGAATGATTTAAAAGGACTCCATCTTCCTTTCTGCCGTGTTTACTAACCACCCCCACGGCTCGCCCTGCGTGAGGTGCTGGGGTGAGACGGGGGTTAGACGCAACAGGGTCACAGCGAGAGTCAGTCCCGGGGGAGGGGTGGGGAGGTGGGTGGCCGGCCTTCCTGCGCGCAGCCTGGAGCCGACGTGGTCCAGCCTGGCGGTCGCGGGACACGGCCCCCCGAGGGGCTGTGGGCTCCGGGGGCTGTTGGGAAGCCTCGGGCTGGCTGGGGGCTGTGTCCACAGGGTCCTGGCGCCTGTCGGGTCCATGCGGCTGTCTGCAGGTGCAAGCATCAGAACCACTTTTCCTTCAGGGAGCTCAGCCTCTGGCCTCGGTTAAACGGAGTGTTTCCCAGAGCGGGGCGGGGGGAGCTCTGTCCGCTCGTGTCTGCCTGGGACAGTCAGGATGGACGGTCAGGATGGACAGTGAAGGATGGACACTGCAGGAGGCTGGGGCGTGGGGCCTCCGGGCTAACAGAACTTTCTGGTTAACAGCAGGGCTTTCACTGTGTGCACTGAGAGTTGGTTTGCAAAGTGCCTTAGCTGGAATGATTCTGATTCACTCTGCTGCCTCAGAGGCACCTGAGCGCTGAGGGCCACACTGGAAGCCCATCATGGTTTCAGGGGAGGACAGATTAAGTACTGAAACATTTGCCAGGAAGTGGGGCCTCTGGCCTCCAAATTCCCCCGTGCCTGGGGGGCCGTCCTTCACCAGAGGGCGTCCCTGCGCTTGGACTGCGGATTCCTTGTGAGAGGGTACCAGGCAGGAAGGCCAGGGGTCTCCAAGCGGAGGAGATAGGCTGCAAGCATCCAACTCTTTTTCTCTCTCTAAATGGCAGGAGGAAACAAGCTACAAGTGTCGGATTTTTCCCTTCTCTATCCAAATTTAAAAAGAGGTTTCTCTTAAAATTCTGTGTTGCCATGATGATATCCAGTTCCACCTGAACTGAACTTTTCTCAAAACTTGAGCTAACCAATACATTTTTCTTACAGAAATGTTTGTCTTAAGCTATGTTAAGAAATATGTATTTACCCCAGTCTTTCTTCCCGTCTGTTCTGCTTAAGACTCAGAACCAATAAGGGCCCAGCAAACCTGTATGTTTTACTCATACATTGTTCTCCTAATCCATATTAATGAAACTGTATATTTACTTGGAAACCTGCCTTTCTTCAGGGTTCATGTCAATTGTTTGATGGCCCGGGAGGACTCACCCGGTGCCAATGTCATCTCACAATGCATGTTGTGGGTGAGGGGCCTGGTGCCACTCTGAGTTCTGGGACATCTCCTTTCTCTGGCTGACAGCGTGCTGATAGGAAGATGGCCTTTCTGCTCCCTTCTGATCTCTATACCAGAAGCGTTCTGTATCTCTTTCATACTTTAATAAAACTTTATCACACAAAAGCTCTGAGTGACCAAGCCTCGTCACTGGATTGAATTCTCTTTCCCTGGAGGCCAAGAAAAAGTTGGCTTAAAGCTCAACATTCAGAAAACGAAGATCATGGCATCCGGTCCCATCACTTCATNAGGGGACGACCGCGGATGAGATGGCTGGATGGCATCATGGACTCCATGGACGTGAGTCTGAGTGAACTCCGGGAGTTGGTGATGGATAGGGAGGCCTGGCGTGCTGCGATTCATGGGATCGCAGAGTCGGACACGACTGAGCGACTGAACTGAACTGAACTGAACTGAACTGGAGGCAAAGAATCCTGGTGTCTTTTGTGGTTCCACGACCTCTTTCCAGTTGCCTGAAGTCCGAGCCCTGAGTGCCTGAGGGATGAGCAGTGTGGGGCAGCACCGGCGCCTGGATTTCAGCCTCAGGGAGTCTTGGGTTCCTGAACTTGGCCTTCATGGCAGGGCAGGTGTGCGAGGCCTGCTCTGAAAGGACTGGGCGCTGACCGCTGGGTTCGTGGGTGGCTCCTGCGCCCCGCTGGCCACCTCGGGGGACTGTCTGCTCCCCAGGAAGCTCGCCACTCCTCTCACCCCACGCTTTGAACCTACAGGAAGGAGCATTCCCCTGCGGGCCTCACTGACGTCAGTTGACTAGTGAGCTAGGATCAGGGAAACACCAGCCGCCCAGCCTCCGTGTCGGGCCATCTCTCCAGCAGCCGGCCCCCCGCACCTGTGAGTCGGTGAGTGACGGTGCATTCGGGCCTCATCGAACTTTCACTCACTCCCTTAACAGCCCTTTGAAGTGGGTGTTTCCTCCTCTGTGTTGAGGTGAGAATTCGAGGAGGTGGGCCGCCTCCCCACCTCGCCACGGAGATGTCTAAGGGTGCCTCGCCCCTGCACACGGAGATGCTCAGGAAAGGCTGCGTCGCCACCCGGCACGCAGCATCGTGGCCCTTCCCCGTGGCGGGCGCCGATGCCGGCTCCCCGGCCCGGTCCTGGGATGGAGCGGAGGCCCGGCTGCTGGCTTCCTCGCCGTGGAGGGTCAGGGGGACGTAGGGCCGCCGGCCTCCGGTTGAAGCCCTTCCTGGACGGACTGTGCGGATCAGGGACAGGGCGTCCTTTTCCTCTGTGTTCAGGGTCCTGCCTCGGCACTGACCGTGGACGGCGCTTCCTGTTTATCAAACAGGCACCCCGGTTCTGACACAGGCTGTGCGGGGTGACGGGGCGTGGGCCTCGGCGCCCCATGCTGTCTGGCTGGCTGTCTGCACGGCCTCCTGTCCACCCGAGCTGTGCTAACCACTCAGCAGCCTGCGCTGTCCTCTCTGGAGGGCACCTGCCCCAAGCTTGCTTTTCTGCCATGTGGCCTCAGCTACGCTGGGTCCTTCATTTTTTCCATAATAAATTGGAGAATTTTCCATAAGGAAAGAAAGCCCTCTGTGATTTAAATAAAATTCTACTGAATCTACCAGACTATGGTTTTACCTTTTTATTGCTATTTTCTAGAGTAATATTTTTACTCAAAACAAGAGTCAAGGTTCATGTAGAAAACTGGAAAACCCAGTAAAACAAAAACAGAATGAAATAAAAAGTGCTAGGGAATTCCCTGGCAGGCCAGGGGTTAGGACTCTACGCTCTCAGAGCTGAGGGTTGCGGTTCGATCCTGGTCAGGGAACTAAAATTCCATAAGCCCCCAGGCACAGCCAAAAAAAAAAAAAGAAACAAAGAAAAAAACAACTAAAAAGAAAAAAAAAAAGCCCAGAAAAATCACTAAATCAAATCCAATCATTAGAGATAAGCGCTGCTAACATTTTAAAAGTTATTTAATCATATTTGTATATGCAATCTATTATGTACAAAGTGCTCATTGAATAAATGTACACATATGTGGAGCATATATGAATATAATCCATGCATTTAATTAGAGGGTCTTCCTGGATGGCTCAGTGGTAAAGAATCCACCTGCCAATGTGGGAGACGTGGGTTCGATCCCTGGGTTGGGAAGATCCCCTGGAGAATGAAATGGCAACCCACTCCAGTGTTCTTGCCTGGGAAACCCGCCAAGGACAGAGGAGCGTGGCTGGTAGTCCATGGGCTCACAGAGTTGGACACGACTGAGTGACTGATACTTAACTTACTTTAAAGCAAGACAAAAATAGCTCTTTTGACGAGTATTAAATGAAAATTCTAAATGTTGAGAGGAGCATGGCCTTCTGTTTGACTGTGAACCCTTTCCACACATTCCACTGCGTGGAATGATGGGACGTACCATGTAGCCTGTCTGCGGGTGGCTGTTCCGGCTCACCGGGTCCCTGGTGTGGTCAGCACTGGGGCAGCGCCTAAGCGGGAGGCGTGGCACGTGGTCCGCCTGCTGAGCCGCCAGCTTCATAGTGGGTGCAGGGCCTGGACACCCTGTGTTCCCCGTAATTGGGAATCAGCTGTAGTTCTGTCTTGACTGGCATGAGTTATCAGTGGCTCCTGCTACTTACCACGCCCAGATTGAGATGTGACCTTGTGTTTTAAGTACCATACGCATTATGTATTTTTATTTATTTATGCTGAGTTTTAGTTGAGGCATGGGGCATCTTTTCTTAGCTGCGGCATGCAAACTCTTAGCTGCTGCAGAGGGGCTGGCTCCCTGACCAGGTTTCAGACCCCGGCCCTCTGCGTGGGGGGGCCCTCGCCTCTGGTTGGGACGGGTCTCCAGGTGGCCGGGCAGATGATGCGGATGGCACTGCCGCCCCCTGCTGGCGGAGGGGAGCAGCGTAGGCCAGCAGAGCAAAGGCCGCCAGTGTCGCATCCCAGGGGAGCTTTCCCACAGACCGCACAGCTGATCTGATGCGGAATCTGGGATTTTCCTATAACGTCCAAGTGAATGCCACCTGGATACACCGCTCTGAAGCAGTGAGGCGTTGCTATTAGAGTCAAGATAGTGTCAAGCAGAAATTTGTACGTATTTCCTACTCCTTACCATGTACTAGATATTTATGGTGAAACTGTTTTTCCTGGATACCTGACGTTGTAATTATTTCAGATGTATTATTTTGTCCTAGCTTGTGTATTCACCTTTATTAGAGTAGTTTTTTTAACTTTCACTATTTGGAGAAGGCAGTGGCACCCCACTCCAGTACTCTTGCCTGGAAAATCCCATGGACGGAGGAGCCTGGTGGGCTGCAGTCCATGGGGTCACTGGGAGTTGGACACGACTCAGTGACTTCACTTTCACTTTTCACTTTCAAGCATTGGAGAAGGAAATGGCAAGCCACTCCAGTGTTCTTGCCTGGAGAATCCCAGGGACGGGGGAGCCTGGTGGGCCATCGTTTATGGGGTCGCACAGAGTTGGACACGACTGAAGTGACTTAGCAGCAGGGATACCTTTTAAAGGAATCGTTTAAGTTTATTTTCGTCTGCTGTGTATTTTGTGCCAATTTTTAGCAGTACATTTGTTTTGTCAATATGATTTTTTTAATTTTTAAAATTATGAAAGTATAGAACACATTTATAGGAGACTTGGGAAATACAGAATAAGGTTACCTGTAGTCTACTATATTTTGTAATTTTTAAAAGTAGATAAATTAAGATTTTTAGTTGGGAGTTTCAATATTAAACTCTCAAAAATTAATAGAATGAATATATAGAGAAGTAGTATGAATTTTATATACATTTATTCTAATTTGTTTTATGTTGCCGCTTGCTTTTTATTTACAGGTATTTCCTGACATACAGTTCCCCTATTGGTTTTAATGGCACATGAAGTGTTTGTAAATTTACTAGTAACTTTGTTGTGCTCACTTGCGCCCTCTATCTCTTTTTGGCTATATGGCTTTCCCTTTTTCTTTCTTAGGTTTAAATTTCTGTGATTTAAAACATATCCCAACTGGATTCTAATGTATAGAATAACTTTATCTATGTATGTTCACTCCTATAACAACACTTCAAACTAGCTTTCAATACATAAGTGATTTTTTAAAAATCTGGACTTTGTCCTTCAAAAACATGTCCTTGTTGGGTCAGGAGCGCGTATCCTGGATGTGGGTGGGCCTGGGTCATCGGCTGCTGTCCCCGTGGTGGTCGCGACAGGGAGGTGATGACTCACCGAGGATGGGGCCGTAAATGACCTTCGTGGGTCAAGGGCTCTGGGCGGCGGCCTGTCTCTCTCTTTCTCCTCTCTCTCTGCAGCAGGTGACACCACCCTTAGAAGTTTCCTCTGAGACAGCCACTTCCTGCCTCTTTCCCCAGGAAAACCTTCGGAAATAAGGAATTGCTGTCTCCGAGGCCGCAGCTGTAAGCACGCACAGGGAGGGAACGCAGAGTGCCTCCACGCCCGGCGGCGGCCCTGGAGGCCGAGGCTGCGGGCCCGGAGGAGTCCCCCCCCTACGGGGCGGGGCGCTGGCACTGAGCCGGGCTGCCCCTTCCGCCAGCTCATCTCTGCATTCGGTTGAGTGGGTTCATGGAAATCAGAGACCTGAGAAAGGCAGTTGGGACTGGGGGGCGGTCGAGACACTGGCCCAGAGTCCAGCCGCGAGGGACGGAGCTCGATTGAGTTCGACTCCCTCCCTTCCGCATCCACTCTTGGAGGGAGACCCGCTTTCCCAGAGGTCAGTCTCCTAAGTGAACTGTGCCGGCGGGGGCATGGCGTCCAGCTCTCGGCCTGCCGGACCCCGCGAGGCAGATGTTTCGGGAGATGCTGGCGGCCGGGCCCCACGCCCATCTGCAGAATGAGGGCTTCAGGGTCCAGAGCGATCCGCTGTCTGCAGGGTCACCGATGGCCTCCTCACGTCACGGTGGGAAGGAGGGTTCAGGTCGCCGATGCTGCCGCTGACACCCTGGTGACTGGTTAAGACACTTGAAGGGGGTGGCCCCCGAGTCCTGCGGCTGAGCCGGGGCGGGGCGGGGCGGGGGGCGCTGGCCTCAGCAAGTCCAGCAGGCGCATCTCCTCCGCTGAACCTGAGCTGCCCTTTCTTCCNGGGGGGTTTAGGAGGGCAGGTGGACGGAGGGGCCAACTAGGGAGTGACGGCTGCGGGCACCAGCGAGGGCTCTGGGGTCGTCAGCAGCAGGCGGAGGGGAAGGCGCGCGGGACAGAGGCCCGTGCGCGCCAGGAGGGCCTGCTCCCGGCCGCCGCGCCGCAGCCACCGCACGCGCGGAGGGCGGACGGCCCGCGGGCTCTGCCGGGCTCAAGACCCACCCGAAAACGCCTCGGCTCCTAAACCTAATTCAGTCAGGTGCTTCATATATATACACACACACACAATGCTGTGCCTTCGGAGATTAAAACCATCTTTTGTTAACTGGAACACAAACGTTTGGTCACATTTTTAAAAGCAAACAGCCGTTCACTGCAAGTTGGAGGGAACCCTAAGCATGCAGCAAGGGTAGTCTTCTGTGTGTAGATACACAGACCTCAACTACAAGGAACTACGGTACAAATCTGATTTCTGCACTGCAGTATTCTTGCCTGGGAAATCTCAACAGAGGAGCCTGGAGGGCCAGTCCACGGGGCGGCAGGGTGACTTAGTGACTGAGCTTGACCACGCGCCAGCCTCAAGCCACACCCTCCTCCTCTCTCCTTGTCCTTTTAAGCCTGGCCATCCGTGAACAAGTAAGAACAGAAGGTGGAAATTCTTTGTTATTTCATCCTGAGGAATGTGGGCTAAGCAACTTCCTACGACTGACTTTAAGCAAAGTCGAACTGTATTTTTCCTAAAAGGTGTTTTTAAATACCTAACATGTTATACATGAGATGCTAAGCTCAGTAATATACTTATTTGATTAAAAAAACCATGAAATCAACTGAACATCTGAGGTTGATCTGGTACCACCACAGCCTCCTGGGGATGGGAACTGTTCACCCGGATAAAACTAGGTTCCTGGGTCAGTCTGTCACTGACACCGTCCCTCCCCGGTCAAGGCTCTGGAGCCGCACCTCAAACTACTGAAGATTAAAGACAAGATGAAGCTTCTCTCGTGGGTGGGAGTGGCATTTTTCTCTATCCTGGATCATCGATAATCTGGACAAGTTTCCAAGGAATACACGTGTGAACAACTGCACTGCTGCTTCTCTCAGCTAGAATGCTAACAGACCCAGCACAGGCTTCACTCCACAGCTGCAGCCGGAGTCCTGAGGCCCACCTCTCACTCCACCCCGGGCAAGTGGCTGGTCAACGTGGAGGGGAAGAAAAAAGAACCCAAACCTCATTATTATGAACTGATTATTTCCTTGCATTGTCCTAAATGAACCAAATCTCCCACACTGGGGACAATATTACCCTGAAATACTTTTCATCAGTATCCATCTTGGATTTCAACTCACCCTCCTGACCAGGGTGCATGCAGACCCTACTGTGAATAACTGCATCAAAGACATTTTAAAGTACACATCTGCTGGACAACTTGCTTTCAAAGCATAGTTTGTATTGGGCCATACAAATAAATGATCAGTGCCTCAAATTTTTTTATATCATATGGTTTTCAAAGGAAAAACCACTCCAATTACTTTAACCATTTATTAAGAGAGAGATCCTGCTCCCTATGGATTACAGTAGGTAACTTTCACAATCGTGACACCAAACTTAAGAGTCAATTTTACAGGACGCCATTCGTCTTTTAAGAGTTGGCTTAGCCAGAAAAATCTCTGGAATCAATAGCTTTTGGGTATATTCCACACTAGAAACATCAGCATGTGTAATTTATTAAATTCTAGGAATACAGAACAGACTAAATTTATTGATAAGGTTCAAGCTACATATTTATGTAGCCAAGATACTTCAGGCACGGTTTTAAAAAGGTAAAAAAAGACTGAACGCCCAGCCTGAGGTGTGTGGGATCACCTGTAAACTCAAATGCCAGGTTCCAGCCTCATAGTCTTAACTGGCTTCCTTGAGCTGACTGCCCGGAACGGGGCACTTGAGGAAAGCTGTACCTCGAGCTGAATGTGCAGAACAGGAATCTCTAACTCAGATGACCAGGATGAATCCGTCTGGAAGAGGAAAATAAAATCTCCAAACACCTGCATAATTCTTCAAACCCAATTTGTGCAGCAACAGGGCCTAGGATGCAAATTTTTATGTTTCCAGGAACCCTTGGAAAGGCTCTTCCAAACACATCAATAATAAGGAGATACTGGCCAACTCAACTGAACTTGAAACCTGAAGAGACTAGTTTAAAAGTCTTTAGGTACGTTTGAATCTTCACTGAATGTTAAGTGACATCTCTTTAAAAAGGTGAACAGAATTCGAGGTTTATCCTTATGCTAACGTAACAGGGACGCCTGTGATCCCCGTACCAGGACACAGTGAAACTGACGACAGCATTCAGAAAGGCTCCCCAGGCAGTTAACAGACCAGGGCATCGTTTCTGAAGTTTAGACGTGTCTTCATGTTCTGGTATGACTTTTTCATCATCTTTCTAAAAATTAGGCCCATAATTTATACAGAAACTATTAAATTCATACATTCATTTCTATAGAAAAGTTGCATAATCACAACTTTTCACAGTGACCAACATCTTAAATGTTTGAAGGAGATAATTCACTTTTTATTGACTCTGGGAGAAATGCTTTTGTCTGGAAATGTGCCAGTTACATTGACGAGGCCCAGCACGGGGAGGCTCAGGCTGGCACATCACATTTAAAGGCACGAGCCGCTCTGGTCTTCTCAGACTACCCTGGAACGGCTTCTGTGAAGCCAAAGGGCACGGCTCTGTGATTATCTTTGGCAAATCTTACCTGAGCACACGATTTCAGTGTGATTGCTCTTAGTCACCTCTAAACTTCCCTGTCCATGTAAGTTTGCTAAACATTCCTGCCAAGCTTAACGTCTTCTGATTATATACATTAATTTTTTTCCCCAAAATGAAAGGGACACCTCGGAGAGTGACTAGCTGACTCTGGTCACGTACACGTCCTGAAACCATCTACAGATTACAAGCTGGAAGGACACTGAGAACCAGAACCACTTACCTGGGAGACGTGGCCCCTCAGCGCGGAGGTGGCACGCCGGCCCCGCTCCCACACCGGGGTGCGGAGGCCAGCTGAGGCCGCACAGCAGGGCAGAGCAAACATCTACCTTCCCCGATGTGAAACTGTAGTTTACATCAGACCAACAGTTGTTGTAAGCCCAGGAAAATTCACAGGAAAAAAAAATGAGGCACAGGGGCAGGTTTTTTTAATAGTTATATTTCAAGCAGGTACAACAAACGGGAAGCCTCTAATTCATGGCAGGTGAACCTGGGAGCAGAAAGTTACATACACACACTTACTCTTGGGCCGTAACTGCCCTCTCACACCCTCCCCTCTCGTTAAATGGCCGATCTTCCAGGAAGCAACACAGGAAAACCCGCTCCATCACTGCGCCGGAGTCCTCCGGGCACAGCACCCTTAGCAAGGGGTCATCTCCCGGGCGCGCTCAGCCGCACAAAGGACAGCACGTTAGAGGAGGGGGCAGGCCTGCCTGGCCCACCCACCAAGCGGTCTCACCTGCGGTCCTGGCTCTCTTCACTCCAAGGGGTTCCGAATCCTCCAAGCACCTCTTGCGGTTTGCTCCCACACTAACGGGATTAGGAAATATGCTCGGATGGCCTCCGTTTAAGGTGCCATTGTGATAGAAACGAGTCAGATGACAATTCTGGAGGTTCAGGAGAAACTGGGTGCACTCCTGGAAACCCTGGGTTTGAGCAATGTCTGCTGCCGTCAGGCCACGGGCATTTCTCAGGCTGTGCGACATAAAAACACTGAGTTACACCCCATTAGCACGCGCACCTGGGCTCTGCTGCTGCTACACTGACTGACTATCTGAAGGTGAGACGAAAGAGCGTACAGATTTACAGCAGGTCTTCATTAANAACTCAAATGCCAGGTTCCAGCCTCATAGTCTTAACTGGCTTCCTTGAGCTGACTGCCCGGAACGGGGCACTTGAGGAAAGCTGTACCTCGAGCTGAATGTGCAGAACAGGAATCTCTAACTCAGATGACCAGGATGAATCCGTCTGGAAGAGGAAAATAAAATCTCCAAACACCTGCATAATTCTTCAAACCCAATTTGTGCAGCAACAGGGCCTAGGATGCAAATTTTTATGTTTCCAGGAACCCTTGGAAAGGCTCTTCCAAACACATCAATAATAAGGAGATACTGGCCAACTCAACTGAACTTGAAACCTGAAGAGACTAGTTTAAAAGTCTTTAGGTACGTTTGAATCTTCACTGAATGTTAAGTGACATCTCTTTAAAAAGGTGAACAGAATTCGAGGTTTATCCTTATGCTAACGTAACAGGGACGCCTGTGATCCCCGTACCAGGACACAGTGAAACTGACGACAGCATTCAGAAAGGCTCCCCAGGCAGTTAACAGACCAGGGCATCGTTTCTGAAGTTTAGACGTGTCTTCATGTTCTGGTATGACTTTTTCATCATCTTTCTAAAAATTAGGCCCATAATTTATACAGAAACTATTAAATTCATACATTCATTTCTATAGAAAAGTTGCATAATCACAACTTTTCACAGTGACCAACATCTTAAATGTTTGAAGGAGATAATTCACTTTTTATTGACTCTGGGAGAAATGCTTTTGTCTGGAAATGTGCCAGTTACATTGACGAGGCCCAGCACGGGGAGGCTCAGGCTGGCACATCACATTTAAAGGCACGAGCCGCTCTGGTCTTCTCAGACTACCCTGGAACGGCTTCTGTGAAGCCAAAGGGCACGGCTCTGTGATTATCTTTGGCAAATCTTACCTGAGCACACGATTTCAGTGTGATTGCTCTTAGTCACCTCTAAACTTCCCTGTCCATGTAAGTTTGCTAAACATTCCTGCCAAGCTTAACGTCTTCTGATTATATACATTAATTTTTTCCCCAAAATGAAAGGGACACCTCGGAGAGTGACTAGCTGACTCTGGTCACGTACACGTCCTGAAACCATCTACAGATTACAAGCTGGAAGGACACTGAGAACCAGAACCACTTACCTGGGAGACGTGGCCCCTCAGCGCGGAGGTGGCACGCCGGCCCCGCTCCCACACCGGGGTGCGGAGGCCAGCTGAGGCCGCACAGCAGGGCAGAGCAAACATCTACCTTCCCCGATGTGAAACTGTAGTTTACATCAGACCAACAGTTGTTGTAAGCCCAGGAAAATTCACAGGAAAAAAAAATGAGGCACAGGGGCAGGTTTTTTTAATAGTTATATTTCAAGCAGGTACAACAAACGGGAAGCCTCTAATTCATGGCAGGTGAACCTGGGAGCAGAAAGTTACATACACACACTTACTCTTGGGCCGTAACTGCCCTCTCACACCCTCCCCTCTCGTTAAATGGCCGATCTTCCAGGAAGCAACACAGGAAAACCCGCTCCATCACTGCGCCGGAGTCCTCCGGGCACAGCACCCTTAGCAAGGGGTCATCTCCCGGGCGCGCTCAGCCGCACAAAGGACAGCACGTTAGAGGAGGGGGCAGGCCTGCCTGGCCCACCCACCAAGCGGTCTCACCTGCGGTCCTGGCTCTCTTCACTCCAAGGGGTTCCGAATCCTCCAAGCACCTCTTGCGGTTTGCTCCCACACTAACGGGATTAGGAAATATGCTCGGATGGCCTCCGTTTAAGGTGCCATTGTGATAGAAACGAGTCAGATGACAATTCTGGAGGTTCAGGAGAAACTGGGTGCACTCCTGGAAACCCTGGGTTTGAGCAATGTCTGCTGCCGTCAGGCCACGGGCATTTCTCAGGCTGTGCGACATAAAAACACTGAGTTACACCCCATTAGCACGCGCACCTGGGCTCTGCTGCTGCTACACTGACTGACTATCTGAAGGTGAGACGAAAGAGCGTACAGATTTACAGCAGGTCTTCATTAAAGAAGGGGCTGCTCTTCCTATCTCTGTAATTCCTCTCTTACGCACATCTGATTACTAAACAAGATCTGGGAGACAGTAACTTAAAAATCAACATACTAACTTAAAAAAATAAAAGGCATCTTCCTATTTAATGTCTCAAAATCATTTTTTATGTTAGTCTGAAGAATGAAAATTTATATTAACTTCAGACTTAGCCTGAAACTGAATTCTGTATCATCTGCACTTAATAATCCATTCCTTTAGCTCCAGTAAAATCATAACAAACAACATTTACTGAATTGTCCATGGCATTCCCAACGATTGGCTCCCTAACGCGAAGGTGAGTGGCTCAATGACGAGCCAGAATTCGTACTGACGTGTGACACTGTAAGTGGAAGTCTAGACGGACGCCCTGAAGCGGACTTACCGTCGGCCTGGAGATCTGAAAAGCTGAGATTTTTGCCACAGGAAAACTTGCAGCAGTTTAGATTTTGGCATTTGAAAGCATGTGAGTGGACGTCTTCTTCTAATACTGTCCTAGGAGCTCATCCCTGAGGCCGAGTCCTACCATCAAGAAGAATCAACATCACTCTGTGGTTAATCCCACTGACAAGTACAGGTCCGATGTCTCTGCACCAGCTAAGATTCAGACTAGTCAGGAGGGGTGGCAGAGTGTAAATGAAGGCTCTGAGCAAGATAGACAGGAAAGAACCCATTGAAATTGTAACTCTTAACTAGGAAACAATAAAAATTGAGGGAACAAAAGCAACTCCACGATGAAATTCCCCTGCAAGACAAGAAAATACCCTGCTCTGTGAAATGAATCCGTAACACAGCAAACCAGGCCGTCAGCTGCAGGCCGACGCAGTGACCCCGGAGAAGCGCCGAGGCGGCGAGGCGGCAAGGCGGCGCCCAGCCCGCACGGCAGACAGCTCAGCGCTGAGCTCATCCCAGAACAGCGCACAGCCCTGGACGCTTGTTTCCCAGATTAACACGTCAATGGGGGAAAACCATTTCACAGAGAAAACTACAGAATCAGGGACAAACGAGGATCTTCCACTTTAAAGATAACCACAGCCCTGTATTCCTAGCTCCAGCCATATGTAATACTCAAGACAGGCCAAATTCAGAAATGAAACATCCACACACTTTTGGACAGTCACTAGATATGTTTTCATGTTTAAAAAGCACGAGAGAAAGAAATTATTTTTACAGTTTGATGAAAGGAAAAAGCCCAAATTCAATTTGGTCAGATACAAATGAGACAAGACCTGAGAATCCCCCAAACCAACGATATTTTCTTAATGTCGAGGACTGAAGTGAAGTGAAGTGAAGTCGCTCAGGCGTGTCCGCTCTTTGCGACCCCATGGACTGTAGCCGATCAGGCTCCTCTGTCCATGGGGTTTTCCAGGCAAGAGTGCTGGAGTGGGTTGCCATTTCCTTCTCCAGGGGAGCTTCCCAACCCAGGAATCAAACCCGGGTCTCCCACATTGCAGGCAGACGCTTTACCGTCTGAGCCACCAGGCAAGGGCTTGTGTGTAGGACTACTGGGAACTAAAACTGGCATTTACCTTATGGCCATGATTTCTGATAAACATTATTCTGAAATTTCATAGTGTTTTAATTTTGACATATAAATTAAAGAAAGGAAATACCAAAGTTTTGGCAAAGTTAATTACAGTAGTTGTGTGCATATAAAATAATCATATACTTGATTTTTAGTATCAGCATGCTATAGAAATTTAACATTCAAGTAACTTTAAGACTGGGTAATTTTTTTATAGGGTGTGTTTCCTTTTCAGAAGATACCATGAGTGAATGGTCCAAAAAGGTCTACTCTATGAAGAATGTGAACAGAGTAAGTTGCCACAATTTAAAAAAAGAAAAATCAACAAAATGTGAAAAGATGAAGACCGAGAATAAGCAGTTTATAAAATGATTTCTATAGACATAAATACGAACTTGCTCTCCGAAATCAGATACAGAAATGAGAAACTGTTGCTTAAAATGAGGACACATAAAGCTGTCACTAAAAATTACTCCTCTAGTGGATGATAAAATAAAGAACAGAACACAGACTTTTAAAGTGGCATTTACACCATAAATGCCAGTCCGCCGAAGCAAGCGGAGATGCTCAGGGAGCATGCCGACTTTTTACAGCCATTGAAAGCAAAGCTGTCCAAATGACACTCAGCCCCTGCGCTCGGAAGCAGCCCGAGACCGCGCTTACTGCGCTTCCACAAAACACGAGACCTGGCCAGTGAGCCGGCACCAGGGACCAGGGGCTGTCTGCGTCCGAGGGGGCCCCCGCCACCACGGGGGTCCAGCGCGCACACGCCCCTCAGCTCGGCTGGAGCCCGGCAAGCGTGCAGGTGGGGCGGCGCGGCGCTGCTCCGAACAGGCGCCGGTCCACTCGGGCGAGGTGCCCCATGTGTGGACCCGGAGAGAAAGAGCAAGCGTAAGCCGAGCTGAACTGCAGCGGGCTCCTCCAACAACTCTGAGGGGCCAAAGAGTGATCCAAAAGGGCGTTCCAGACAGTCCAGAAGCCACACGGACAGACACCAGAACCTGGGCCACGTGGGAGTGTGAAGAGCTACTCGAGATCACGTCAGCCGTCTTCGCAGTGTTCCTAGGAGCGGGGACAGCCTCCTTCTCCACTTCTGCTGAAACTACGAAGGCTCCAACCGCGCGCTCGGGCCCTCGGGACTGGACGCAGCACCGTGTAACGCGCCGGCGTCCTCTGAAGCGCAGGCAGCAGGCCTCGCCTCCGCTCCCGGCCTCCCCGCGCCTCCCCCGCGCCCACTCTCGCCTCCCTTCTCCACCCAGCGCAGCGAGCGCCTCTGCCCTGCTCACACTTAAACCCTGCTCTGCTGGCCGCGCAGAGGCGGGTGGGGAGGAGCGGACGGGAGCACCAGCTCAGGGCCGGGCACTTTCCCGCAGAGGCCCAGCCAGCCAGGACTTCGAGCTTTCTAGGCCGGACTCCACTCTCTCGTCGTGGCCGGAAGCAGCCTTAGAAGATATGCGAGGATTGCAGTGCTGGCTGTGTTCTAATACACCTTTAGCTTCAGGCACTGGAATCTGAGTTTCATATATTTTTATATGTCGTGAAATGAAACATTGTTCTTTTGACTTTCACTCAACCACTTAAAAAATGTAAAAATCATTCTTAGTTTATAGGCCAAACAAACGGGGACTAGCTGAGTCGCACGTACCCCGTGGACGACATCAGCAACTCGTCTCCTGCGTTAAGCTCCGGTGTCAGTGGGCGGCAAGGAGCCCGGGCTGCGCGTGCCTGACTTCAGCCTCCTCCGCTATGGTCTGTCAGGACGGAGGCACGATGCTGCAGCTCCTGGGGCCGCAGGGGGGCCTTGCTTACCATCCTGTACGTGAGAGTTCACACCTGCCGACCCGGAACTCCCAGTCCTTGCCTTGCCCACCCCTCTTACCCTAGGCAACGCGTCTGTTCTGTCTGTGAATCTGTGTCTGGTCTGTAGGTAAGCTCATAGGTGTCCTATTTCAGATTCCACATACAAGTGATGTCACATGGAATTTGTCTTTCTCTGACTAGAACGCGCTAACCCTTATTGAGATGCCTATTGGTTCCTGAAAAATGTCTCTCTGGTAATTTTGCGTACTATTCAATTCAAACAAAATCGAACTTTTTTAAAAGGCTGCCCAATCTGTTAAACCACAAAATGTCAAATACCAAGAAAAATATCTGAAGGTAAACTTCAGAAGAATGTGAAAATAAAAGACTCTGAGAGAGCACGCAGAAGTAATCTAATCATTCCTATTTCACTTGAGTGTTTTCAGTTGAAAGTTCAAAGTGTCTCACAACTGAATCAGACAATGTACTTCATGTGAAGAAGGCGAAACTGCCTTTATAGGTCTGAATCCTCAAACCACCTCTTAATACTTCCTAGAGTGTTTTCAAGTGTACTCTACAGAGGCTGAAAATCAGGCTGGCTTTTTGCTAAAGACTAGAATAAATAATAATTAAGTAGTATAGTTCCCAAGACACTTTAACAAAACAGGCTCAGGTCTTTAAATTCATTTTTTAATATACACTTTCTTGAGCATGTTTCAATTTTGACATTTTAAGAGTTGAAACCAGTTACCCTGGTTACAATGTATCGTCAATTTATTAAGCCTTCAAATTCTAGTGTTCCAAGTGTAAGCAGATTTTAAACCTAGTGACACATGAATGTGACTTAGGATTTACAGGCTCTCTGATAATTTTACATTCGAATGTGGTCTCTCGTGTTACACTACTTTTTAAACGGTCAGGCCTTAACTCTTCAATCCTGAGGTATTTACTATACTTCCTGCTGACCACGCCCACCAACCCCATGAGACTGCTGAAGAAATAGTCTGGACTGCAGTCTGCAAACACCAGTCCAAAGGGAAATTCACAGTACCTGGAAGATACTGTGCAAAATTACTCTAAGGAACTGTGCTCTGCATGAAAACTGGGTGAAAGTGTATACGTTATTTTTAGATTAAATCATTAAACATACACACCAATTTAATCTCTTTGGTTGACTGTACTTGGGCAAACAGACTAAACCTGATCTAAAATGCACCTCTGCCCACTTCTGAAAGCAAAGGGTCACACATGGGATGTGCTGCTGAAATTCTACTTCACCTCTCTGGCCCGCTCTGGTATCCATCGGAAAAGTCTCCGAAAACGGGCAGAGATTTTTAAAAAATCAGACATTGGTCGACTGGGGTGTTCAAATTGGGTCTACTCTGTTAAAGTTTTAAACCTGACTTTCTTTAAAAGCTGACGTGATCAGATTCGGAGGCTAGTAAATCAATTTGCTACAGTTCACTGCGAAAGCTATGACAGCTGTCTTGTGTCGACAGACTGTGGTCCCTGTAGCTTTCACTGAGCTACACAAAGCCAGCCTACCCATCTTCTCCCAGTAGTTCGCAGTGTCCTTTCAAAACTGGAATATGAAAACATGGGAAGACAAAGAATAATATCTGCTGTGAATTATTCTGCTGAATAATTGGCAAAATAAATCAAACTTTTTATACTCTACTAAAGTTAAAACATAAATTCTCATATGCTACATTTTCTGTAGTAAAATTCTGAATGGTTTATTACAACTTATCATACCTAACGATACGTCCCCGAAGAGCTCTAGAGCGGAGCTCCGCCGTGGCCAGCCGACACCCATCCGCTCTCCACTTACAGTGTCACACACCAGGATACGAGAAGCCGCTCCCAGAGTTTTCTTTTTTAAAAAATTTGAAACGCCACAGATGCAGAAGTATCTGAAGCACATTTGGAGTCTGAGTTGTCACATCACCTTCAGGATGTTTTCTTTTTAGTTAATGCCATGCGACAATGAAAGATAACCACAATTTTTATATAGATAATATTTCTGTTAAAATTCTGATCTCAACTTAACTACTGTTAGTTTACAAATAAAAAGGTAGATATCATAAATTAGGGTAAGCAAAGCATGCACATCTAAAGAATCTATATCTGAATTCCTAGATTAGCATTAAAACCAATCACCGCAACAAATACCTCAACAGCATGCCTCGCGTGGAGGAAGGAAGCCATACTGAGCACTCAGTGCCACAGCTGTAAGGGTTCGGAGACGCGCCTGTGGCAGTCTCAGCAGTTCCTATATGGAATGCGCCCCTTTCTAGGGTTACTTGAAAAATCAAGTCAATTCGAATTACGTAGCTGTAAAACATTGACATGTGTAGTTTTTACAGATTCAGAATCTTCTACGTGATTTAAAACGGGCAATGGTTCATAAAACAGGAAACTTACATAATAAGGGATCACATATTTGCAGGCAACACTTTGATTGAAAATACATACACAGACAAGAGGTGCAGAAGCGCAGCTGCTGAGCGTAAGCCCCTGTCACGTGACCACCTTGGCCAAGAGCTGTCGCTCTGAAACACTGCCTTCTCAATCACTTCTAGTAATGTTTAGCATGAAGCCAATTTAATTATGTCAGTAGTTCAACAGAAGTTTAACAGTATGGACTAAAAACCATTAACTCACGATTCTGGTTACTTTAAAATTTGGTATGCTGTATCTCAAATACATTAGTAACTATTCCTAGATGGAAATAAGCAAATACATGGAATCATTAAAAAAAAAAAAAGATAAAACATTACTAAATGCCCATTTGTACAGACAAAACATTACAAACATCTAAAATGTCTTCAATAAAAGAAAAACATGTGTTATTTTTAACCCTTTGGTATCCAAACTCTCAAATAAGTAATTATGAAAACGTTCTTAAATATATTTTCAGGTAACAAAAGTAAGAAAGTATTTTTTAAAGTTTCTACTTGAGTAAATTTGGTGTCAAGTTTTCATTTCAAGTTCAACACTACTGGGGGTAGTTTTGATTTGCAACTGAGCCCCAACTATGTCTGCACACGTTAAACTGCAACAGCATCACGCAGAGAGTCTGAGAGAACAGCTAACAGGCTCCCACTGTAATCTGGCAAAGGAAAAGACATCTGAATTTAGAAATCATTGGTTTTATTTGAAAGCACTATTTATAAAAGCGGTGATTAGACAAATATTAAAGCATGGGTGCTGCTCAGGCCGCTGTGACAAGTCTAGAGCGCCCCAGGCCCCCCGCCTGCTCCTTCCCAGCAGGCAGATCCCAGCTGCCGCCTCGGAGTGACCCCTCCCCCTGCCTGCAGTCGCTTAATGAAGGAAACCGGAATCAGGAAGCCCACTCTGCTGCAGTGACAGGCCAGAATGGACGCACAGGATCCCAGGTCAGAAGCTACTAACGGATGACACCTCTCCCACCTTTCATATCTGCACTGTTACTCTGAAGGGCAAGTGGGTCACCAAATGAAATTTCAAAATT
The DNA here is from genome assembly GCA_006410875.1 of Neotragus pygmaeus. Taxonomy (NCBI): domain Eukaryota; kingdom Metazoa; phylum Chordata; class Mammalia; order Artiodactyla; family Bovidae; genus Neotragus; species Neotragus pygmaeus. The sequence goes on along the minus strand of SJYV01030346.1, from coordinate 111,965 downwards.
CAAATGTAAATAAATGTCTAATAAAGTAAATATGGATTACACTTTGCCACAGGCAAAAGTGGCAAACCAACTTTCCACACTAACATTAAATACGCTCACCGCATGATTTGCCTCAATGAAAATTTTGCTTCTAGACGGGCTCTATGGGTCAGCAAATAAAGGTGGGTCACAAACCTGGACCAAACTAAACCAACTCCATTTCAGTTATGAATTCTTAGAAGTTCAGCAAAACACTTCTTTGGCAACACTGGAAACGCTATTAAGATCCCATGTTAAGACTAATGTTAACTTTAATCACCTGTGTCCATTTTCTAAATCAGACAAGAAAGATTTTTTTCAGAGTGAATCACTGAACTTGCCTATTTAAGGCCATGGATGCGTCTCTCCCTATCTGATGATCATAACTAACTTTCTCTTGGGATCAAAATAGTCAAGTTAAAATATATGTAGGTCATTGGAAGATCTATCCAGTCACCACAGAACCAATGGCTTTTATGAAATACTGTCTTATAGAAAGCTGTGGGACTCTGTCACAATTAAACACTGGCACCTGTATAAAGTGATATTAAAGTAGACTAGCAAACTGGCCTTCGATGCAAGCAATTCTGAATCTCTAAATCTCACTAAATCCATTTTTCTACTCTGAGGCATTAAAAAAATCTACTTTTACAGACTGATACGGAAACATTCTCCATTCTCTCTCAAGACAATAAAAGTATTAAAAATCAATCAGTGTCAAAGTACTAAAGTAAAGCTAATTCAAGGGTAGAAATCCACAGTTTACAAACTTGGTAGTAAAAGGTCGTCTTAATTATCAGCAGACAGCAAATTTTCAAGAGTCTTTCTTGGAAATCACATTAAGACTTAATTTTATATAGTTACTTGAATTGATTGGAGCATTGAAGAATCATGTGACTGCAGGGAATCGAACTGTCATGTAAGCGAAGTTAAAGGCGGTGACAGTTTAACCCGATGCAAACCTCATACTTGAGGAAAAGGGAGTGCGGAGCATCTGTGGAGGTCTGCATCATTTAGAGCACGCACACGTTTAATCTGGCCACAGAACCGCCACAATCCTGTCGGTTCTTAGTTTTGGATGTAAACGGTGGCAAGTTCCAACGACAATCATGTAAGCAGAAATAAAACCTCATGAAAAAGAAAACTTGGCACCAAAACTCAAGATGTGAAATAAGAGAAGAAAAAGAAACTCCGTCAGCATACTCACGTGTGGCGCTAGAAAGTGTGCCGCGGCGCAGGGGACGCGGCATGCGTTACCTTACGGGCGCGGCCTACATTGACAGTAGGTTACGTAACAAAGCGCTCTAGCCACGGTCGCCTGGCCTGCGGCCCTCACCATTATCTACCCCATGACCAAAAAAGCAGCAACTTCAGGTTTTGGCCACTTTATGTAGCAGATATATAAAAAGCAAAGTAGGGGTTAATAACAAAATCATTCATCACCACCAAGCGTGATAAACACTGACACAGACCGCTCTTCGTCGAGTCACAGGAAAAGGAAGGACTCCCGCTGCCCGTCTGCAGCTCGGAGCGTGAAAGCCGACACTCCAGCTCAGTCTCAACTGGGGGAAAAACTAGTGACTTTAAGTAAGGTATCTCTGTGCCCCTTGATGCTCTTAAAGCAAAAAGGCACTGGCCAGGACTGTAGCTTCCCACATGGGCAGCCTAACAGCAGAAGATCTAAGTGTCCTGATTTGGGGGCTAAACTGTTATTTGTTGGTAGACTAAAAGTGTTAAACTATAAAAATGTGCAGAACAGATATCAAAAACCAATTTACAACTGGCTTACTGGCAAAACTGACATTTTATCTGTACGTTAAAACTAAATAACCACACATAAAACAGCGATTAATCATGACCACTGTGCTCTACCTTCAAGCCAAAGACTTACAATTTTAAAAACTGCTTTTGGCCAGGTGGCTCAGGCTAAGTGTTTGTTCTAAGAAATATGTGAAAGTTCAGACAAGGGAAATCGCCATGTGCAGGGTCTCGAGGGTGGCTTATATGAGAAGGGAGCAAGCTGGCACTCAGGCCATGCTCAGTCACACTTGGTGGGAAAGAGACACTCGAGGGTTCTGGAACAAGGACAGAACTGTAAATAAGATGATCTCATTTAAAAAAGACACCTATTATAAAAAAGGACATAGCGAAAGAAAGATATTTATTGGTTCAAAGGATTAAGCTATCCATTAAAGTGAATAAAACTAACATCTTAGTAATAAAATGCTCAGGACCAATTATTGTTTAGAAAAATCAGTTATCAGGAAGATCAACTTCTGATTATTCATTATTTTAATAAATGACAATTAAGGAATTTAATCAATTATTTTAGGACTCTGTATTTCATAATCAAAGCTTCTGTTATTAAAATTAAAGATCAGAGTTTTAAACCTAAAAACAGCAAAGAAAATGGCATCTATAACTTTGCTTTAAAGCAATGCATTGAGAATCATCTCAGTGCTTTTTAAAACTATGTAACATATTCATTAGTGAATCATCNGTTATTAAAGATCAGAGTTTTAAACCTAAAAACAGCAAAGAAAATGGCATCTATAACTTTGCTTTAAAGCAATGCACTGAGAATCATCTCAGTGCTTTTTAAAACTATGTAACATATTCATTAGTGAATCATCAATTGTTTTTACATTACCTTAAGTTATAACTACATATGAAGTCACAGGCTCCCTGTAACGTAACAGTTAATACAGGTCACAGTTATAACACTAAATGGCTATATATCTAAATGATCCAGGCCCATACTAATGTCCAGTCTTAACAATATAATACTTACTGAAACAGAAGCTAAGATACTTAGAGACTAATGATAGCCCTTGGTATCAGACAGGCCTTACATTAACATATACGGTTCTGCTGTCCAGAATCTATTTTCAATATTTATTATGATACAGAGTCAAAACAATGAAGTGGAAACCAAAGGGTTAAACTAAGTTAGTTTTGTGGGTTTTATTTTTCCCAAAGTCTAAATTTTCACATTTCCAATTAGAATAAAGTGATTTGTAATTAATTTTTATGAAATACTCAATACAGTCAAGGTAAAACAAAAAAGCTGACATTATCACAGTTATTTTGGTTATTACAGCTCTATAGCTTACACTCAACATTTAAGGGTGAAAACCGCATCCATTTTGTTAATGCTGTGAACTGCAGAAGAAAAATTTTTATAATAAATCTTTAAGAAAAAGTTAATACAAATAAATTTAATACTAAAATAAATGTATAATGCCATGTCTAGCTAATGATTTGCATACACAATCACATTTTAAAATTAATACACTTAAATACTAATATTGTTCTATGAAGCTATAAATAAGCCAGTTGATGTAAACTGGGCTAAGACAAGGATATTCTAAAATTATGACATCAGTATCAAAAACTCAGAATGAGTTTGAAGTCTATTGTATATAGTTCCATTTTACATGGAATTATAAAATCATTAAAAATCGTAATAGGTTTGAAAATATAAGATGTTCTCACATCTAATAAAAGATGAGGAAATAAAAATTTAGAAAAGCTAATTGTCTGCAAGATGTTTTGAGCCAGAGNGTCTGACCCTGCCTGCCTCTGTGGACCAGGGGCGAGAGGAGGGTGAGTCAGAGACTCCTGCCACACTCAAAACCTCGTCTGTGTGGGCCAGAAATACGGAAGGAAAAGTGAAAGTGGTTCACAAGGAGGCAGCAGACCATCCTTATGGCGTTAGAGTAGTGGAAGGCTTAGCAAGACTCACAAAGCCACAAAAAAGGGCCCACGTGACTGTATTATAACCAATAACTTCATTTTGACAAAAGTCACCAGAAGCAAAGTGAAAGGTAAGCAGCCGCCAGAGGGAAAGAGTTTGCAAGTCATTCAACAGAGCATCGGTATTCGGCCTGCACAGAGTCCACAGGAGAAAGATGAACAGCAAAAGGAAGCAGCTGAAATGCCTGGGTTACCCCACTCGCACTACCCCTACTCACCACGCCCCACGCCCACCCCCGGGAGGGGGCTCTCTGCCTCTCTTCTCAGAGGACCCCATGCCCCTGCCTTGGCTCACACCCAGCACTGGGGGCGGCCCCTCCCCTCCCGCTCCCGTCCCCACACAGGCCCTGGTGGCCTTGCCCCCAGCGATGCCTCCAGGGGCCCAGGTCCTTCTCCACCACCTCGCCCCACCTGCCTCTTTATCTAGTCTCTCGCTTAAACCAGCCTGAAGGCGTCTTCACCTTTCCTGTCTGGCAGCCACAGGATCTTCTCAACGTGCAAATCTAACAGAACTGCCCGCCAGTACCTTTTCACTGAACCTAAGATCCAAATGGCACACTTAAAAATATTCAGTGGTACTTAACTTACTTAAATTTGAATTTAAAATCTTAAATTCAAAAGATATGCAGATGACACCAACTTTATGGCAGAAAATGACGAACTAAAGAGCCTCTTGATGAAAGTGAAAGAGGAGAGTGAAAAGTTGGATTAAAGCTCAACATTCAGAAAACTAAGATCATGGCATCTGGTCCCATCACTTCATGGCGAATAGATGGGGAAACAGTGGAAACAGTGACAGACTTTCTTTTTCTGGGCTCCAGAATCACTGCAGATGGTGATTGCAGCCATGAAATTAAAAGACACTTACTCCTTGGAAGGAAAGCTATGACCAACCCGCTAAGTCACTTCAGTCGTGTCCGACTCTGTGCGAGCCCATAGACGGCAGCCCAGCAGGCTCCCCCGTCCCTGGGATTCTCCAGGCAAGAACACTGGAGTGGGATGCCATTTCCTTCTCCAATACATGAAAGTGAAAAGTGAAAGTGAAGTCGCTCATTCATGTCCGACTCTTCGAGACCCCATGGACTGTGGCCTACGAGGCTCCTCTGTCCATGGGATTTTCCAGGCGAGAGTACTGGAGTGGGGTGCATTGCCTTCTCCATGACCAACCTAGACAGCATATTAAAAAGCAGAGACACTACTTTGCCAACAAAGGTCCATCTAGTCAAGGGTATGGTTTTTCCAGTGGTCATGTATGGATGTGAGAGTTGGACTATAAAAACTGAGCACCGAA
>SJYV01030346.1:79233-96115 GCA_006410875.1 Neotragus pygmaeus | reverse complement strand
ACATCCATCGTAAAAGCTAAAGTACGCAGTGCATGCTACTCTCTCATCCGAAAAACTCTTCGAATGTAGGATAGCTGTGCAGCTTGCTCCATCCTCCAGGAATGAGTGGTACATCTGGGGCGGCACGCAGGGGAAGGGCCTGGGAAAACCCCGTGTCCCGGACTCACGCGGGGGCCCGTTACCTCCCAGCCACGACCGCCCCGAGGCTGCACCTGAGGTCGTGCTGATCGGCGGGAGCTCGGCTCCCTGCCCGCTGCAGAGCATCAGGACCAGGAGGGTCACTCCCGTGGTGGCCGCCATGCCCCCCGAGCCGGAGGCGGACCCTCTCTTGAAGGCCCCTCAGCTTCTCCCGCCTCGGTCTCCAGGACGCAGCGGAATGCCCAGGGTGTGTGACATCACGTCAGGAGAGGAGCTGGGCACTGCCTGAGTGTTGGGGTGCGGAGACAGTCGTGCTCAGAGTCTGTAGCTGGCAAGGAGGTGGGAGGCGGGCTGGGGTCTCTACGCAGGACTGTGTCCTATTCTGACTCCTTCTTCAGTCCTGCAGACCTGCTGGCTGTTTCCCCAGCTCACCTGAAAGCGGCTGGAAACGCAGAGCTCGAGAGCAGCTCAGATCTGCTGAGTCAGAACCTGCATTTTCGCAGATGCCCGGGAGACACTTGTATGCAGTGAATTCAGACTACAGGGTACGGTTTTCGGTGATGGCTCAGTGAAAAATAATCTGCCTGCCAGTGGAAGAAATGCAAGAGACCCGGGTTCAATCCCTGAGTTGGGAAGATCCCCTGGAGTAAGAAATGGCGGCCCACTCCAGTATTCTGGCCTGGAGAATCCCATGGACAGAGGAGCCTGGCGGGCCACTGTCCGCGGGGTCGCAGAGAGTCGGCCACGCCTGAGCACCTGAGCGCACACTGGCTCTTCTGGGGAGGAAACAGTTTTCATCTACCCATTTAGGGTTCCCAAGTGGGTCTGAAGTTACACTGATGAAGACAGACCAACAGGAGGAAAGCTTACACGTTGATTTAACATGTTTTACGTGAAATGGGAACCTTCATAAGGAAACGAAGTTCTGAGGAAATGGTTGGAAGGACATGAGGGTTTTCACACCGGCTCTGATGAGGAGTGGACAGTCCTGGAGGAATGCGGCTGATCAGGCTGCAGGAGGTAAGTGTCGCCAGCAGCGCCTGTTGGTGCGATTTCTTTTTACCTTTTTATTTTATACTGGAGTATAGCCAATTAGTAGTATTGTGACAGTTTCAGGTGAACAGCAAAGAGACTCGGCCATATATGCACGTATCCACTCTCCGCCACACTCCCCTCCCACCCAGGCTCCCACGCAGTACCGAGCAGAGTCCCCTGAGCTGTACAGTAGGTCCTTGTTGGTTATCTATTTTAATTTAAAATTTTTTATTTTGTATTATAGCCAGTTAACAATGTTAATTATAGCTGATTGACAACGATTTGATAGTTTCGGGTGGACAGTGAGGGGACTCAGCCGAACACGCAGACTCTTGCGCGCGTTGCCCCCCACGCCCCCTTCCCATGGCACTGAGCAAAGTCCCCGGGGCAGGTCCGTGTCGTCCTGGGACTCTGCTCGGCACACATTTGTCTGCAGAGACGAGGCTGCTCCTTTCCTCCCGGCGTGGGGTGGGCTCCAGGGAAGGAGGTTGGAGGCAAGGTCAGAAGACCTCCCCGTTTCTGCCTCCTCAAGTTGTTCAGCGTAAGGAGTGGTCCGGGTTTTGGAACAGCTTTTCCTGCCCCACATTGTTCTCCTGTCGGAAACTTTCCCAGGACGACTCACAGTCCAGAATAGACTGATCTCTACAGAGTGGCCCAGGTTCTTAGCCCCGCACCTGTCTATGGAAACAGACCGAACCAAAAAGGATTCCTCGCCGGTCCTGGAGGGCACATGGCCACACGTGGCCCGCCAGGAGCACCCGGTGAGGTCGTGGGTGGAAAGAGAGCATGGGTGANAGAGTGGCCCAGGTTCTTAGCCCCGCACCTGTCTATGGAAACAGACCGAACCAAAAAGGATTCCTCGCCGGTCCTGGAGGGCACATGGCCACACGTGGCCCGCCAGGAGCACCCGGTGAGGTCGTGGGTGGAAAGAGAGCATGGGTGAACTGGGGCTCTGCCTTCGTCGGGGTCCAAGGGTGGGGAGGCTGGGGTTTCACGCGCACGCTCTTTATAGGTGACTTGAAACGTAGGAGTGGGAGTTTGAGCCCGGATGGGAGGAGCAGGCCCCGCACACGGCCAGCATCCAGTTTACCCAGGACTTCCTAATGGGAATTTGGCGGGTGGGGCAGCCTGGGCCCTTCCCCAGTTGTTCGGCTAGTAACTAACTCATATAGCTAGTAATACATTTATCTGAGACGGATGTCTTCGAAGCTGATGCCGTGGCAATCAAAACCTCAATGTCAAGCACTTGGGTTACAATCAAAACTTCATGTCAGTACAACAATCTACATTCTCCAATACCACATCAGTCAAAGCTTTGTTATATAACCAAAGTTCCCACTGTGTCCTGCTTTAAGGAGAACAGGTTCTTATTGGACTCATGGCAATAACCAGATTTCCATGAAGGTAAGGATACTCAGGAAGAGTTTCCCAGTCCTGGAGAAGTCGGGAAGAAAGATAAGCGATGGAGTTCTGTTTGGAAAGGTGTAACTCAGCGACTCGCCCTGAGTTATAGGTAGCTTATGGCTTCCCCAGGACTTCCCTGGCGGCTCAGACAGTAAAGCGTCTGTCTACAATGCAGGAGACCCGAGTTCAATCTCTGGGCCAGGAAGATCCCCTGGAGAAGGAAATGGCAATCCACTCCAGTACTATTGCCTGGAAAATCCCANTCCCCAGGACTTCCCTGGCGGCTCAGACAGTAAAGCGTCTGTCTACAATGCAGGAGACCCGAGTTCAATCTCTGGGCCAGGAAGATCCCCTGGAGAAGGAAATGGCAATCCACTCCAGTACTATTGCCTGGAAAATCCCATGGACACAGGAGCCTGGTGGGCTACAGTCCATGGGTCGCAAAGAGTCGGACACAACTGAGTGAAGGCAATATGTGCCTCCCTGGTGGCTCAGTGGTAAAGAATACCTGCTAATGCAGGAGATGTGGGTTCAATTCCTGGGTTGAAAAGATCCCCTGGAAAAGGAAATGACAACCCACTCCTGTATTCTGGCCTGGAGAATCCCATGGAAAGAGGCTTCTGGGAGGCTAGAGTCCATGGGGTCACAAAAGCGTCAGATGCGACTGAGCGGTTGAACAATAACAGGTAGCTTAAGAGAAAAGAGGAAAGTGGTTCCTTAAATCTGGAAAAGCAAATGTTAAAGAATCTGAAGTTTTAACAAAAAAGCCATAAAAATCTTAACTAACCATTCTTCATCAGTTCATTTAATCACATGTTATGAAGAAAGCTGAGAGCTGAAGAATTGATGCTTTTGAACTGTGGTGTTGGAGAAGACTCTTGAGAGTCCGTTGGACTGCAAAGAGATCCAACCAGTCCATTCTGAAGGAGATCAGCCCTGGGTGTTCTTTGGAAAGACTGATACTGAGGCTGAAACTCCAGTATTTTGGAGTTTCCACCTCATGCGAAGAGTTGACTCATTGGAAAAGACTCTGAAGCTAGGAGGGATTAGGGGCAGGAGGAAAAGGGGAGGACAGAGGATAAGATGGCTGGATGGCATCACCGACTCGATGGACATGAGTTTGACTGAACTCCGGAAGTTGGTGATGGACAGGGAGGCCTGGCGTGCTGCGATTCATGGGGTCACAAAGAGTCGGACACGACTGAGCGACTGAACTGAACTGAACTGAATGAATTCTTGCTCTGCTTGATCCTGAGTTAGGGAATCCATTAGCTTCTCCACTCATTCTGAAGAATTTTACCCAGTACAATGGTGTGACCTTAGAGTTATTTAAGCAAAAGGACCTCAGGAGTCTTTGCTCCCAGAGGACTGTCCTTCCCCATGTCCCAAGGATGGTGCTTTTTTTGTTTAAGATGAAGAACTTTGGCCTATATTTGATTACAAGAGCAATTGGGAAAATACCAGAGTGAAAAAAATAGCTGTCTGTAAATGATAAAAGGCTTAAAATGACCACAGTTAAAGACTGATGAGAGTTTGTATTTGGCAAGCAAGGCAATTTGGTTGTTCCTGTGAAGATAACTGGAATGATCAATAGCACTATATTAGGACATACCATGGAAAGCAAGGATATTGACAAATTTCTAGGAACTTCTTATAATTTCAGAAACAACCTTTCATCCATATAAATATAACCTAAGGAAGATTATCACTTTTTATTTGAGAATGTTTCCAATACAGTTTAACATATCAAATAGACCTAAGGAGTTCAGCATCTCTTTTTACAAAGTGAGAGACCAAATCCTTTGAGATTTTCTGAGATCCTCTGGGGAATTTCTGAGTCTCAAGGTCAGGAAGATTTCATTTGGAATTTGATTTTGGAAAGTTGTCCAAAATGTCAAAAAGTTTTGAACGCTTGGCTAAATAGCTTCACAGGTCACTATGAAAAATATTTATTTAACCAAAGTGACAAAAAAGACCTCAAAAATAAGCATAGGGAATAACATGATTAAAAAAAGAGCTTAGCACTTCCAGTATTGGGAAGACTCAGCTTTCTTTCGTAATCAACATGAGAAAAACAACCTGAAGTGCGTGGGATCTTGGCTTCCTAGGTGGCGCATTCAAAATGTAAAGCAAGTCTTTCACAGCCTCTTATTAAGAATCTCTCTCTTCAGTCACTAAGTCGTGTCCGACTCTTGCGACCCCATGGACTGTAGCCTGCAAGGCTCCTCTGTCCACAGGATTCTCCAGGCAAGAATACTGGAGGGGGTAGCCATGTCCTTCTCTAGGGGATCTTCTCGACCCAGGAATCGAGCTGGGGTCTCCTGCATTGCAGGCAGATTCTTTACCAACTGAGGGAAGCCCTTATTAAGAATAGTCCAAGAAAAAAACGAGTCCAGTAGTCCAAGACGACTTATCCTATATCACATGAACTTTAAAAACACTTGGGTCGGTTTCTATATTTCTAAGAATTTAAGAAACACCTGGAGTAACAGGCAAATGTGGCCTTGGAATACGGAATGAAGCAGGGCAAAGACTAATAGAGTTTTGCCAAGATAATGCACTGGTCATGGCAAACACCCTCTTCCAACAACACAAGAGAAGACTCTACACATGGACATCACCAGATGGTCAACACCGAAATCAGATTGATTATATTCTCTGCAGCCAAAGATGGAGAAGCTCTATGCAGTCAACAAAAACAAGACCAGGAGCTGACTGTGGCTCAGACCATGAACTCCTTATTACCAAATTCAAACTTAAATTGAAGAAAGCATGGAAAACTGCTAGACCATTCAGGTATGACCTAAATCAAATCCCTTATGATTATACAGTGGAAGNTTTACATTACTTTAAAATAAGTTTCCAGATGGCTCAATATTTAAGTGTAAAAAAGTAGATAATTATAATCTCAGAAAGAAAAAAGTCTGTCTACTGTGACGCAAAATCCAAAACTCATTAAGAAAAAAAAAAATCATTAGTTGATTCAATTACAAACTTATCCATAACGATCAGGAAAAAAGAGGTTAAGGAAAGGAGTCCTCATGACTCAAAACAAAAGAAAAAGTCAAGAAGAAAATTCTAAATGTCCAAAAAGAAAGCCAGGAAAATATGTAGGATGGTAGTTCACCCAAAGAGATGTATGGTTAGTCTAAGCAACAAGTTAAAAAAAATAAAATCAGAATGAAGTACCAATGGCATGAATCACTTCAGAAAGACCTGAACGCAGAAAAATATACTGGATGAAAGAAAGCAAAGGTTACGCAAGTGCAGAGACTGTCTCTTATACACATCTAGATGTGTATAAGAGACAGATGTTCATGAGGCATATTGATTACAATTCCCTTTTTTGTAATGCCTTTCTCAGGTCTTGATATCAGGGTTATGCTGTCTTCAGGAAACAAGCCAGTAAATATTCCTCTTCTTCAGTTTTCTGAAATATATGATGTATGGTTGGTATCACTTTTCATTTCTTATCAAATGTTTGGTAGAGTTCACTAGTGAAGTCTTTGGGCATGGTTTTTCTGAGAAGAATTTTTATTTCAGATTCCCTTTCTTTAACAAATAGAAGGCCATTAAGATGTTCTTTTTCTTCTTGGGTCAATTTTGGTATGTTTGTTTTATATGGAATTTGCCCATTCTGCTAACTGGCTAATTGATTATTTTCTTGTTGTTTAGTCATGTCAGACTCTTTGTAACCCCATGGACTGTAGCCCACCAGGCTCCTCTGTCCATGGGATTTCCCAGGCAAGAATTCTGCAGTGGGTTGCTGTTTCCTTCTCCAGGGTATCTTCCTGACCCTGGGACTGAATCTGACTCTCCTTTGGCAGGCCAATTCTTACTCATGTGTCCCCAGGGAAGCCCTGGTGACTTAAATGTCTTATCATTTAAAGTGTCTTATCATTTAAATGTCTCTAAGGAAGTCCTCAATGCAATTCTTGATATTGGTAATTTGCATTATATACCTTTCATTTCTTAAGGAATTATCAATTTTATTAAATTTCTCCAAGAACCAACTTTTGGCTCTATTTTCTCTTTTGCTTCTTTATTTGCTAATTGATTGATTTCTACTTTTTATTCTTTCTAGTTTTCTTGGAGTTTAACTTTCTCTACACTTTCTAGTTTTTTAAGGCTGTAGGATGAGTCACATTCATTCTCTTCTAAGAAAACTTTTAATGCTATCAATTTCCTTCTAACTACTGTTTTAACTGTATTCACAAAAACTTTTTTATGAGGGATGTTCGTTGTTATTCATTGCAAAATAAGCTCCCATTTCCCTTGTGATTTCTTCTTTGATCATGAATTAAACAATACCTTTATTTTCTCTTCATTTTTAAGGAATAGTTTAAACAGATATAGAACTCTACCTTGAGAAGAATTTTTTTCCTTCAACACTTTAAAAATGTCATTGCATTGTCTTCTTGATGCAATGCTGATTAGAATTCAGTCTTCACTTTCACATTGATCTTTTCTATGGTATATGCCTTTTTTCCCTCTATATTCATTTAATATTTTTTTATTACCAGCTTTCAGCAGTTTGACTATGATGAGATTATATGTGGTATTTTTTCTATTCAATTTTCTTAGATATCTTTAAGCACTTAGGACCTGTGGCTTGATATTTTCCATCATATTTGGAAATATTTTAGCCTTTATTTCTTCAAATGTTTTTCTGCCACATTGTCTCTCCCCTTTCATTCAGTGACCTTAATTACAAATATGCTCTCATTATTTTCAGTTGTCATAAAATTGTAATAGTCCCCAAGATTGCATTTTAGCATTAATAAATTGAAATTTATTGACACTTTCAAAAAAGCTCTTCTCTGTAGCCCATATTTTGTTGAAAAAATTAACTCTTTCTACATATGATGAGATTCCTGGTAAGCTCAGTAAAATTCTCAGTGAAGGTACGTAATTATGCTTTTATGTATGAAAATGTTTAAATACTTTAGTCCAAATATTTTCATCATATTATTTTTATTTCATTAAAACTCATTTTAGACAAATATTTTATAACACAAAACTCCTCAACAGTGTTGTTTCTGTTTCTAATTATCTTGAATACTTTGTCAAACAAAATAAAGAGGTCACAAAAATAGGGCTTTTAAATTTCATTCTAGTCATCACAGAATGTAAATTTACCCTACAAATAGAAGCTCATTCAAAAATTCTTCTCACAATTTATAAAATTACAAACTATAGTTGTCAAAGTTCAACAGGTTATCCAAGTTCAATCAGGAGTTCAATCAGAACTCCTCTTATTTGATTTTGACATTTTGTTCCTCACTTTTGAATTAACAAATTCAATTACTTCCTGTTTATGTACCATGTTTTCAAGAATTCCATTTTGCTAAAGTCTTCAAAACTTTATGTTTCTATGGTGTTCCCTTCATTGAACATTTTTATTAAAGAATCACAACTGACTTTGAAAAAATTGCAACAAAAAAACAATAGAGGACTCTATTTAGAAAGTGGTCACAGTTTTACAAATTAGCTTAATAACTTTGCAGGGCAGCAGCTTGGTTTTCAAAGTAGTTCCACAAAGAATCAAGTATTTGTAAACTGCCTGATACTGGACAGGGCTTCCCTGGTGGCTCAGAGGTTAAAGTGTCTGCCTCCAATGCGGGATCCTTGGGTCCGGAAGATCCCGTGGAGAAGGAAATGGCAATCCACTCCAGTATTCTGGCCTGGAGAATCCCATGGACGGAGAAGCCTAGTAGGTCACAAAGAGTCGGACACGACTGGGCGACTTCAGCTTCCAAGAGGAACAACTGTGTGCTATCATGCTTGAATATTTTTAATTCAACCTCAACTTAATTGCCAAATATTTGTTGTTCAGTAACTTTAGGTATTTTATTAGCTTATCTCCTCCTTTCATGTATTCCTCCAGATGTAATCTTTGGTTATCCATTCATATTTACAGATGAAGCCTATTTTGCTTGATAGAAGTAATTGATAAATTTTCTGCACAATTGTGAATTCTGTCTCCAGAAGCCAAAATCGTTTCCTGTCATCCTGGTATACCACCTATTTTAAGTTTGTACCGGATGCCTTGTTTTAAATGAAGTATCATTATTAAGAGATAAATGAAAATAAGCCTGGATTGGTTTGATATACCTCTGCTTTTTATGTTCAGGTTTTTCCATGGTCTAGTTTAGCGATGTGGATGACACAAGTGCACTGAATAGAATTATAGAGTATTGTAAAGTAAAATTTAAAAAAATAAATAAATAAAATTTAAAAAAAAGAAAAGGAAATAAGAAAAAATAAATAAATAAAAAACATCCCCCCCCAAAAAAAAGAATTTTCACTTTAACATGTAGTTAATTGTGAAAGTCACCCACTGATAAACTGCCCCCCCGCCTTCCCGGACCCTTTACAAATATTATGTAACTAACATTTCCTGTTCATTAACAGTGGGCAGAGTGCTCACTGAATACAATGAAATGTACTCAGACACAGGTTCTCAGGGAATGTTAGCTTCTCTCTGGATTCTGTATTGGTGAAGCCATACTGGCCAATTCAATAAATAAACCCCAACTTTGTAGTGGCTTACCACAATGAGAGTCTAATTCTCACTTGTGTAACAGTCACTGTTGATGTTCCTGGTCAGTGAGTGGCTGTCTTGACCCCAGTAATTCAGGGACCCAGGTTCCTGCCAAACTTCTGGTGTCAGAATCCAATTGCCTCTTCTGTTGCCTGTGTCTAGATGGCAAATGGGACAGAGAGCTTCTTAAATGTCCTGGCCTACAGGTGACACACACCACTCTCATGTGCATCTTCTAATGACTCCTGGTTACATGGCCACACATGTAAGTTAAAGGACTTAGAAAATGAGGTGCTTGATTGGGCAGCCATCTTTCAATTAAATTCCATGTTATGAAAAGGGGGCACAGTTTTTGTTTGAAGCAAGCATTCAATATCATTGATTCTCAACCTCTTTACATTACTTTAAAATAAGTTTCCAGATGGCTCAATATTTAAGTGTAAAAAAGTAGATAATTATAATCTCAGAAAGAAAAAAGTCTGTCTACTGTGACGCAAAATCCAAAACTCATTAAGAAAAAAAAAAATCATTAGTTGATTCAATTACAAACTTATCCATAACGATCAGGAAAAAAGAGGTTAAGGAAAGGAGTCCTCATGACTCAAAACAAAAGAAAAAGTCAAGAAGAAAATTCTAAATGTCCAAAAAGAAAGCCAGGAAAATATGTAGGATGGTAGTTCACCCAAAGAGATGTATGGTTAGTCTAAGCAACAAGTTAAAAAAAATAAAATCAGAATGAAGTACCAATGGCATGAATCACTTCAGAAAGACCTGAACGCAGAAAAATATACTGGATGAAAGAAAGCAAAGGTTACGCAAGTGCAGAGACATACCATTTTCGTGGACTGGAAGAATCAGTGTTGTGAAAATGACTACACCACCCAAAGCAATATACCAAATCCAGAAAGACAGCAAACAAAATGAGTAAAGACTTAACTAGGAAAGCAAGGACATTTCAGTATAAAAATGTCTGTCAACCATCAGTCAGTGCTGAAAAGCACATGAAAAAAAAAAAAAATCACAACCTTTCCTAATAAAGCCTCTAAGTAGAATGGAAAAAAGAAATAATTTATATATGATGAACACCATTTGCCATTATTCTAAATAAAGAAATATCAGAACCATAATTATAGCTTTACTCCATTTAAAATGTTTATCTGAATGAAATTATATGAAATAGTTTGATTTTTCTTTAGGTTATCTCACATTTCCAAATATTTTAACAAGATTATGTTATGATATTAAACAGGATATATTAGCTGCTTTCTATTTTCATTAAGTTATCTTTCTGTTATGTAAGCCCAAATGATAAAGTAACATGTGGATGGAGATCTTGTATCTTCCCTTAGAAGCCAAAATGGGTATCTTTAAAAACTTACTAAGGGAGTGATAAGAATCACTGACCTAAGTCCACCACCAACAACCAAAATTTGTCTAATGTAGCTGAAATGAATCAACCCCCCAGAAATACTTCTGCATTTGTAACAATTATAAGTCTTACAAATTAAGAAATAGCTTGTGAACCTGTCTTAAGTAGAGAACCAGTTCTAAATTTTCTCTTTATTTGAAAAGTTTTACTTAAAGCACTCTTTTTGCATTCAAAGTTTCCTTTAGAAAGGGTAAATATAAAAAACATAATCAGAATACAGGAAGAAAACTTGGGCTATTTACTCAGACTAGATCTAACACCCATGCACAAAGTCAACCAACTGCTTACTCAGACTACACCTAACATCCACACTCAAAGTCAACCAACTGCTTCTAATTCAGCTGATTAAATACTTCAGTAAAGACGTGATGAAGCATCATCTTATGGCCTGGCAATGGAAAAAAGAAAAATCCAATTTTTTCCCAAAAAAAACACTCCCATGTTACAAACAAAAACATGGTCAAAATATTCTTACAGTTTTCTCTGTGTGTGTTTATTTTTATGTCAGAAATGTTACCTTGGATTTTATCATTAAATATTGGCTGTTTCATTATGTTTCTTCTTTAAGATGAAAACAGACTATATAAAAATCTTCTTTTGTGATTCCCATGTTTTCTCACTCGAATTTGTTTTAACATTCTTATTCATTTTGGTAAATTCTACCCAGTTATCCATTTCTAGCTTATTGTTCTTTACTCTGTTTTCCACAGTCTCTACTGTCCCCTGTGAGCCCTCCAATTTCATCTTCACTTCAGCCATAGTTTTATTTTCTTATCTTATTTTTCTTTCCACTCAGTCAGCTTACACTGCACTTTCTCATGTAGTCACACTGTCTCTTCCCTGACCTCATACCACTGTTTTGAGCTCTCAGTGATAAATATTTCCATTAAGGGTCTTAAATTCATGGCAAAATGTTTGGTCATTCTTTTCATCTTCTTTACAGCAATATTGTTTTTTGATGAGTATTCTTCACTTGTCCTTTGTTTTCCCATTCCTTTCTCCTTTTTCAATTCTTGAATGGCAGTAGCGGCCTTGAGCTGGATTCTTTCTGCCAAGCCATCACTGAAAGTGATGGCGTTTTCCTGGAAAAGCTGTCTACAGGAAGCTAATGCAGAAGGCCATAGTGGATCAGTTCTGCACCAGAGAAATTCTGTTTTGATTCAGGGTTTTACATAAGAATCAGTTAGCTATTTACTTTTCAGCATCCAGAGGAGATAGAAGGTCTTGACATTTGTCAAAGGCATCTCCTTCCCTTAGCGGTGTGACTCCCTGTTTGGTTTCCCTTCCCAACTTCTCAAAATCAAACCAGAGGCACTGGCTTGAGAAGTCATCCTGCTTTTACAGACAAAGGCTAACAGGTTTTGCACTTCAAGGTGGGCCTCTCAGCTTCATGAAGCATCTCCTGCTGGCCCCAAGCTCTGCAGCCGTGGCACCGTCCACTTTCTCCCACAGGTGCCCTGCCTGGTCTCTGCTGCTTCAGGCAGCCATTCCCCTGTTTTGTGGCTTAGTAGACTATAGGGTCTGTATTTTAGTTTTTCCCTCTTTGTTGTTATTATCCAATTGCCAGAAAGCAGAAGAAAATGCCAGCTTAATAGTACCATCTTCAAACCCCAAATCCAATAATTAACCTTAATACAGCATTTTATATATGATTGAAACTTGAATGTCTCATTGTACTACTGAAAGACAAAGATGTGCTTTTCTTACTATTATACTGTGAGGTAAAACACTAATTTTCCATAAAATATTAATTTTCATGTTGCCATTAACAATGGAGATAATTATTTTTATTTCAAAACTTCTTGTATGTATTTGTTATAACCTAGAGCAGAAAATTATCTGATGCCAAAATATAAAAGTTTCTTTTCAAGACCCAGGGTTGACTGGAGGAACAAATTATGAATGTTCTCTCAGTATGCTACAATCTTAGCATTTGTTTTTAAAGCAGAACCGTTTTAGTAATAAAGATAACAAATCACCTGTCAATCTGCAAGACCCCAATGACATTTGGGTTTGAAATGAAGACAGTTTATATTATGAGCTTCCCTGTTGACTCAGTGGTAAAGAATCTGCCTGCCAATGCAGGAGACAAGGGTTTGATCCCTGGGTCAGGAAGATCCCCTAGAGAAGGAACGGCAACACACTCCAGTATTCTTGCCTGGGGAATCCCATGCAAGACGGGCCACATCCATGGGGTCTCAATGAGTCAGACATGACTTAGAGACTAAGTAACAAGTTTATGTTATATGTAGGATCATTCCCATAGTAAAAATTTAACTCTAGACAAGTTTATTTACCTGATACTTACTATTCTCTACTCTTTGCTTATCCAATACCAGTGATGTTCTGAGTAAAATCAAGTTTTACTAATAGTTCATTTTTTTTTAATCTTTTTTTTTTAGTCTTTTACTTTTTTTAAGTCAAATAACTTCTTTTTTTAAGGTTTTCATATTTTTAACTTTTTTTTTTTACTTTATTCTACTTTACAATACTGTATTGGTTTTGCCATACATTAGCATGAATCCACCACAGGTGTATACGAGCTCCCAATCCTGAATCCCCCTCCCACCCCACAACGTCTCTCTGGATCATCCCCATGCACCAGCCCCAAGCATTCTGCATCCTGTATCAAACATAGACTGGCATCTCATTTCTTACATGATAGTATATATGCTTCAATGCCGTTCTCCCAAATCATCTCACCCTCTCCCTCTCCCTCAGAAGCCAAAAGTCCATTCTATATGTCTATGTTTCTTTTGTTGTTTCACATACAGGGTCATCATTACTATCTTTCTAAATTCCATATGTATGTGTCAGTATACTATATTGATGTTTTTCTTTCTGGCTTACTTCACTCTGTANAAAATTAAGGAAATCTCAGACAGCAATCAGGGGTTCACAGAGCCCCTCGGGACGCTCTCCAGTCTTTAAAATTAGGGAAATCTCAGACAGCAACCAGGGGTTCACGGAGCCCCTCGGGACGCTCTGCAGTCTGCGTCTTGGGTTGCGAGGCCAGAACGCGGGTGCAGCTCCGTGGACTGTCTCTGTGGACACACTCGCACTCTCATTGCCTTCGTCCGCTTACACATTTGCCAGGAATTACTGGCCTTAACTGTCTCACACTTTGGCGCCTTCGCACCCAGCCCCGAGAGCCGTCCTCTGCCAGCCTGCCTGGGCAGCGCCCTCGCCTCCCCTGGTCCGGAGCGGCCACGCCTTCCTCCTTGTGGCCTGAGATGGGCCGCTCGGCGGTCACCTGCCTGTTGAGCGGTTGCGGTTGGGATCCTTTGTGGTCTGAATGAATGGATCTGGTCTTAAAGAATAATCCCCTTCTTCATGCCTGTTCTTAGCGGGGAGGCCTTGGCGTCTGTCCAGCACCTAATGAGAAATCGTGGCCCAATTATGTTTAATTTCCCCCCCTCACTCCTTTGTGTGTTTGGCATAATGGTGACAGTGAAAGAAACTTGGTGGCAAGCGCGTCAGTAAATAAAAGCACGTTGCCGCTGAATCCTGCCCCTGGCGCTTCTGCTCCGCGACTGCGGTTCTTGCAGGACGGAGTCTGTGTAGCAGTGCGTGCGCACGCTGCTCAGCCTTTGCGCCTTGGGGTTTGCAGCAGGGCAAGCGAGTGCTACTTTGCCCTCAGAAGAAGGGACACTTTTATAACTTGCCAAGATGACTGAATGCCCAAGTTTTTTAAAAGAATTAAATTTCTTTTGTTTTTCATACTGATAAAAATCTGGCTGCATTCCAGTTATCAGGATAGGTGAGTGTGCTGTCCATAGAAACGAGCTCTTCTGTTTAAACGAAGAACAGATAAAGCTATACCTGCGATGAATCTGATCTGTCCAGCGACAGGTCACAGAGCCGTGATCTATGAAGCGGTTAATGCAGGCTGGGTAGCATTTTAGATGAGGGCTGCTCACCTCCACCTCAAGCGCCTCGGGCTAAGTCCTCTGTGTCTCTGGAACTTAGGTCGTTTTAGGAGAAAGGGGAAAGGGGGAAAAGGCCGAGTTTCCCTCTCCTCTTTCACACGCGAGGCGCTTCTTCATCGGTGTCTGGGCAATGGGGCTTTACGCGCTGTCTTTCCTTGGGATTTACAGCACCCGAGAGTGACCCTGCACGGGCCTGGGGAGGGGACAGGGCAGGCCGGGCCTTGCAAAACTCTTCTGCGCACTCTGCGAGCCGTCTGCCGAGAGCGGCTGTCCACGGAACGCTGTGGCTTTGCAGCAATACTAGTTCTGATGATTCAGGAAGCTTTTTCCGTCTCAAGTCGTTTTCTGGGAGGAACGTGGTAAGGACGGCAGTTTCATCACCATGTTAATACAGCCCTGTGGGTTGTGCTATGTGGCTACGTATGGACCAGGGCTGCTTCACTAGATTCCAGTAGTGATTTTAAACATAGGAGAATCTGAATATTGACCTCTGTACCAGCCAGTCATTTTATGCTAATTTACTTTTTTAAAAAACACATCATGGAGAATTGACCACGAGGTCAAGAAAATGAAAGGCTATTTTTTCGAGTCCTGTTTCAGTGAACTTTAAAAATAACAGAAACAAGCGGACCACTGGACCCATCTGGAGCAATGTCCGATTATGTCTAGGGTCGCAGAGGCGGTCTCTGCTTGGAGAGGTTGGTGTGCTGAAGGCGGCTTGCCTGGCTTGGCACAGATGAGTATGCTGAAGTTCACAAAGTGGTCCCTACATTTCTGATTAAATTACAGCTAACAAAATTGTTCAAGGAAGGCCTGGGTGGATGGGCTGCGAGTGTCAGCTTTAGTCCAGAGACACTTTAAAGTGAAGGTTTAAGACTGTTTTCTGAACCTCTTTGATCCATGTAGTGATTGTTTTGCTCAAAATGAAACTTCTTTTAAACTATTTGTTGGGACTTCCTGATCCCACATGCCTCGTGGCCCCAAAATCAAAACATAAAACAGAACCAATATGGCAGCAAATTCAATAAAGACTTTTAAAATGGTCCACAATAGAAAAATAATCTAGAAAAGAAACAAAAAACCTCAGGGCAGCAGGACGCTGTCATGACCGACTCTTTGTGATCCCTTAGACTGCAGCTTGCCAGGCTCCTCTGTCCATGGGATTTTCCAGGCAAGAATCTTGGAGCGGGTTGCCATTTCCTGTTTCAGGGAATCTTCCCGACCCGGGGATCAAACCTGTGTCTCCTGTGCTCCTGCATTTGACCGTCTGGTCTTTCACCAGTAACACCACTTGGGAAGCCCAATACCCGGTGTAGTTTTGGTTTAAGGAAGGCGAGAAGGACTGAAGGAATGAACTCTAGGTAATTAGCTAGGATGACAAGCCATTCTTTTAAGTAGATTCACAAGAAGAAAAATCATCTTTCTTTCCTGCCTGTGATGAATTGAGTTTTTTTAACAGAAAAATTCATTACTAAATTTAACTTTTATGCCATTAACTGGGAATAAGAAAAAGGATGGAATTTTTAAAAAGCATCATTAAGTAGATGATTATATAACATTTAAATTAAAATTGCTTCTTTAAAACTCTACTCTTAGGCTTTAAAAACCTCTATAGATCTATCATCATAGCTTTTTTTTTTTTCTTTTTCCATTGTGTGCTTTGAAGGAGAAACAATAAATAAATATTAAAGGATATTTTTTACACCCCAATTTTAAAAAAATTAAATTTAGAATTCCAGCTTCTTTATGTTTTCTATGTAATCTGTTCCACACCTATTAGTAATTCCAAACATCTAGTAACATTTGGGAGAAAAATAATATTGCTCTTTAATACTAGCCTAGCTGCTGTGATGAAAGTGGAAGAGGAGTGTGGAAAAGTTAGCTGAAAACTGAACATTCAGAAAACTAAGATCACAGCATCCAGTCCCATCACTTCATGGCAAATAGATGGGGAAACAATGGAAACAGTAAGAGATTTTATTTGGGGGGGGGCTCCAAAATCACTGCAGATAGTGCCCGCAGCCATGAAATTAAAAGACATTTGTTCCTTAGAAGAAAAGCTATGACCAACCTAGACAGCATATTAAAAAGCAGAGACGTTACTTTGCCAACAAAGGTCCATCTAGTCTAAGCTATGGTTTTTCCAGTGGTCATGTATGGATGTGAGAGTTGGACTATAAAGAAAGCTGTGTGCAGAAGAATTGATGCTTTTGAACTATGGTGTTGGAGAAGACTCTTGAGAGTCCCTTGGACTGCAAGGAGATCCAACCAGTCCATTGTAAAGGAAATCAGTCCAGAGTGTTCATTGGAAGGACTGATGCAGAAGCTGAAACTCCAATACTCTGGCCACCTGATGTGAAGAACTGACTCATTGTAAAAGACTCTGATGCTGGGAGGGATTGG
>SJYV01030346.1:51129-70624 GCA_006410875.1 Neotragus pygmaeus | reverse complement strand
TACATAATCTTAAGATCAACAGTTTCTTAAATGGTTTAAATGTAGAAATTAAAGTGCACCATAACTTGGAAAAATTATTTAATTTTTTAAATAGGGTGTATTGGCCCCAACGGTACAGTATCAGTTTGCTAACAATGAAATGTTAATTAAGTGACTTTAGAAAGCAAAATGTTGACTCTTAAGTTTGTGCAAGTTCTGGCCCTACATTTGAAAGGTCAGAAAAGACTATTCATCTGAATTGTGTACACAAGCTGGTTTCAGGCATTTTCTTACTTGGAACGTATTTTTTTAAACTTTCTGTTTTATATTGGAATATAGCTGATTAACAATGCGGTGAAAGTTTCAGGTGGAGAGGAAAGGGACTCAGTCACACACACACATGTATCCTTTCTCCCCCAAACTCTCCTCCCATCCAGGCTGCCACGCGGAACACGTTTGTGAAAACAGAATCTGCGTTTCACAAAGACCGTCCCCCTGTCTGTCCAGGGAGTAAGAATGTTGCTCCTCAGCGAACCTGGTGCCACAGTAAAATTATGGTTCCAGACAGGAATAAAGAGCAGAGTAACTTCCAAGGCACTCAGGATACTTTGCTGTCTTCTGGGTATCAGGACCTCTGGTAATAAGAGACAGATGTGGAGAAGCATTGAAAATGCATGCTAAGTTAACCAAAACAGGCTTATATAAACGACGGTTCCATTTCTAAGGGTAAAGCTTTAAGAGACTTCAGATGCTGTTTGATTAAAAACATGTCATTATCAATGCATATGCTATTTGGCATATTAACTGCACTCATATTGACTGGTGGACTTCAAGAATCACCGTCTTTTAAAATGTAGAAAGATTTTCTTAGAAAACTGTAGCACTCCTTTCATCTCGGAAGCAACAAAGAGAGGGATGACGTTTAATTTGCAGAAGCCAGGTGGAAGCAACCCAACATGCTCTAAGACCGTGGACGTTTGGGGACTTCTTAGAGGGCAGCCACCCTTTCATCCCCGCCCAAGCCCGAGGCCAGGGGGACTCAGCCACAGTGCAAGTTCAACGTCAAAGTCGCAAATTATAGACATAGCGACCACTTCTCTGTGGTACAAAGGTAGGTTTGGGGAGTAAAGTATTAGCCATTCTCCGCCCCTGGAAACCCTGGGTTTCAGAAGTTTCACGAGCATTTTCCATTTCCTGAGACATGTTGTTTACTTGAACTTTCCCATGTTTGCATGCACACCAGAGAACTTTCCTGTTTGCCAGAAAGCACACACGCTGAGCACCCTTCACCCCAGTGTGGGAAAGCCAGGCCCAGGACGTTGCTTTTCCTTAAAAAGGAGCGTTTGGAAACTTTGCCGAGTATTCATAGGGAATCGAAAGGCTCTTGACTTGACCCCAGCTTGCTACACAAACACATGGAAGACTGGTTAACGGGGTGTCAGCAGCCTGCAACTTAACTTTTTGCAAATTCACAACATGTGAAGGAGCCATCAGATGGAGGCGAGCGTGGCACAGAGTCGGGGAGAGTGCTGGGGCGGCTCGGGTTGCCCGTGTGCCTCTCATTAGGAAAGCATGTCCCAGGGTGTTTCGTGCCTTCGGTAGCTTTGTTCTGTTTCGGGGCCGGCGAGAGGCTGAGGAAAGAAAGGGAAGTTCATCTCGGTTCAGATTGTTCTGCTCGCTTTGCAAAGCTTTCTGTTGAGGTTCCCTTCATGTGGCCTGATTTTCTTTAGGCAGAAGGTCAGGTGAGGACCGGAGGGGCTCAGAAACTTTCCAGGAGCGGTTCGGGCGAGAGATGCAGCTTGTTGCTGCCGAGGGGGTCCTCTCTGCCGAGGGAGAGAGAACAGTGGGTGTCCTGAGGTCTCCCCGATCTCCCCGGGGGAGCCCCTGCCTCTCGGATTCTGTCTGGTCACAGCCAGGATGCTTTTCTGCTCTGCCCACACTGCTCCCGCCACTCGTTCCTCCCGTGAGAGAAACACACGGAGGCCGCGGGGTCCAGGGAGCCCTCTGGGCACCGAGCTCCTTGGGTAACACTGTAACCATGCAGTCAGAGGGGCTGAAATCGAGAGGCCGTCACGCCCCAACCTCTGAAACCCCTGTACGACCAGGAAGTCACGTTCGGATGATAGGAGTCGTGAAATGCTGCTTTACTTACTTACTTACCTGGTGATTGGATGCCCCTCGTGGCTGGTGGGGTCTTAGTTCCTCCGCCAGGAAGTGAGCCCCGGCCTGGGCGGTGGGAGTGCGGAGCGCTAACCACTGCACCACCAGGGCCGGCCCCGGGCTGCTTCAGTGGTGCTCGTTACTGCTGCAGATGACGTTGCTCGATCCAAACACTCAGGGGCCCGGTTGCCTCTCTCTCCGCCCAGGAACACAGCACACACCGTGAGCCACCTAGTGTGGCCAGGAGGCCCTCTCGCCAGCCGTGTCTGTGGAGTCACACACGCTGCCCGGTGCCCGGGGTGTGGTGGGCATCCAGACTCTGGGAGCCGCTGGGCTGTGTGTTAGCTTCCTGGGACCTCGCAGCAAAGACCCCCAGCCCCGGCCTCACAAACTAGGATTGCATGCTCTCACAGCCTGGGGACGGCGTGGTGGGCGGGGCTGCACCCTCTGCAGGGGTTAGGGGTCTGTACCCCTCCCCCCGGGGGTCTCTGCTGGTTCCTGGCTGGTGGCAGCACAGGTCCAGTCTGCCCATGGCACCCCCTGGGGTCTCCACTGTGTCCTGATGCCCCTTTCATTAGGACTCGGGTCAGTGGATGAGGGCCGCCCTCCCAGAGTAACACTGACTGTTTACGTTGGCAATGACCTTGTTTCCAAATAAGGTCCCCTTCTGCCCTGGGGCTTGGGCTGGAACATATGAATTTCCGGGGTCATGACCCAACCCATAACAGGTTGCACAGTAAGTTTGACCGAATCAGCTTATTAAGTATTTACGTGCCTGCAGGTGCAAGGTGCTATGGGAGACAAAAAGATGGCATAACAAGTTCTTAAGGCGTGGAGTCCAGGAGAAGACATGGTTCTAAAAACGAGAGCAGTGTGGGGCCGAGGGAAAAGTCAGAAGCAGTGTCCGGTGTAGACGGAGCGGGGCCGGGGCGTGGGGAGCTGGGGGGACTCGCTCTGGGCTGTCCGGCCTCTGCCGAGTTTCCCAAGGCGTGCTTAGAGTACGGTGTTCGTTTCCCCAGACTGTGGTCGGGGCTCTCCAGGGGGCTCAGCAGTGGAGAGTCTGCCTGCCAGTGCAGGAGAGCCGGGTTCGGTCCCCGAGTGGGGCAGCTCCCCTGGAGGGGGAAATGGCAGCCCACGCCAGCACTCTCGCCTGGAGCTGATTCCTGACGTGCTTTCTGCTCATTCTTGAGACTCTGGGGTGGGGTGGGGTANAGCAGTGGAGAGTCTGCCTGCCAGTGCAGGAGAGCCGGGTTCGGTCCCCGAGTGGGGCAGCTCCCCTGGAGGGGGAAATGGCAGCCCACGCCAGCACTCTCGCCTGGAGCTGATTCCTGACGTGCTTTCTGCTCATTCTTGAGACTCTGGGGTGGGGTGGGGTAGGAGATAGACATAGTGCTAGGGGCCATTGGACAGCGAGTGGTTCTGAGCGTCCACCTGGAGAAGTGCGTGTTTTTTCTGGCCCCCTGAGAGGGACGTGGTTGACAGTGTGGTGTAGTGTGAGGGCTTTACTCCGGACCAGTTGGTTTGGAAGCCCTGTAGCTGCCACAAACACCTGGTCATCACGGGTGAAGCTCTCTGAGAGAAAGGTTCCAGAACGCGTGACTTCCTGTGTTTGTAAGGAGAAGACATCTTTAAAGTTTGCAGAGGGCATTACTGACTGTATTGAGTTGCTTCTAATGAAACTGCTTGAGATTTCAGGATAGATCCTTTTGTCGTAAGAAACATCTGCCTTTGAAGCAGAGACTTTCCGATGCTACTCAGCACCAGAGAGAGGAGCCATCTCTGCGCTTGCTGCTTCACTTAGAGCAAAGCAGACACAACGAAATTCCATTCAATTGGGACTGCCTCGTGTGATCTCCCGAGAGGCACGCTGGAAGTGCTGGGGTGTCGAGGTCGGCATCCCTGAGCGCGTGCACACATGGACGCACGCACGCACAGGCACACGTGTGCGGAGTGACTTGGGTTTGCAGGCGCTGGGGAAGGGTCGCAGGCTGGCCTTTCGTCGGGGGAGCTGTCCCCAGGGCCCTGGGGTGGGAGGGTGCGGCCTGTGTTCTCCTGGGGCCTCGTGCTATGGATGGAAGTGGCAGCGCGGTGGCCTTCTTCCCACGTTTCTCTAAGCGCAGCCCACTGTCAGATACATCTCCTTTCCAGAAAGTACTGAGCGCCCCGAGTGGCTAAACTGCTGTGGCCCCACGTGGCCCCCGCTTCAGGGGGAGGACCCCGAGACCCTGCAGTATGCTGAGCCCAGGCACCCCACTGGCAGGAGCTGGGGGCGTCCCCCAGGGGTGCCCGCGGCCCCAGGCGGGACCTTCCAGGTGGCCTTGGTGAGCCCCGGCTGCGTCCCTGTCTGCTTCGGGGGTCACCAGCCAGGGCAGGAGGGCTGCCGACCTGAGCGGCCGCAGCGGACGAGAGTGCAGGGTTAGGTCCGCTGCCGTCAGTCCGTGGGCGTCCCGGGAGGGAAGGGGCAGCGTGTTGCTCTGTGCACAGGCGCAGGTCGGTNGTTATGACTTTGTCCTTCACTTTGTGAAGAATGCTGTAAAATTCTGACAGAAAGCTGGGATCTGCAGAGGCGTCGTCCTGGCCCCTAGGCCGGGTTGCTGGCCTTCGGGAGGAGCCAGCAGCGTGGGAAGACACGCCCCCCCCCCACCCCAGCCTCCACTTCTCTGGTGACCGCAGGGCTGTCTCTCTGCAGTGCTGGAGAAACTGCCTTGTTCAGTGACGTGCATAACAGATTTCTTCTCATGGAAAACGTAAAGTTTTCTGGTTGTGGTTCTTCTATTTGTTAAGGCATTTTTGTTTCCTTTGCAAACAAGGCCCATAAATAGAACGGGGTTAGATTCTCAGCAGCCTCTTGGCAAAGGTTAAGCTTCCAGAGGGCAGCACACTCTGAAGCCACGCCTCTGCGTGGTGAGAGCCTGGAGCAGAGTGGCTCCCAGACTTCATCTCTGGGAGAGGAATGGGGAGGAAAGTTCTGTTTCTCCTTCCTCTGACCTCTGACCAAGCGCGGTTATGTGGACTGAACCCGAGTAGCTGCCTTGCCCGCGAGCCCAGGCTGGGTCTTCAGATAACTCACAGTAACTGTTTAATTGGGTGTGAGTCTCACGGCATCCTGTTNGAAAGTTCTGTTTCTCCTTCCTCTGACCTCTGACCAAGCGCGGTTATGTGGACTGAACCCGAGTAGCTGCCTTGCCCGCGAGCCCAGGCTGGGTCTTCAGATAACTCACAGTAACTGTTTAATTGGGTGTGAGTCTCACGGCATCCTGTTTATAAATAGTCAGGACGATGTTCCGGGGGTGAGCGGGAACTCACGCTGCACAGGCTTCAGGTCTTCTGTAGGGTGGAGTAGAGCTGCCATCTTAAGAAGCTAGAACGATAAAGGAAGTTAAACCCAAAGTAAGCAACAGACAAAACAGAACAATGAAGCACTCGACGACCACCCGGCAATGTGGGAAGCAGAAAATTACTGGGGACGGCAAAACCCGAAGCGTATTCTCTGAGAAGACTCCACAGAATTGATGACCCTCTTAGACTGATGAGGAAAGTGGGGGGAAGACCCAGAGCAGTCAGCCTAGTGGTCGGTGATGTTAACAAGGGCACCTGTGCTCGGAGGGGCTGAGCAGAGGGGCTGGGGATGTTGTCGGAACCGGGGCAGCGTGGACCCGGAGGCTGGGGAGCAGAGTGTGGGGCTGAGAGAGCGGGGGCCCACGGGATCCGAGGATGCGTGAACTTGGGGCGGGTTTTCACAGCCTGATGCTCGTCAACTGTAGGAAGTCTTGTTAAGAGGAAGTTGACCTTCAGCAATTTTTTTTTTCTTGATAAAGGAGACTTTAGAAAACTCTATTCCTTTCAGTGGCTTCAGGGAAACACATCTGTGTGGTTTTCCCCTCACTTCCTACATGTTTTAACACGGGTTCAAGTCCGGCCAGTGTGTTGGGGCTGAGCAGTGGTCAGTCTCAGCCCCTCTGAGATTTACTACTTTAAAAAAAATCAATTTGTTTTATCTTTTTTTGAAAATCTCTTTTTAAAAATTTAACACTTACTTTTGGCTGGGCTGGGTCTTCGTTGCTATGCAGGCTTTCCCTGCAGCGAGCGGGGCCTACTCTGTAGTTTTCATGCCCGGCTTCTCACTGTGGCCGCTCCTCTTGCTGTGGTTTCAGGAGTTGTGACACGCGGGCCCAGGAGGCGCGGTCCCCCTGGGCTCTAGGGCGCGGGCACAGGAGGTGCGGGTCCAGGGCTCTAGGGCTCGGGCACAGGAGGCGCGGTCCCCCTGGGCTCTAGGGCGCGGGCACAGGAGGTGCGGGTCCCGGGCTCTAGGGCGCGGCCGCCCCGACCCCCGGGCTCTAGGGTGCGGGCCCAGGAGGTGCGGGCCCCCCCACCTCCGGGCTCTAGGGCGCAGGCCCAGGAGATGCGGGCCCCCGGGCTTAGTTGCTCCTCAGCGTGTGGGATCTTTCTCCACCAGGGATTGAACTCTTGTGTCTTGCATTGGTAAGTGGCTTCTTTACCATTGAACTGCTACGGAACCCCCTGTCTTATACATGAATTCACATCAGGTGTTGAATCTCCCCGGTTTGGTTCATTTCACAGTGAATGGCTTTTTAGGTAAACATAGGGGTGGTTGAGAACCTGCTGCTCTAGGCCGTCTCTACGTGCTGCTGACGTTTGAGAGTCCAGATCCATTGGAGGGAAGGCCTTTTAGGGATGTCAATGTACAGTTTTTAGGAAGTTAAAGTTCAAATCAAAGACTGTTTTATAATTTTGTGAATATATGCACATCTCTCCTGGGCCTTGCTCTCTCTTTCTCGTGTAGAAAACACTCCCAATTAGTTACATATTATAATAAATGAAGGGAGATGAAAGTAAGCCAAGTTGTGTTTACTGAGAATACTGTCCCTATACAACCTCAGTGAGTGTAACAATGTTTAGCTTTTGGGTGTTATTTTTCCCATTCAAGGGCTTCCCTGATAGCTCAGTTGATAAAGAATCTGCCTGCAATGCAGGAGACCCTGGTTTGATTCCTGGGTCAGGAAGATCTGCTGGAGAAGGGATAGGTGGGTAACGCTACTATTTTGGGCTTCCTTTCTGGCTCAGCTGGTAAAGAATCCACCTGCAATGCAGGAGACTAGGGTTCGATCCCTGCATTGGGAAGATCTCCTGGAGAAGGGAATGGCTACCCACTCCAGTATTTTTGCCTGTAGTCCATGGGGTCACAAAGAGTTGGACACGGCTGAGTGACTTCCACTTCACTTCACTTTCCCATTCAAAGCAGTAAACCCACACTCGCCAGTGTGTGGATGGGGGCTCATCGGTTGCTTTTCCTCCTTAGTCTTTTTCCTTTGAGAGGATGAAGTGGCTTGGTGGTAAAGAATCCAGCTGCCTGTGCAGGAGACTCGAGAGATGTGGGTTTGGTCCCTGGGTCAGGAAGATCCCCTGGAGGAGGAGATGGCAGCTCATTCCAGTGTTCTCACCTGGAGAGTCCCAGGGATGGGGGAGCCGGGTGGGCTGCAGTCTGGGGCCGCACAGAGCGGTGGGGACGGTATCGTTGATAAGGATGTTGCAGGAAGTCGTCTCTTCCCTCTCTCCCCCACTGCTCACTTCCACTGAGGAGCCTGCACCTTGAAATTTCTGGCTTGGGATGGTTTCCTTTTCCTTTTTCTTAGAGCTGGAAGCATAGCTGCCCAACAATGAATTTTTGTATAAAAATGCTTACAATTTTACATCAAAGTTATGAGCGAAGCTACTGACCTCGCAGTTGGCAGTAGCTGTGTTTCAGTGGTGGTTCCTCGCTTTGCACCTTTGGCACAGGTGGTTACATGGTTCTTACACGTGCGTGTGCCCAGAACCTCCTGGATGGCTTGCGAAGATACAGACTTCTGGGCTCCTCCCAGAGTTTCTGATGTCACAGTCCCGGTTGTGGAGGGTGGGCATTTCTCACGGGTGCACAGGGCATGCTGATGCTGCAGGTCCGGGGGGCACGTTTCAGGACCACTCACAGCCCCCAGGCTCATCGGCCCCGCGGTGCTATAACCTGGGGCCGGCCCGATGATGCGCTGCAAGGACGGGGGGCCACGGTGCGAGCCCTGGGGCTTCCCCGCAGGTGAGCGTGGGCTGCTTGCTGACCTGCTGTGCTCCCCACCCTGTGCTTGGGAAACGTCCTAACCTCATGCTTTTTAGTTCAGAGCAGAGCGGACCCCAGGCTGCTTCACCGTGGGCTTTTGGAGCCTTGAAACCTGGAGGTAGAATACTTGGAAAGAAATCCTGCCTTGGATTGGAAGGGGCACTTGGAATTTATCTGCAAAATGGGATTCCTCACCTGTCTGTTTACTTCTAGAAATTCTTGCATAAAACAGAAGAGAAACACGGTCTCCATTAAGAGACCAAGCTCAGAAGCTTGCTTGCGATTTGATGACTGTTTTACTTAAGCCAGGGCACTTAAGGCAGGATCCTTGAAATATTCATATTAGGGCTGGAAGGACCTGTAGCTCAATGAGAGGATGAGTCACTAAAAGCTACCAGAAGAGAGACTTGTAGGTAAGGGTTCTGTCTGAAACTGAGGCTTTTAGGGGGAGAGGTGGATCAGCCGTGCTGTGGGCTTGGGGCCGGGCGGCGTCCAGCTCCAGGTGAACACACTCTTCATCGTGGGGGTCCGCAGGGCCGTGGCTCCTCCTGCTGCCTCCCACGGGTGGGGGGCCTGGGTCCTTAGGCCGGGACCCCTTCTCTCTGCAGGTCTGTAGGGGTCCGTGGCTCTTGCTGGCTTTCCACCATTGCTGAGGAGTCTGTGCTTTTCAGTTCAGTGGCCAGTTGAGAGGGTGTCCCTGGTGGCTCAGTGGTAAAGAATCTGCTTGCCAATGCGGGAGATGCGAGTTCGACCTCTGGGTCGGGAGGATCCCCCGGACAAGGAAATGTTCCAGTGTTCTTGCCTAGAAAATCCCACAGACAGAGGAGCCCGTTAGGCTCAGTCCCTGGGGTTACAAAAGAGCCCAAAACAGCTTAGCGACTGTACAACGAAGGCCAATTTAAAGTGCACTTTGTCACTGAACACCGGAGAAAACAAACAATTTCTGGCAACCCCACCACCCAAGTGCGGTCACTGCACGCTGCTTGTCTAGATGATACTGTACTGCTGAGGTGACCTTCAGGGGCCATCTCCTTCAGGTGAAGGGGGCTGGAATCCCCTGACAAGGGTTTTCAAGCCACCCTGATAAAAAGGCTTCAGAAAACAATTACAGATTCTCTTGAAACAAACGGAAAGCTAGGAAATCTTAGCAAAGAAAGGGACTTGTAACAGAAGAAATGGGGAAGTTACAGAGCTGAAATGTAGAATAACTGAAGTCCAGCTCACTGCACGGGCTCAAAACCCGAGGGGAGACCGAATCTGTGGGCCCCGGGACTTGGTCTGCTCGGACTGACGGACAGGGAGGAAGGGACCGAAGGAAGGGGACGTGGTGGGCGGTGGCGAGATGAGATAGCCGACCCAGGCTGGGATTCCGGAAGGGCGGCGTCAGCGTGTTCCGGCTCCCTGGTGAGGCTTAGGACCCGAGCACAGAGCAGCCTGTCCCCACGCGGGTCTCCTGGACAGCCATCCCGGTGCCGGCCGTGGGCAGGAGGCGAGGCCTGGGGGAGCCGGCCAGCTGCTGTGGGCCCTGCCTGCAGTCAGGGATCATCCTGGGTGACAGGGAGCTGGCCCTGAAGCCAGGGCGCTGGCGCTCGGCGGCGCCCGGCTGACCGAGGCCTGGTGCCCACGGAGGGAGCGGAGCCCGGGCCCCGCGCTGGCCGCCCTCGGGGCGCTGGGTGGCGGCTGGCGGCCGGCCTCAGGCGGGGCCTTGGGTAACAGGATGCATCCGTCAGCCTCGACAGAAGGGGCTTACGGGTTTATGCTGAAGCCCAGGGCGTCCTTTACGTCTCTGTCGTTGTGTCTGAGGTGATTCTGTCTGCACGCGTCCTCTAAGCGCGGGTCCTGGGGCGAATGCTCGGGTCTCATGTCACGCCAGCTGCCTCACTCTGGCTCTAGGCGCGGTCGGCGGGGCTCACCTTCGCTTCTGTAAGCTACACCCAAGCGCTTCTGGAACCAATCCGAGTCACAGGCACCGGTCCTTAGTGCCGGCGAAGTCGCTCAGCCGTGCCCGACCCTGCGACCCCATGGACTGCAGCCCACCAGGCTCCTCCATCCGTGGAATTTTCCAGCAAGAGTACTGGAGGGGGGTGCCATTTCCTTCTCCAGGGGATCTTCCCGACCTGGGGACGCACCCAGGTCTCCCACGTTGCAGGCAGACGCCTTACCGTCTGAGCCTCCAGGGAAGCCCCGAATACTGAGTAAACTCTAGCGCCCTGAGGTTGTGACCGTTAGTTCACCTGACATAACATGCTCAGTGCTCGTACACAGGTGGAGACCTAGCCCTCGTCACACAGACTCTGCGTGTGAGATGTGTGCTCCACGTGCAAGGAGGCTCTCTGGGCACGCACGTGGACTGCATCACGTGTTTGTGTTGGAGCTATGGAGAGGCCTGCGGGCAGGGGTGCCAGCAGGTGGTGAAGCTATGGCGAGGCCTGGGGGCAGGGGTGCAGCAGGTGGTGAAGCTATGGAGAAGCCTGCGGGCAGGGGTGCCAGCAGGTGGCGAAGCTATGGCGAGGCCTGGGGGCAGGGGTGCAGCAGGTGGTGAAGCTATGGAGAAGCCTGCGGGCAGGGGTGCCAGCAGGTGGCGAAGCTATGGCGAGGCCTGGGGGCAGGGGTGCAGCAGGTGGTGAAGCTATGGAGAAGCCTGCGGGCAGGGGTGCCAGCAGGTGGCGAAGCTATGGCGAGGCCTGGGGGCAGGGGTGCAGCAGGTGGTGAAGCTATGGAGAAGCCTGCGGGCAGGGGTGCCAGCAGGTGGCGAAGCTATGGCGAGGCCTGGGGGCAGGGGTGCAGCAGGTGGTGAAGCTATGGAGAAGCCTGCGGGCAGGGGTGCCAGCAGGTGGCGAAGCTATGGCGAGGCCTGGGGGCAGGGGTGCAGCAGGTGGTGAAGCTATGGAGAAGCCTGCGGGCAGGGGTGCCAGCAGGTGGCGAAGCTATGGCGAGGCCTGGGGGCAGGGGTGCAGCAGGTGGTGAAGCTATGGAGAAGCCTGCGGGCAGGGGTGCCAGCAGGTGGCGAAGCTATGGCGAGGCCTGGGGGCAGGGGTGCAGCAGGTGGTGAAGCTATGGAGAAGCCTGCGGGCAGGGGTGCCAGCAGGTGGCGAAGCTATGGCGAGGCCTGGGGGCAGGGGTGCAGCAGGTGGTGAAGCTATGGAGAAGCCTGNGACATGTTTTCTGCTCATTTGGGTAAAGCGAATTTACCCAGGAAGCAAGACTGCCAGACCTCGGGCGGGAGGATGCTCAGTGTTGAAAGCAGCCATCTTGCGCGGTGTCTCTGTGGCTCGCGTTCCTGCCGGGCGGGGATGCCCCAGGCTGGCGAGGGCCTCACGGGTGTGCAGGGGCGTCTCACTGCAGTACTGACCTGCACGTCCCTGATGACAGCTGACGTGGGGCATCTTTTCATCCGTTAGCTGCCCTGCCATCTGTAGGGAAAGAGCAAATTAGGCAAGATGGTGGTGGCCAGGCTCTCTCTCCGCACGTCCTCACACTCGGGCCCCCGTTTTGTAAATACGTGGTTATGTAACAGCCGAGACGTTTCTAGCACGGTGCGTGCGCAATGACCTGCAGTGTAAGCACCACCTGAAAAGCTCCTGCCGTTGCGGCGAGTCAAGTCCAGGAGAGAAGCGCGTTGAGCTGGGCTGTGTAGTCGTCACTGCTGCTGCGTCAGCCGTTAGAGGAAAGGATGCCTGCCTCGCTGCGGCCAGTGAAGTGTGTCTGCGGTTCCTACGGCCCCTGGCTGCTTCTCCCAGCTCTGCCTTGCCTGTCCCGGGTTCAGCGGGCAGCGAGGTGCAGCGAGGCGCCGTCTTGTGCCCGCTTTGGTGAGGAGGCTGTTCACGCCTTTTGCCCATTTTTTCGCTGGGTTGTCTGTTTTCTTGTTGTTGGGTTTTAGTACTTCTCTGTATGTTTTGGGTACAAGCCATTGACTGGACCTGTGTTTTGCACATGAGCTCTTCCTTCCGGTCCGCGTCTTATCTTCTCCTCTGAGAGTACTCTGGCTTCTACCCTCGAGTGAAATGGACAGCTGCTGAGCGTGTCGAGCCGAGGGGTGAGGTGACCGGCAAACTGTGCGTGTGCAGGGACATGCTCCAGCTATGGTGGTACGGAAGACCCCGAACTGCGGAGTCTGCGTTGGCAGCCTCGTGACCGTTTCTAAGTGACCGTTTGAAAACGTGTCTCCCAGCTACGCGTCTGACAGCTGCGGCCTTCCGTGACTCAGCAGATACTCCAGCCTCTTGGCGACAACGATCTTTTATCACTTTTTTATTACTCGCTGTTAATATGAAGTCTCAGCTGGCTTCTTTCACGCGAGAAGCTTCTACGGCGGGAGTGTTTGGGCTGTGGCTGCCCCGCCCCTGGCCTGCCCTCCGGGGAGGCTCTCAGCTGCTCTTTACGGAGGGGTGCACTCACTAGCGGGTGTCTCCAGCTGTTTCCTTTCCCTGTATTCAGGTTTCTTTCCCGGGTGAAGGCTCCGTCTGGCTTCTCAGCCTCTCTGCAGTCAGCCAGCGCCCTCCGCACGCCTTCAAACCTCCCCCGTGCTAACCTGCGGGTGAAAACAAAGCTTCTGCCGGGTGGTCTCCAGAGCGTCCCGTCTTCTCAGGCTGTTTAAAAGTGACAGACGGGGTCCCGAGCCGGGAGGGCTGGCTGAGCAGGAGGTTGGTGCTGCTCCGAAGCCCCACGGCTGCCCCTGGTTCACTGTGTGGGGAGAGGCTGGAGGGGGCACCGTGGTAAACCAGGGCCGGCCCGGACCCCTCCCGGACGCCTGAGGATGGGGGGTGGACAGTGCAGTGGCTGCGGACACGGGACACCTTAGCCTGAGGCATCTTGGTCGAAGGAAGGAGGCTGGGTTGCCCCTGAGGCAAAGAGCAGACCTGTGAGGCCTGCCGCCCCCAGCGCCCCGTTCAGGCGGCAGGCAGCTCTGCTCCTGGGGGCCGGCTCCCGTCCTGGGACTCTGTAGCTGCTGCTGCTGCTAAGTCGCTTCAGTTGTGTCCGATTCTGTGCGCCATAGACGGCAGCCCACCAGGCTCCCGCGTCCCTGGGATTCTCCAGGCGGGAACACCGGAGAGGGTTGCCATTTCCTTCTCCAGTGCATGAAAGTGAAAAGTGCGAGTGAAGTCGCTCAGTCGTGTCCGACCCTCAGTGACCCCATGGATTGTAGCCACCAGGCTCCTCCGTCCATGGGATTTTCCAGGCAAGAGAACTGGGGCGGGGTGCCATTGCCTTCTCCGGGGACTCTGTAGGGAGAGAGCAAATTAGGCAAGACGGTGATGGTCAGGCCCGCTCGGCCCGCGGGCTGTGAACGCGTGGCTATGTAGCAGCCGGGCTGCCTCACAGCACTGCGCGTGCGCGTCACGACGTACCCGATTGGCCGCGGGCCACGCGTGTTCTGTAGGCAGAGGTAAGCTCCGCCTGCAGCGCCCTCCCGGCTGCGCCGTGGTCCACGCCCTGGCCCGTGTCCTGGCTGTGCTGCGGCGGTGTCCGCTGGGTCAGCTACAGCGTGCCTGCTGCTACAGCTGCGGCGCCAGTCAGGGGAGAGCGGGCCTGTCTGCAGTTGCCGCGGCTCCCGCCGTTTTCTTCCAGCTTCCCCGCTTGCTCCTCACCCACCCTGGTTCAGTGAACAGTGAGCCGGACTCTCAGCCCCAGCCGCTGCATGGCTGCTGCGGGGGCACGTGGCACCTTCCCCTGGGGCCCCGGCCTCTGCTGGCTCTTCCCCCCACGGGCACAGGCACGGGCGTGGCCAGCCGTTCTGGAGTGTGTGCGGTGGCACAGGAAACCAATAGGAAGGCCCAGAACAGTGCAGAGATGGAGCTGAAGAAAGTCGGCCGTGGCTCTGGCTTCAGTTCAGTTCAGTCGCTCAGTCGTGTCTGGCTCTTTCTGACCCCATGGACTGCAGCACGCCAGGCCTCCCTGTCCATCACCAGCTCCTTTGAGTTTACTCAAACTCATGTCCATTGAGTTGGTGATGCCATCCAACCATCTGATCCTCTGTCGTCCCCTTCTCCTGCCCTCAATCTTTCCCAGCATCAGGGACTTTGCCGATGAGTCAGTTCTTCGCATCAGGTGGCCTAAGTATTGGAGTTTCAGCTTCAACATCTTCACATCAGGTGGCCAAAGTATTGGAGTTTCAGCTTTAGCATCTTTGCATCAGGTGACCTAAGTATTGGAGTTTCAGCTTCAGCATCAGTCCTTCCAATGAATTTTCAAGACTGATTTCCTTTAGGATGCTCTGGTTGGATCTCCTTGCTGTCTGAGGGACTTTTAAGAGTCTTCTCCAACACCACAGTTAAAAAGCATCAATTCTTCAGTGCTCAGCTTTCTTTATGGTCCAAAATGCATGTTTCCATTGGGTGGAAAGCAGGAGAGTGAGAGGGGAAGAAAGAGGATGCTAATCCATATGAACGGGTGAGACTTTAGAGTTAAGACAAATCTCTGAGTACAAGGCCTAGTTTAAGTTGTCTTGTGAACTCGGTGTGCC
This sequence comes from Neotragus pygmaeus, assembly GCA_006410875.1. Lineage (NCBI taxonomy): Eukaryota > Metazoa > Chordata > Mammalia > Artiodactyla > Bovidae > Neotragus > Neotragus pygmaeus. Next base: position 55,910 of record SJYV01030346.1, on the reverse strand, counting down.
CAATCGTGGCTGACGCTCTGTGACCCTGTGGACTATAACCCACCAGGCTCCTCTGTCCATGGGAGTTCCCAGGCAAGACTACTGGAGCAGCTTGCCATTTCCTTCTCCAGGGGATCTTCCTGATCCAGAGACTGAACCCACGTCTCTTGCGTCGCAGGCGGCTTCTTTACCCTGCGCCACCTGGGAAGCCCTTGGGAGCTTGGGCCCGCTTTCCTGTGTCAGGAAGGAGTGAGGCGGTACAGTGGCCTGGCTGTGCGCCCCTGCCGCGCTGCGTGTGCATCACAGCCACACGGGGCAGGTGGCGTGCTGGCTTTCAGATTGGTCTCGTTTGGCAGTAACTGTGCACCTGCCTGTCAATCTGACGTTCCTGCGAGGGTAAAATATAACTGTGGTGGAGGAGTTTGGCCCGGGTTATCTGGGGAATGTCTGTGCTCACATTTTAAAAAATCCATTTTTGGCATTGGTATGCATTTGGGATGGTCTCCACCATCTCTCAGGGACTTGGAATGTGCTTTTGGAGGCTGTGGGAAGCGAGCCTCATGGGACACCCGAGCTAACTTAGGCTCTGCATCTTGCCGGTCCCCACCCGGCACCCCTCCTGTCTGGGAAGGCTGCGCTTGGTGCATTCGCATTTCCTGGCACCTGTCGGGCTCGGCCAGCTCCTCAGATGACGGTAGCAGCCACCCGGGAGTAGGGCTTGTGTTGAAGAAAGGAAGCAGAGGAAAACGCGCTTTATCAAAGGCTCCGATGGCTCCCCGTAAACGACCTGTGACCCCAAGCTGTGTGCCCTGGGAGCCGTTTACTCTCTGGAACTCGCTGCCAGGTCCCAGGCGCTGCAGCGGCCTTGCTGTCTTCCACGGGCCTGGAGGAAGGGCCCTGTGGCCTTCTGCTGGGGTCTGCGGACCTGTTTTCCCTCCCCTCTGCCTCTCTGGGTGCAGAATGGGCGTGGCCCCTGAGCAGGAGACAGCCACCCTCTAGTCAGAGTGAAGCAGTGGCTGCTGGCTCGTTACAAGTTAGACGAGCCCTTCCGCGCCCATTTGACTTCTGGGTGGGGAATTTAGGGTTTTAAGCATCACCTTGCATTTTGGCAGGGCGGGTTGAGATCTGACAGCTGGGCTCTCTGTGGGCTGTTTGTTAGTTGGAGGGCTACTTTATTTGTGGAGGACATGAGACTGGAGTGTTCTTCTTTTTAAAAGTGTGTTTATTTAATAATAGCTGCGTGTGGGACGGAACTGAAAGGGGATGAGAGGTGCAGCACCACAAGCAGGCCCCCGCGCCGCGGTCCTGTGGGCCCCGCCCCGCTCCCAGGGGGCAGCCCCGTCACCTGCCTTGTGCCTCCACCACAGGCCACGCGCTTCTGAACACCCGCACACATTCCTCCTGCTTTTTCCTTTGAACGCAGAGGCGGCATGTCTCCCCAGGGGGACGTGTCCTGCAAGCAGGGGCTGCGACGTGTCGGGATGTAAAGCCGCCTCTCTCTGGAAGCAGTGCGGTGGGCCGGTGCGCTGGCCTGTGGCAGGCCTGTGGCTGCCTCGGTCCTTTCCCTGAGTTGTTCTCATCTTTCGCTGTACCACCAGGAGGCTCACTGCGGTTAGCGTCCCAGTGAAAAACAGATGACGCTAAACAGATAGTTGAAGAGGATTTAACGCAGAGACTGTTTAAAAAGTGGGGGCGGGGGAAGGCCGTGGAGGCGCCCCAGGAAGCCTCCCCTCCTGGGGACCGGGGTCCCAGCAGCGGGGTGTTTCCCAGCTGTTCACTTCCTGTACTCTCCATCTTAGCTGAAACCCATGCAATTCCTTGCTGTGAGGATGGCCTGCTCTTCCTGGTGGCAGTTTTGGAAACTAAGACTCTGGATCCCTTTAGAGTTGGTGAGGAGGTGCAGAGGGTGCCTTTATCCTGACTGCGAGTGGAGCTGGCTGTGCTGGCTGCGGGATGGGTGGTGGAAGAAGTTGGGGAGGCGGGAGCCCAGCAGCTGGTGCTGAGGTCTGACCTCTGACCTCAATGCTGCCTTGGGATTTAGTTTGTATTAGATTCTCAGACACAGGCACGCCCCTTATCAGATAGGAACTACAAAAGCAGTGTTTTAAAGGGAAATCACAATGCTTTTGGGACTGTACTCTTGCCTGGAAAATCCCATGGACAGAGGAGCCTGGTGGGCTGCAGTCCATGGGGTCGCTGAGGGTCGGACGCGACTGAGCAACTTCTCTTTCACTTTTCACTTTCATGCATTGGAGAGGAAATGGCAACCCACTCCAGTATTCTTGCCTGGAGAATCCCAGAGATGGGGGAGCCTGGTGGGCTGCCGTCTATGGGGTTGCACAGAGTCGGACACGACTGAAGTGACTTAGCAGCAGCATGCCTCTGCCAGATTCCAGCTTTTGGCGGAAAAGCCTGGAGTTTGTCGTGGCGGGAGGTTCGGGAGAGGACCGCTGGAAAAGGCGCAGGGCAGCTGTTGGAGTGCCTCTCTGGACACCTCGGGAGATGCACTCAGGGGAGCCCACCTTCGGGTGGCGGGAAATGAAGCTGCTGTGAACGTGGCTTTTGGAGGGCGTGTTTCCACCCTGCTTGGGTAGATGCCTCGGGGAGTAGCTGCTGGGGCTCAGGCGTGTCTGACTCTGGGACACTGCGTTTCCCCGAGCGCCCACTGTTAGGCGTGGGGCTCTGACTGCTCCCCGTCTTCAGTGCGTGAGGCCACCAGCCTTCTCCATCTCAGCCTGCCGGGTGGGGGGTGTCCTCTGCGGTTTTGATTGCATTTCCCCCGTGACTAAGTACGTGCCATACTTTTTCATGTACTCACTTACCATTCATACGGTTTCTTCAGCAAAATATGGTGGGGGGGGGGTGCTCTTAAGTATTGCCTTTTGTTTCATCATGGAGGAGGAAATGGTAACCCGCTCCAGTGTTCTTGCCTGGAGAATTCCATGGACAGAGGAGCCTGTGGGCTACAGTCCAGGGGGCTGCAAAGAGTCAGACACAACTTGACAACTAAACCACCACCATCACATTTCCGGCTCTAGGTCCTCAGCTGGCACCTGTGCTCCACTCTGATGAGCCGGGAAGCCGCCCGAGCGCGAGGAGAGCCTGGCGCTGGCCCAACTCTCCCTTCCCCTTTCACAACGACGGCCCTCTCCCACTTCACCCTTGTTGTGTCCCCAAGGTGTACGCTGCCGGGAGGAGGGCTTCCCGGCTGGGTCACAGAGGGCCCTGGTGCTGGGAGGGGTGTGACTCTCACGGCTGCAGGCTGCATCTCGGGGGTGTACTTCTTAGCTTTCACAGAAATTGAAGGAGACCCCAATCAAGCTGTTAGCTGATGATGTAAAGTTTTTATTTATGACTGATTGTATCAGGACTTTGGCTATGTAACTCAGAAGGTTTCAGAGAATCAAGTTACATCCTAACAAAACTCCATCCATTTCCATGCACTTAATTTATGAACAAGGTTTCTCAGTGTCTGCATAAAAAACCCCAATGGAATAAACTGGTGCTGGTCCTTAACTCTCTCCAGCAGTAAGTGATCATCCATGGGTAAATGAACCCATTTAAAAAACCTTCTTCCTAAGAAAACACTATCTCAATGACAGCACTATGTAATGTGTCACCATAGGGTGACTGTTCTAAAAAGTACACATGTCCACTGCTCGCTCTGTCTCTCTCTCTCTCTCTCACACACACACACACACACGCACATGCCTACTGGACACTACAGTGTGACACAGGAAAGAAAGCCTCCAAAACAGAGTTAACTGAAGACTAAACAGTGAAAAAACACTGCCTTAAGAGATACATTTTCAAATAATAATTTGCATTTTGTAATTAATAATTTTATGAAAAACTGTAAGATGTTCCCATCATTTGTGAACTTGTAGAGAATACATAACAGATCCTTATGGATTAATAATTTTAAATGTTGAGGCAATTCTTGTCATTTGTGGCAACTGCATTCTACAAGGGCACCATGGCCACTGAATTAGCAACAACTGAACCACTGTTCCTGGAGAAATACAGGGGTAGTTTCCTTTGAGAAACGACATTTGGTCAACTAATCAATACCTAATCTTGTTTGGGGTATGTTTCTGTTTAAAGATGGCTTATTTAACATATATATGTATATTTACAAATAATTACATGCCGTGTATTTTCATTAGTAAACACTATTTAAATGACAGCATTATGTAATATCACCCTAGGGTGACTGTTCTAAAAAGTACACATGTCCACTGCTCACACACACACACACACACATGCGTACTGGACACTACAGTGTAACACAAGGAAGAAAACCTCCAAAACAGCGTTAACTGAATATTAAACATTTACATCATGAGAAACGCTGGGCTGGAAGAAGCACAAGCTGGAATCAAGATTGCCGGGAGAAATATCAATAACCTCAGATATGCAGATGACACCACCCTTATGGCAGAAAGTGAAGAGGAACTAAGAAGCCTCTTGATGAAAGTGAAAGTGGAGAGTGAAAAAGTTGGCTTAAAGCTCAACATTCAGAAAACGAAGATCATGGCATCTGGTCCCATCACTTCATGGGAAATAGATGGGGAAACAGTGGAAACAGTGTCAGACTTTATTTCTGGGGGCTCCAAAATCACTGCAGATGGTGACTGAAGCCATAAAATTAAAAGACGCTTACTCCTTGGAAGGAAAGTTATGACCAGCCTAGATAGCATATTCAAAAGCAGAGATATTACTTTGCCAACTAAGGTCCGTCTAGTCAAGGCTATGGTCTTTCCGTTGGTCATGTATGGATGTGAGAGTTGGACTGTGAAGAA
>SJYV01030346.1:32113-49949 GCA_006410875.1 Neotragus pygmaeus | reverse complement strand
CAGTCCATGGGGTCGCTAAGAGTCGGACACGACGAAGCGACTTCACTTTCACTTTTTACTTTCATGCATTGGAGAAGGCAATGGAAACTCACTCCAGTGTTCTTGCCTGGAGAATCCCAGGGATGGGGGAGCCTGGTGGGCTGCCATCTATGGGGTCGCACAGAGTCGGACACGACTGAAGCGACTTACCAGCATGGGGTCACAAAGAGTCTGACACAACTTCTTTTTACTTCACTGGAAACTCAGGAAAAGTGGTGAAGCTCCCTGGGCAGGAGAGGAAGACGTCAAGGAGGGCGGCCTGGCAGCCCTGCCCCAGGAGTTGGCCTTCACAGCTTGGTGATGGTGCAACGACTTTCCCTCCCAACTTGACTTGCAATAATTGCTTCAGCTTTGTCCACTTGGCTTTTTGCCTCATATCTTTACGTGTTTTGGCATAAGAGATGAATGCAGTTGAGGCAAGGTGCTTAAATGTGAGGTGGCATTTGGGTACAGGCTCCCCATTTTCCACGTCATTGAAAATTTCTTCCAAGGCTGAAGGCCATTCTGCCATCTTGGCTGCTATAAGAGGCACGATTCTTGCAGTCACAGGCTGACTTTCACTACCATCCTCATCATTACTGACTTCAAAACCTCATTCTGCCGTCTCATCTGAGTCTGGTTGGTGGGTTCTGCTGTTGTTTCTCCCCAAATTTCCTCCCTGTCGCCTTCCTTCATGTTATGGAAACCCTCCTCACTCATTTGTTGTGCAATATGCATTATGTTTTTGACACTATTTTTCATATTTTCTGTGACATCTTCAAAACCTTCCAAATTTTTCAGTCTGGCCACATGTTTCCCCAGTTGCTGATGGTAGCCTGTTTGACAATGGCCCAGGCTGTGCCGATATGCAATAATGTTGCGTATGGTGACTGACTTCCAGTACTCCAGTATGCTGGTCTTCTTGGTGCTAAGAGCCTCGAAAGCCTTGCTTAAAGCTCCCTGGCGTAATGTGCCTTGAAAGCTATCATGCCCTGACTGAGGGCTTCAATGAGAGATGCCATGTTTGGGGGCATGAGGACTTCTGTGTCAGGGTGGGCATTTTTGAGCTCTTAACAGCAATGAACTGGGGCATTATCCAAGATTAATAAAACTGTGAAGGCAAGGTTTTTGCCATGGAGATAGCGCTCAGCTTCTAGGAAGCAGTTGTGGAACCTTCCCAGAAATATTTCGGATGCCATCCATGCTTTTCTGTTCTGTCTCCTGTGGACTGGCATATGGTTCAAGGTTTTTCCTCTGAATGCTCGTGGGTTCTGTGCTCTGTGCACCATGAGGGGTTTTCTCTTAAAGTCACCCTTGGCGACTGCACCTAATAGCCCACCCACTCTCTGAATGCTTTAAAGCCAGGAGCTTTGGAGGCCATTTGCATTTCACAGGTTCACTTGCCAGCATTCTTGTAAAATAAGCCAATTTTATCAGCACTGAAAACCTGCTCTTCTGTGTAACCCTTTTAACACTTGGCAGGTATTTTCTAAACTCTTCTGCTGCCTCCTGGTCTGTAGAACCTGGCTTGCCTACAAGTCTGACATTTTTCATGTGGCATCACTTTTTGAATTGTGCAAGCCAACCTGCACTAGCTGAGAAGGGCTTAGCATTGTCTTGGCCCTGGGTAAGATGAGTGCACATTTCTTTGGCTTTCAGCCTCATAACAGTGCTGTCTACTATGCTTTTTATTGCTTGTCATCTCATGAATCCACAAATTTAGTTGCTTTTCCATCTTTCCCACAGCCGCATCATGCACTATAAAGGTTACTTTAGCACTTTCCAGAGCAGCTTCATGTAATTTCCGAATATCTTTTTTCTAGATGTACTGTATTGTTGACTTATTAACGTTGAGCTCGGGAACTGTAGCGCTTATAATTCAGGCCTGAATGAAGTTTATCTATCACACGTATTTTCTCTGTAAGGCACATCACAACCTTTTTGTGCTTAGAACACTGGGCAGTGCTTTAACACTGCGCTTGGGGGCCATTTAAAATAGTGAAATCACCAAGAAAAAGCAAAAAAAAAAAAAAAAGTAAAAAACGTAACACCAGTAGATAGCGGAAAGAACATTTGCTTCCATTATGAGCTAATGTAAGATAGCACAGCATGCCCTTGCTCAAATTCAGCTGGGAACGTGTGCATAAGGAAATTCAAATTTCTTGCTGCTTTGCACATTTATAAATGGCTGAGAAAGTGCTGCAAATACAGATTTTGTGGTTACACATAAATTTTATCGAGTAGGCCAATTTGCAAATACGGAATCCATGAATGAGGACTGTGTGAGGAAGTGTAAGGAAGGAGTAGATGGGACTAGAAGGANGAGGTCCCTTGAGCGGCCTGGGAAGCAGCCGTACTCTCTCTTCAGGAGCCAGCTCTACTGGGGGAGACGTGGGTTTATGTCCAGCTCTTACCCAGAGGAGGCTTGCCCACCAGCAGTCCGCACGACCCCGTGGCTGACCCCTCGGGAGGCGTGTCCTGCCTGTTGCGCTGGCTGCGGAGACGGCGTGGCTGTGCTGAGTGGCCTCTTTATCCTGGGGTTCAGGCCCGGGGAGAAGCTCCCGAGCGCCATGCCCTGCTTATGCTGGAAGGTTCCTGAAGCTTCTTTTGGGACGTGAGGGCAGCATCCTGCTCAGAGCGGCTGCTCGTGCTGGCTCTTGTTGGCTGGCGGCGGGTGGGGGTGCCCATCCCGTGTCTGGGAGGGGCCTCGCGGACACTGGGAGACTGCAGTCAGACGGGAGCCGGAGGCAGCGTGGTCGTCCTCTGGCCGGGGGCCTCAGAGCTCCTGCTCTGGTGGGCGGGCCACCCTGACCGCATCGCCCCGCCGTGGGTGCTGTGGCGGCTGGTGTGTGGCGCCTCATCTCTTCCTCGGGGACAGGTGAGCCCTCCTGAGTCCGGTGTTAGTTCAGGGACCAAGTCTGAACCACGTATGATGCTAAGTGTAAGGAAAGAGCGTGTCAGAGGGTGGTGTCGGGAGCGAGCGTGACGGCTGGGAGGTAGAGTTCGGTTCAGGCGAGTGATGGTCCGGCTTCGCCCTCCCGTGCAGTGTCCAGTGCGCTCGGTGGCTCCGGGCGCTGGGTGCTCGGGAACCTGCCTTCTCTGCTGCACAGGTGGGGCTGGGATGCTGGGCGGGGGGACTTCTGCCTGGGAGCCTCGGTGCCCTGATGGACTGAGGTGACAGGGTCCACGGGCGGGCAGGCTTGTCTCTGAAGCGTGAGTGCCCCGGGGTGACTGTGTGCACCGTTATTCCCACTTTCTCTGAACCCTAAGCTTTTTTTCTTTTGTTGAATAGATTGCTGTTTCAGGAAGTAGTTGGTTATCTTTCTCTAGAGAAGCCCTTTAGCCAAAACATCTGTTGACTCAGAATGTGCGTCTTCCCCTCTCGGTGGCAGGCGCTTGTCTGGTCTCATTGTGTAGCTTCCTGTTGAGAAGTGTGGTGTGTGTGTGAATTCACTTAAGTTCTGACATCACTTTGGAGCCCATTGGTGGGCTGCTTTAGCCAACCAGACGCTTCCTGGAGTCCAAGTAAGATATATAGTTCTGGAATAACAGGAAACTTCAGCTTTCAACATCCTGTTTTTCTGGGTTTTGTGACTCTCTGCCTCACCACAATGAAGGTTAGTAGATACTTTTATGTATATTTCTTCTCGCAGAATACTACAATTTGAATTTTCCAAGCTCTGGAATTAGGACTTGAGAGCTGAGACTGCCTCCTCCCACCTTTTCCAGGAGAAGGAGCTTTTGTGTTCTGACAGAAGGGAGTGGAGGCCTGCTCAGGGCCCTCCTTTTAATAAAGAACGTAGCCAGCCCATTGCAGATGGAGCTGCACACGTCCGCCTACACCAGGTCTCCTCTGACTTGAACAATAGTCTGTGTCACGGGGATTCCAGAGACTGTCCTAAGGGGTACTGGTTTTCACAGGCGGGCAGGATCTGGCATCACGAATGTTTTATCTCCTGCTNCCATTGCAGATGGAGCTGCACACGTCCGCCTGCACCAGGTCTCCTCTGACTTGAACAATAGTCTGTGTCACGGGGATTCCAGAGACTGTCCTAAGGGGTACTGGTTTTCACAGGCGGGCAGGATCTGGCATCACGAATGTTTTATCTCCTGCTCCATCCGCGAGAAAGGTGTGAGCAGTGTCGCAGAGTGCTTGGCCAGCTGAGTTCACGACTCTTCCCCTCTCCCAGCTCTGTTGGCGTTTCTCTCTCAACTTGGGTTTAATGGCCTCCTTCCTGGAGCTGGTTTTCAGCTCTTGGATTTTCTTTCTTTGGTTCACATCTAAGCTCACCTCACGAGGATGTTTACTCACCTCGGAAGGTAAAGCAGGAGAGTGGGCCAGAGACGGCAGTGACTGTCGAAATCTGGAGCAGCCCTGTGTCCTGGGTCTGTCCTCACAGAGACGTTCCGAGCCGAGGAGGGGAGGTGGGACGGTGGGAGCCGGGTGGGCCTCTGCCTTCTTGCTGCGTGCGGGCCGTTCTCTGGGTGTGGGGCGTGAGGTCTGCGGAGTGGCTTTCAGTTTCTGTGGCGGCCCGCGCAGGGACTGTGCAGTGTGCCAGGGCCTCGCAGCTGTGCTGAGTCCGCCGGGGGAGTGGGGCTGCGGGAGCCGGCGAGTACAAGTGAGCGGCCAGGGGGTGGGAGGCAGGAAGAGGAGCCGGGCTTCCTGGCAGGATGTGAGACGCAGGAGCCGTGAACCAGCCGGGGCAGAGGCGCGGGCGACCTGCAGAGGAAGCCGTTCCTGGGATGGCTGGCCACCGGAGTTCATTTTTGCCCCGGGGAGAGAACCTTTGAAGTATGTTATCCTAGTTTTCATTTTGACACATGAACACATCTTTCTGTTAACTGCATCTCTGAAAGAATTTTCTTTCCCTACTTTCTCTGGCACAGAGTTGTGGATCATCTGATGGTTAAAGTTTTTGGCAGGGAGTTGTTATTTAGTGATCCAAAGCTATGTGTGATCTTCAGACAGCATTTGGGAGTGAGGTGTGTGTGTCTCAGCCCGTGGTGTTTGTGCACACGTCTGAGGCCATGGCGCTGTGTCTGGGCAGCCCGACGCACGTTCTCTTCCAGCTCCTGGGCGGGCGGGGCTGGGCCAGCACGGTCGCGTCCCTGGTCTCTGGGGTGGAGGCGCCTCTTGCTGGAATCTGCCTCCCCACTTCCTCTCCTTGACCCTTGTGTCCACTCTGGCGTCTGGGCTTCCCTTTGGCTGCTCCTGACTTTGGCCTGGGCTGTGACCGGGAGAGGAAGTCTGTCGTGGGCGTGCCCGGCAGCCTTGGCCTCAGTCGAAGGAGAAGAGCCCTCTCTGAGAGCCAGGAGTGCCCCAGGTCANACTCTGGCGTCTGGGCTTCCCTTTGGCTGCTCCTGACTTTGGCCTGGGCTGTGACCGGGAGAGGAAGTCTGTCGTGGGCGTGCCCGGCAGCCTTGGCCTCAGTCGAAGGAGAAGAGCCCTCTCTGAGAGCCAGGAGTGCCCCAGGTCACTGGGAGGGTGGGGCAGGGTGGTTCAGAAACGGACTCAGCCCCAGGCGCGGAGTGGCCCAGCCTCCTGGAAGCTGAGCTCCTGGGGTGCCCTTGCCCGAGTCTCACCTGCAAAGCCCGCTGTCTTCCTCCTGCCGTGCAGAACCGCATGTCCCGCCCCAGGGCTGGGCGTGGCTAATCCTGCCTGTTCTCTTTCCCTTGCAGACGTTTGATGCGAACGATTTGTATCAGGGGCAGAATTTCAACAAGGTCCTCAGCTCCTTAGTGACGTTGAATAAAGTAACAGCAGGTAAGTGTCTTTCTGCTGAACCTGAGGGGAGGGGACGCCCTGGGCAGAGACCTCGCCCTTCTGTCAGTAGGCAGGGTGAACGTTGCTGAGCTTAGACAGGGCCGCGCCTTGCCCTTGCTTGTGGCTTTGCTGCGATGCTCGTCTTCCTTGTCAGAGCAGCTCTTCCTCGGGTCCCCGTGTGTCTCGGCGCTTCCCCTCCCCTGCCTGAGCGAGCAGCAGAGGGGCCTCGTCCTCGGGCGCGCCCGCGGGCTGTCCTGGCCCTTCAGATGGGGGCGCTGCCCCCTCACTGTGCGGGGAGGAGCGGGCCCCAGGGGCCACCCCCAGGGCCCTCGCGTCGCCTGCGTGCTGAGGGCGCTGCCCTGCCGCCCAGAGCAGCTCGCGCCCACACTTCTAGGCTGGGCGTCCGTACTTGACCCTGACTTGCAGTGGAGACCCTTGGCTGTGGCAGTGACAGCANGTCGCCTGCGTGCTGAGGGCGCTGCCCTGCCGCCCAGAGCAGCTCGCGCCCACACTTCTAGGCTGGGCGTCCGTACTTGACCCTGACTTGCAGTGGAGACCCTTGGCTGTGGCAGTGACAGCATCTCGGGTCATGCTGAATGAGGACCCAGGTGGGTGAAGGTCTGGGTCCTGGAGGAAAAGTGGGCTCCTAGACGGGCGTCAGCACTGTACCCAGAGGAGGCCTTGCAGGAGGAGAAGTGTGGCGTTCCGTGAAGGTCGTCCGTCAGGCAGCATGCTGCCTCCTGCCTGCCCTCCCGCCCCGTGAAGGGATGGGCTTGGTGTGCACACTCAGCAAGGGGGTGGCCGCCCGTGTGCGGCCAGGCTGGCTCTGATGGCAGTGCTTCCCCGGCCCAGCTCAGTCACCCCTGGCCGCCAGGGCCACGGCCGACGTGCTGACCTGGGGCTGGATGTGCGCTCGGGCCACGGGCAGGAGCAGCTTTGGTAGATACAGGCCCCACGCGAGGCTGGAGGCCTCGTTTCCGGGGTCGGAGGATGCTTCTGCTCCGTCCGCCAGGTGGCGATGCTCCGTCATTGCGGCGGGAGTGCGGGGCTCCACATGCCCCGTGTAGACGCAGGCCTTGGCCATGACTCCAGGGCGTCCGTGCCGTCACTTTCACCCCGTCTGGTGACTCCACATGCCCTGGGCAGACTTGGGCCGTCGCTCTCACCCCTTCTGGTGAGGACGTGTGTCTCGTGTGCTCTTGACGTCCCTGGGTGCAGAACGCAGAGCGCTCTTCTTTACAAAGAGCTGCTTGGATGTTCTGGAGCGGACTTGGTGCTTCTCTCTGCAGCTCTTAAACAAGAGGCCAGAGCTTTGTCGAGTGAGAACTTTCTGCCTCTGGTTTGTTGGCTGCTGCTCTCCGTGTTTGATTTTGAAGCCAGTGTGACATGTGGCCGCGCCTTTGCCGATGTCAGCCGTAAGGGGCCAGCTCCGGTGTAAGACGGGCTTCCCTGGTGGCTCAGTGGTAGGGAATCCCCCTGCCAGGCAGGAGACCTGGGTGCGATCTCTGGGTCGGGAAGATCCCCTGGAGGAGGACATGGCAACCCACTCTGGTATTCTTGCCGGGAAAATCCCATGGGCAGAGGAGCCTGGTGGGCTGTAGCCCACGGGGTTGCAGAGACTCGGGTGCAACCGACTGAGCGACTGAACAGCGAGCGGCAGGTGTGAGGCCTCGCTGAGAGAGGCCCGCCATCGGCTCCCCTCTGCTCCTGGCACGCGAAGGAAGTGTTCTCGGGCATGTGGATGGATCCTTGCCTTTTTCTTAGACAGAGGAAAGGTTGGCGGTGGGGCAGGAAGGGGTCCTGAGCGTGCACTGGATACGGGGCAGCTGCTCGGCAGCTTCCGCACGCCTGTTCTCTGGGCGCTGCCCTGCATTTGCAGCTGCTGGGCCCTGCCCCACGGTGGTGCTGGGCGCTGGCTGGTGCTGCCCGCGCTCATCTGGGCCTGAGGACTGGGGGCGCTGCGGACTGAGTGTCCAGGTGGTTTTAGGGCAGGAGTCCTAGATGCCTGGGCCCTGCTAGCTCTGGGCAGTCAGGGTGTGCACACCCTGTGGTACCCTCCTGGGCGCTGTGAGAGCAGCTGGAAAGCTCTGTTTCCCTGGGCAGTCCTCTGGCTCTCAGCTGTTGATGACTAAGTCAGCATTTCCTCAGACACTGTGCCAGCCAGTCCAGACAGACCTGCCAGAAAGAGCGGGCCCGGAGGCCCCCAGTTTCAGGATGTTTTCACGGAAGGCCCCCACGCAGCTTCAGGATGTTGCCAGGGCCTGCGTCTCAGGACAGTGATTCCCTGTAAAGCCTTTTTGTGGCCCTGCTTTCACGATCCTGCTGCATATGTGAAGCGGGCTGCTGACCTAGGTGTGCTGGGTGGTGGGGGAGCATGTGCTCCTGGCCGGGCCCCCGACAGGGACCGAGCCTTTGGTGCCCTTGACAGCCCTTGTCCTTCGAAGCCCTGGGAGGTGAGGAAGGTGTGGCTGCCCTCGTGCACAGGGACTCGCCCTTGGAGGGGCGCCGCTCTGGCCAGAAGGGCCAGGGCCTTCTGTTGCACATCAGAGTCTCTCCTCCTCCGCACGGTCCCACTGGGGCCCGCAGCTCGCTGGCCGAGGGCAGGGGTGCAGGGGGCGAGGCCTGGGTGGTGCTCGGAATTCACTGGGAGGCCTGGTTTTCCCCAGGTGAAAGGAAAGGATCAGAACAGACTGCCTGATGACAGAGCCGATACCTGTTCTGTGTAGCTGGTTTCTGGGAAGGGCAGCGGGGGTGTGTGCGGATGGGTCCCGCGGGTGGGCGGCAGGGCGCTCAGCCCGCCCCTGACGACCTTGCAGACATCGGCCTGGGGGGCGACTCGGTGTGCACCCGGCCCTCCTCCCACCGGATCAAGTCCTTTGACTCCCTGGGACCGCAGCCTGCGCTCGGCCGGACTTCACAGCTGTTCCAGGGCCAGTACCGCAGTTTGGTAAGTGTGGGCGTGGGTCCTGGCGGTGGGCGTGTGCGGGAGGCACGGCTCGGGAGGCTCTTGGCATGGGGCGGGTGCCTGTGCTGCTTTGGGCCTGCTCTCGGGGCTGGCATTTGCTCATCGCCAGATTATCACAGGTCTCACGTCGCGTCGGCTTATTTCAAGATGCACCTGTGTTTATCTGGACGGACGTGGGCTTTGAAGTGTTTTCCTCGTTGCTTGCATGGTGTTTTCTTTCCTGCTCCATACACGATTAGAAGTTGGGGCGGAAGAACCCATGTCTCGTAGTTAGATGATGAAGAAAAGGCTAAATGTGGAAGACCTTCGAGGTGGTTTTTCTCTTTATGAACGTGTGACGGCACACGGCGGAGTCCGGCTGCAGCGTGTGAGAGGGGCCCCCTCGTGAGTGCTGGTGAGGCGGGGGCCCCCGGGGTGGACAGACCCCGCGAGACAGGCTGTGAGCACAGACCCTGGGAATGAGGCCTCGAGGACCTCACGATGCACAGGGCCGAGCGGAGCCTGTGGGGGCGGCTGCCACGTCCGCTGACCAGGGTGAGTGTCCGCAGGAGGACCACCAAGCCCCCTGGGGCGGACGCCGGCCTGGCCCTTGGCTTCAGCAGCCGCTGCTGTGACTCTGCTTCGTGCAACGTCCTAGTAATCATTTTATGTTGGAAACTCAGCGACCTTGTCATGTGAGTCTGAAGAGAATCTACTCTTGCAGTCTTCAGAGGCCACTGCTTTCTGCTTACCATAGGGCGATGTCGTTCCCTAAGCACGTGGGGATCCTGGGGAAATAGAGCTGGCCCAGTTGAGCTGTGCCTGGTAGAGAGACGCATTTGAGTTAGGTCACGAAGCACTGTTAAAAACGGAAAACTGCAGAAGGGGTATAGTTTTTACACCTCTTCTTAAACTCAGGCTGACTCTCCCTCCTGTGTGTGCGTGCCTGCCTGCCTTCCCCTAGGAGAAGCCCGGAGCCCTGTCTGACCTTGAGAACAGCACAGCGTCCATCGGGCGCGGTTTCTCAGTGCCGGCTGGTCAGCGCTTCATGGGGACTGACGCGTGTCACCGTCCACCCCCACCTGGGGCTGGAGGGACTTAGGGGGCCCTGTTGGGAGCATCGTGGTCCAAAAGAAGGAAGGAAGGTGTCCAGATCCCTAGAAAACAGCTGCTTCATGAAATACACATGGAAGATGCAAGAGAAGTCAGCAAGCTTTGGGCAGAGAAATCTTTGCTGCCTAACCCACTCACTCACGGCACTTCTCATCTGTTTTTTGGTTGGTTGTTTTTGAATAAATGAGGATTGGATTGCAATTGAAGAATCTTACTCAGTTAGATGTCCTGTTATGACGAATGTTGCTGAGATCATAGTAAGTGCAGGACTAGTGTTTCATTAGAGGAGTTTTGTCACACCAGACACGGAAAGCCTGCGGCCACCTCAGCTGTGTGGTGGGCACGGTGAGCCGCTCGGAGGGAGTGTGGTGAGACTCCTCCTGACCTGAAGGTAAGGGTGAAACCTGAGATGAGACGCTGGTGACTGAAGCTTCCCTTTGCTGTGGCCGGGCCAGCAGTGGCGGCCCCGGGGTCCTCTCCCTGCCTTGGGCCCACGTTGTCCTTCAGGGTTGGGGGTACTCGACGGCTGAGAGTCTGCCTCAGGAGCGAAGGGTCCAGACCGCCCAGCCCTCCGCCGACGCGGCCCTGTCTGGGCCTGCGCGGAGTGTTGCTGCCTGAAGCAGGAGGCGTGCTGGTGCTGGCCTGGCCTGGCCTGTTGGGGGGCTGTGGGTCACGCCTTCTGCTGCCTCCTGACGGTGGTGCCCTGTCTCACGCCGGTGCCGCCCGTGTGTGCCCGGCAGTCAGGCTGGCAGAGGGCTCCCGGGGCAGTGTGACGTCCTTAGGGGCCTGCTCTGCGCCTTAGTTTGTTACATGTCACATTCCATTGTTGGAACTCGTCACCCTGATGGGCTCTGCAAAGCCAGGATACATCGCAGGAAAGAGAAGGTCGTGGCGATCAGAGTGGACGGCGGGTGAGAGACGGCGCTGGTTTGCAGCTGAGGCGCGGTGGGCGGCCGCGTCTGACCAGGGCAAGGGCGGCGTCCCTGTGGGGCCAAGGCCCATCCAGCCTCCTCCTCGCAGGTGCCCCTGAGCCGGAGGGGACAGTGCTCAGCCCAGGGTTCCCCCAGGCGCTCAGAAGAGATCCCGTTATTGAGTACTTTAGGTATTAATTATTAAGTTTGCATTAAGTGTCTAATTCAGTAGATAAAGATTGATGCATTATTTTGAATTAAGTGAACATGACTTATAATAGCCAGTGTATGTTTAAATAGGTAAATACGCGTGAACTCTCTCCGGCATCACGTCAGCTCCTCCTCCCGGAGCTCGGAGCACTGTCTGCTTTCAGCCTTTTTCCTACTGTTAGTAATGCACGCACCTGCTGTAGTCAGGTGATTCTCTGAGGCTTGCTACTAGGAGACAGTCAGTAGCGACGCCACTGTTCAGTTTCTCTGTAGGTTCCTTAGGTATTTGGCTGTGTCTCTGATAAACGCCCTGTGGAAAGCCTGCTGCTCGACAGCACAGCGTTGCGGCTGTGGCCGCCTTGCAGCGAGAGGGGCGTCGAGCCCCCGCCCTCTGGCCCCCCGGCCCGGCCTCGGCCCCGGCCCCTGTGCTGGCGGCGGCTGTGATGCGGCGGCACGGCTCAGGCTCAGTGGGGCCTGGCCTTCCTGGATGGCGTTCTGTGTGCCTTTGGCAGATGGCAGTTTCCTCTCTGCCGTCTTCGAAAGACTCTCCTCTTGGGCCTTCAGACTGCTCGAGGTGTCCCCGTTTCCTCCTCTCCGGGAGCTCACGCACCCCCTTGGCCTCCATCAGCAGCGCCTGTGGGCTGCGAGTCCACCCCTCCACTGCGCCCATCCTCATTTTCTCCCGGTCAATTCTGTTTTGGCGGAGTGCGTCTTACACTAACATCTTGAGTAAGGGTGCTCCTCTTGCGTCTCTGCAGATGTCTTTGTGCAGATACTGACGTCTCTGTCTTCAGTTTTCTGAAGTTTAGGGGTGACATGAATTGGCCCAGGTACCTTGTTTCCTGTTTGGGGTTCACTTGTGTCTGTCGTCACATCTGGGACACGCTGAGCTGGGCTTCTTAGACTCCTTTTTAGCAGTGTCCTTTCTCTTCCCAGACTTTGGTTCCAATGTCGGATCTTTGTCATTTCTCACAGGTCCCCGGGATCTCATTGTTTTCTTTGTTTTTCACTATGTCAGTTTGAGTAAGTTTTGTTAAGTTCTGCCTNCATTGCCTTCTCTGTCTGTTAGGCTGGGTGTTGTTTATTTGATCATCGAGCTAAAGGAATAACTACTTTGAGAAGTAAGTTTCCATTCCTAGAGTCCTCCGATTACATGAATCTCTTCTGTGGAAAGCTGTGCCTGTCTGATTTTAAACGTGGGCATTTGAGAAGGAAAGACGTGAAAGCATGTTTCTACTGTTTCACTTTGTAACAGTTGGGAGTGAAAATCCAGCATCATGGTAACACTTGTGTGATTGCTTTTTTTTTGGTAATCTGTATGGCTTTGTGATTGGGGAATAAATTTCTCTTTTTAAAGAGCAAGTTTGACATAAACTTTGTGATCTGCAGCGTAATTTATCCTTCATTTTCTGTAAACAAAATGTGCCAGGTCCCAGCCTACGGACTCCTTCCTCTGAGTGGCCGTCATGGCAGGAGTTTTTCTCTGTGCTAAGTTTCGATTTGGTGTACAGATATTCTTACTGAATACAGGAAGCGGAGGTCTCCTCTGTGATGTCTGCTGGGGCTGTGTGTCTCCAGCTGAGCTCTGTCCGGCTTCTCTGGGCGATCGCATGGCCGTGCTCGCCTGCCCCCTTGTGGCTGCAGACGGCCGTGCTCTGTTTGCGCCTGGGGCCCGAGTGTGGTTTCTGGGTTGAAATAGTCCCTGTGAAGACAGGAATGCTCCCTCAGAGATTCAGGTCCTCAGACCTCTTCCACAGGTCTGCGTAAGGATACTTCAGAGTTCGCTGTGGACGCGTTGGATGTCCTTCCTGAGTATGTGCTGTCCGATGAAAGGTGTATGTCAGTGTCCCTGAACATTTTCTGTGCAGAGTCTTCATATGTAAACTCATTTTATTCACGCACTTAATGTGTGTTTTGCACACATAGACACACGTGAGATGGGTTCTTGAATTTGTGGGGTGGAAGGCAGGCCGCCAGGAGGCTTGTCCTGGAGCGCCGGCGCTGCCCTCAGGCGCCCGGCGCTGGGTCCAGTGGTTGGAACGTGGGTGCCGGGGGGCTCGGGAGCCCCAAGTCCAGGGCCACGTGGGCCTGGTGCCAGGTTTTATCTCTGACATGCTGAGCTGATGTCCTGCCATTCCTCATGATGTATGGACCACACTCACCTGCAGCCTGCTCCTCAGATCTCTCCCCGCCCGCTTCCCTCCGCCCTGTCTGCCCACCGAGATTTCATCTTAGACCGCAGGGCTCATTTCTAGAGGCTGTTTCCCTCTTTTCCAGATGTCCTTCGTATTCATGGTGCCTTTTCACTCATTCGGGCCCGTTTCTTTGGAGGCGTTTTCAGCGCGCGTGTGATAAGCCTCCTAGATGGCCATGTTATTTCTGCACCTCAGGACTTGTCCCCTCGTGTGTTTCCTGTTCACGCTCCCTGGACGTTCTTGATGGGCTTGTTTTCTGTTTGGCTGTTCTCTGATGGCTGGTTGTTCAGTGGGTGCCTCCTTTTCCTGGGCCGTGGAAGTACTCCTGCACAGACAGCTGACCTTGGCTTCTGGGTCCCGAGAGCTTTCTCGCCCTTGGAAAACCCCGAGGGTCCTCGGGAGCTGTGGCTTTGGATCACAGGCTGGGCGGGTTGGCTCCGCTTGGTCTCTCCCCGGCCGTGTCCCCCACCCCAGAGTGGCTTCCTTGGCTGGCTTCCTTTCAGGAGGCGAGCGGGTCTCAGGGCCGGGGCCGCCCAGTGCCAGCCCTGCCTGCAGCCCGGCCCTGGGCAGCCCCACGCTGCCGAGCTCTGCAGCCCTGCTTACTTTACGCACCTGGTGGGAGGGTCCCCAGCCCCTTTTTGTCAGCCCATCTGTGTCTGCGTTCTGTTGTCAGCGCTTTGTAAGGATTATTGCGTGACAGCGGGGACAGGCTGCCTGAGTTGCCCTGGAAGGTGCGCTGTTCCATCCTCGGGGGTCCCCTGCCCTCCTCGCGGGACGTGAAGTCTGTCTTTAGACCTTGGATGGGCTGCAGAATGTTTTGTTTTCCTTAGGACGCTAGGAAAGCTGCGTGTTTTAAAATCTGTTTCCTGTGTGTTTTCCTGTTACAAGTGGCCGTGACTGGCCTGTCGTGTTGCGTTAACACATCCAGATCCTCTCTAGAGGTGCTGGAGGCTCGCAGGTCCGAGGCCTGCACCTCCACGGACGCCTCTCCTGCAGCGCCAGCCCTGCCCTCCCGGGCCTCCTGCCGAGGGCGCGTGGGGCCCCTCCATGTGACGGCTCCGGGGCCCCTCACACAGTGTGCTCCTGCCAGCCCAGAAGAAGCTGTCTGGCGCCCAGCACATTGTATGCTCTCCTTTTTTTTGAGTGAGAGAAGACAACCTCTTTGGACATAAACCTTGATTTGTCTGGGTCTCTCCTGCCTGCCTCTTTTTTTTGTAGACCATTAGCCTGTAGCTTGCTTTTGAAAACCATCGTTGTTATAGTTCTCATAGTGAGTTGATTAAACTTTATTAACTGGGATGTTGATAAAGTGAGGCAGTTGGCAGACGACTTGCTTTTTAAACACTGGACGCAGATCCAGGCCTCTCATGAGCCAGCCGCGCTCGCCCTGTATTGCCGTGTGCCTTCCGAGACTTCCTTTTGATCCCAGGGCCGTAGTTCAGGCTTGGCCGCCTCCCCTTTACTGCTGTTGCATGTGCTTCCTCCAGATGGCGGATTTTAAGGAGGAAAGGCATTTTTTCCTTCAGATGAAGACATCAGGTTTTCTTCCACAGTTAAATGCTGAGGTGCAGATATAAAAATTGAGAGGAAGTTTTCCTCCTTGTGTCTTTCATGGCTTAAAAGTCACTTATTTCCTGTTGAGTTCTCCTTTCCATCCTGTGGACAGAGAGAGTTCTTTCAGCTGGGAATAGGACCTTCTGTTTTGTTCTGTATTTTCACCCGTTTGGAAACCCTTACAGAGAGGCATTGAAGGAAGACTTAGGTCAGCCACTCCACAGGAGGAGGGGGACCCACAGCTAAAGATAGGCGTTTTGCTTTGGGCTTTTTATGGGTTTCTGATGCTGAGAAGGTCATGGAAATACTGAGCCGCTGGGCTCTGGGATCTGGAGCTCGACGGTGTTTGGGATTGGAGGGCCATGCTGCCAGAGAGAGGTTCTGGACTGGTGTGCTCAGGGCCCCGCCAGCCGTCTGTGGCAAGGCCCTGCGGAGGAGGGCAGAGGGGGTGCGGGAGGACCTGGGGCGTGGAGACCGAGCCCCCGAGGCCGCGCCCGTCAGAATTTCCCCTCTCCCCCTGCCAGCCTTGGGCCACTGCCACACTCTGTAGCTGGAGATCCCGGAATAGACACCCCCCGGCAGAACCTCGGTGACAGACACACCCACGTTGCAGAGCCAGTGACTGCCAGACACACACGCACACACACCCAGAGCCACAGAGTCAGCTGGCAAGGCCCCCGCAGCGCCTGCGCTGAGGACGTCTCGCTGAGTGGCGTTGGATGGAAGCCCTGTGATGTGCTTGAACCCTTGCCGTGACGGGGGCCCTTTCCTTGGTTCTGGTCTGGAGGTCTTGAAGACAGTGTGGCTTTTCTCGCCGCCCTGCCTGGGGCGCTCCTCCTCTGTCGCCTGTGTGGGCAGGCCTTCTGCGCTCTCATGACCTGGGTCCCTCCAGACGCACTCCAGACTGTGGCTCTTGCTGTCTTAACGCTGTTAGGTGTCTGCCCGCTTTTCCTCTGATTCTGCTGGGGTCGGATTTCACCTGTACTGCACCCTGAGCTCGCGTGGCTCATGGGTTCTCTTGTGGGGTGACAGCAGCGGTGTGTAATCTGTGAGGGGTGCAGCTGAGCTGGGAGGCCGGCCGTGGGGATCTCTGAGCCCCGGGAGCTGGCCATGAGGAGGGGGTGGGGGCTGGGGCCTCCTGGCCGCATGCACTTCTGTCCCACCTCCCTGTGGTCTGGGCCTCCCGTGGGGGCTGCTGCACTCGGTGGTCTCGGCTGGAGCCGGGAGTGAACCTGCCCTCCGTCTCTGTTTCAGAAAAGCCGGTGTCACCCAAGGCTGGGACCTTGAAGAGCCCTCCCAAAGGATTCGATACGACTGCCATTAACAAGAGCTACTACAACGTGGTGAGTGACCGAGGGGCGCTTCAAAGGGTAACTGGTTGTTCGGTGTCTCTAAACTCGACGTGTAGAATGGGCTCAACTGCCTAGAGAAGGGCTCACCGGCCACGCGGACTCCTGCTCCCGCGGTCCTTCTGGGACGTCCTCACGTGTGTGTGTGTGTGTACTTGTGCCTGTTCTTGTTGCATAACCTGCTGGTGCCAATGTTTCCCAGCGTGGTTTCCAGTCTCCAACATGGGATTTTAAAAAGGTACATAATGCGGTGGAAGGTTTAGGTGCCTAAGCTCAGGCTCGCATTCAGAGTAGGTCCTCAGTTCTCCAGATCAGCACAGTTTTCAGCTTATCTTGTGTGTTACCGTAGTCTTTCCTGGGATTGATGGCTGTATCTATGTATAGCCTGAAATTAGAGGCGAGCATCCGGACATTGTACACAGTGAAGACAAGTGTTTCAGAATCCTGAAACTTGCTGCCTTTTGAAACCTGAGCGGTTTATGAGCTTGAGAAATGCGCGTGATAGTGAGGCTCACATCTGGCCAGTCGCCCTGTGCTCCTGGCTGCAGCATCTGCTGTGGACTCATGGGGCCGCCTTCTCTTCCCTTTTCTTGGGTGAGACGCTGCTTTCTTTCCTGGGGAGGCTCCAGGGGGCAAGGAGTGCCGTTCTGATTCCCAGTGACGGCCTGGAGCTGGGGCCCCTTGCTTCTGTGTCCATCGGAGGGTCACGTCGGAGGCCTCCCGCCTGCATCCCCCCGGGGGTCGCGTTGGAGGCCTCCTGCCTGCGTTCATCCGGGGGGGTCGCGTTGGAGGACCCCTGCCTGTGTCCATCTGGGGGGTTGCATCGGAGGACCCCTGCCTGCGTCCCCCCTGGGGGTCGTGTTGGAGGATCCCCGCCTGCGTCCCCCGTGGGGGTCGTGTTGGAGGCCTCCCGCCTGCGTCCCCTAAGGGGTCGTGTCGGAGGACTCCTGCCTGCTTCCATCGGGGGGTCGCGTTGGAGGACCCCTGCCTGCATCCATCTGGGGGGTTGCGTTGGAGGACCCCCACCTGCGTCCCCCCGGGGGTCGTGTTGGAGGACCCCCGCCTGCATCCCCCCTGGGGGTCGTGTTGGAGGACCCCCGCCTGCGTCCCCCCAGGGGTCGCGTCGGAGGCCTCCTGCTGGGGCCCACGCCGCTGTTCTCACCTCTGGGAGCCCGTTCCTGCCCGGTGTTGCGTGGAACCAGGAGGCTTTGCTTTCCAGAGGTGCGGTCAGCAGCGTGTAGGCCTGTTCGGGTTGAAGCATGACCAGTGCCCTTCCAGAGGCCCATCCATCCCTGACCGCGCTCACACAGGGAGAGGAGCCCGGGCACAGAGCCCGCTGCCTCTGAATCGGGTGAGGGGACATCCTGACTTCAGTCTCACGTCCAAGCTGTTGTTTACGTAGAGCTGTGAGCGTAAACGGCACGTGTTAAACTGTTAGGACAGCAGTGTGTAGAGTTGGTGGACCATCTTGTGGTGTCTCTCTCATTTTAGAAAAGTGAACAATCCAGTTAGTGACTAAACCAGAACTCAGTTGCAGCTTGCCTGAATTCCACGTTTATCAATCACACAGAAAAGTAAACGTGGGCCACACAGCACACACGGGCTGGACAGAAGAGACGGCGCGTGAGACTTCACACAGCCTCATGCGTGTGAGACTTCACACAGCCTCGGTTGTCGTGTCTTCACGGATGGCTGCGCAAGTTACTAGGAGATGAGCTCAGGGTTCAGGGGCGAGGCCAGTGCGGGCTGATGTCACAGGAGGGGCTTGGGGTTAGTGA
>SJYV01030346.1:9569-31114 GCA_006410875.1 Neotragus pygmaeus | reverse complement strand
AAATGCTGGCGTGGGGGGGTATCAGAGGTGGAAGCTGTGGTGGGGGGAGCCGTGGTGGGGAAATGCCGTGGGTGGGGAGTGTCGGAGGTGGAGGGACAACGAAGACCTTTGGAGGCTGAGGCCTGAGTGGGGAGGCTGTGTGGACTCTGCTGCTGTGTGCCAGTCCAAACCAGCCACAGCAACGCCAGGGCGAGGACGAGGGCCTCCGTGGCCCACCGCCATCCTCGGGCTGGTCGCGCCTCTCCCGCCCCTGCCTCTGGGATGCCCGCTGGGCCTGTGTTGGCAGCACTGGGCGGCACGCCGGTCCCTGAGGTGCTGTTAATTTTTTTCTTACTAGGGAGTATAAAATCTCTGTGGGTCTCTCTCTGTTTTCACCGAGCTCCTCTAGGGAAGGTTTCATTTTATTTATTGTACCTTTCGGTTCATAATTTCCATTTGATTCGCTTTATGGGTCAATACATTCTGTATTTGAGTCATTGTTCTCATACTTAAAAAAAATTCTTTAAGCATAGTTTTCTTTAGTTCTTTGGACACGTTGTCAAGCTGGACTTCATTATTCAGTGTAGTTTAAGCTGACCGTGCCCTTGAGAGGGAGCTAGGCCTCTGCAGCCCCTGCCCCACACAGGCGTGGACGCCTCCGCCTCAGCACACTCAGCGGGCGGGACGCTTTACCAGGAGAGTCTGCACACGGCTGTCCGAGCCCAGGGGGCACCGCGGCGCTCACTGTGCCTGCCGTGGCTCCGTCATTCCAGCGCCAGCTGCTTCACCCCTGAAAATCCTCTGGGCCTGTTCATTCCTTGCCACCCTGAGCTCAACCCCCGACCCCTGGGAACCCTGATCTTTCCAGTGTCTCAGAGTGGGAATCATCCGGGTTGTTGACTTTTCTCTGATACTCACTTGGGGTACCTGTTTGAGCTCGTAGAGGTAAATTGCCCCATACTGGGTGGGGGGGGATGCCCACCTGACTCTGTCCCCGCAGGGGTCTTAGTGCCTAGGCGGGAGCAGTCGGGGCAGTGGCCTCGGCCCCCCTTGTGGGTCTGAGGGGAGCTTCACCCTGGGGTAGTGCCTCGTGCCCCAGGAGGGGCACTGTCGGTTTCCGGTCTCTGCTTTCGCCTGCTGTTGGTGGACGGCTACCCTCAGGCTCCTCACCTGCAGAACCAGAAAGCGTTTCTCAAGAGAGAAACTGTAGAATGCTGAAAACACTCAAGCCTTTAATGTAGTATTTCTGCTTCTTGAAATCCACCCCGGAAACATTACCTGAGATGATTTCAGAGATGTTTGTGGGGAGATGTTTTCATAGGATGCTTTGTTTAGCAATAAGCTGCAAGCAGCCTAAGTGTGTAGCTATGCACCGACGCCTCACACGCCAGTGGTGGGTCTGTTTCTAATTCTTACAGGTGCACGGGGGGCTTTAAAAAAACATCAGCTCGTGTTTTCATGTCAAGTACAATGATCAGAATATAAAATTAGGCAGGTAGTGTGGCTTGGCTGTGTGAAAGTGTTACCACTGCGGGCAGAAGGTGATGTGCCCGGGAATGGGGCGGAATTGCTACTCGGTCACGCTGGCAAAGGGGGTGGGGGGCTGCTCTGGCCCTAGAGCCCAGGCTGGGTTGGAATGTCACAGGGGGTCGAGACCTCGGGAGGCAGAGTTCAGGCTCAGACACGGAGGGTCGCGGGGGAGGAAGAAGCCCCGTGGCTGCGTCACGCGGAGGGCTGACCTGAGTTTGGGGACAGGGCCTGGCAGCACAGCGTATTTTCGCTGTGAGGCGTGTTTCTGCACGGCCACGCCTCTGTGACAGAACGCTGGCAACGCTGGCCTTGGCCTTGCAGCGTTAACGGGTTGGCAGTTGGCCTTAAGGTGCTTTGTGAGTGTTGGCCCTTAAGAGGTTCTCGTGGTTATTTTGCTGTTCAGTCGCTCAGTCATGTCTGACTCTTTGCGACCCCATGGACGGCAGCACTCCAGGCTTCCCTGTCCTTCACTATCTCCCGCAGTTTGCTCAAACTCATGTCCATCAAGTTGGTGATGCCATCCAACCGTCTCATCCTCTGTTGTCCCCTTCTCCTCCCACCTTCAGTCTTTCCTAGCGTCAGGGTCTTTTCCAATGAGTTGGCTCTTCCCATCAGGTGGCCAAGGTATTGGAGCTTCAGCATCAGTCCTTCCAATGAATATTCAGGGTTGATTTTCTTTAGGATGGACTGGTCGGATCTACTTGCAGTCCTAGGAACTCATGGTTATTAGGAAGTGTGTTTAGAAGCATTTGAGGTCACCATACCATTCTGTTTGCAGACGGGCATTGCATCTGAAGATTAGTTACCCAGGGCGGTAGTCAAGGGTGACGGGGTCCTGTAGTTAAAGGGAGTGTGTGGCCTCTCTGAGCTGGGTAGGTGTGGCAGGGAAAGGAATCGGCTGTGCTTCCTACCTGGTGACAGACCCCTGGCCAGGGCAGGTCAGGGGAAGCCCTTCTCTTGGAGAAGCCACGTGCTCACTTGGGGGTGGACAGTCTTCCGGCACCTCCTCTGGGGGACAGGAGTCTCCCCGTCACCATCAGAGCGCACGCTTTGCTGACTGTGTCCATCTGCGAAGAGCGCGGCTGTCACGCCCTCCGTGTCGTGTGGCACAGCGGCTTTCTCTTCAGGGCCGAGTCAGGGCTCCTTACGCGGCGGACAGAAGGTGCGCGTGGCCGGCATCCACACGCGCCTGGTGCCACGACAGGCTCGGGAGCTCCGTCTTTGAAAGGTTGCAAACATGACCCAGTAGGCAGCGATTGCTGGTGTATTGTGTGTTAGAGTAGACATCCATTGTCCCTCACGCTGTAGCAGGTTTCCACAGACCCTTCCTGGGCTCCAGACGGACCTGCCCCCACGCGTCCCCGTGGCTCCTGGGGCGATTGCTGGTATATTGCGTGTTAGAGTAGACATCCGTCGTCCCTCACGCTGTAGCAGGTTTCCACTGACCCTTCCTGGGCTCTAGACGGACCTGCCCCAACGCGTCCCCGTGGCTCCTGGGGCTGCTCAGGGCCTCTGCCTGCTTGTCCGGGAGAACTCAGGCCTGGCGGCTGGAGGCCCACCCGGAGCCACGCTGAGCCAGCCCGACCTCAGCTGCTCTCGTCCCTCATGGCCTCTGCCTCTTCCACCTTGCCCAGGACTGGTCAGTGCCTCCCCACGGCCCGTATGGGTTCAGGTTGTTGGTGCACCTCCCGGGACGGGGCCGCCCCTCTGCTTCTGGCCCTCGTCCACACTGATCGCCTGCTGCCTCTGCCCCTCTGCTCCTGGGCCCTCGTCTACACTGACGGTCTGCTGCCTCTGCCCCTCCGCTCCTGGGCCCTCACTCACACTACCGCCTGCTGCTTCTGCCCCTCCGCTCCTGGCCCTCGTCCACACTGACCGCCTGCTGCCTCTGCCCCTCCGCTCCTGGGTCCTTGTCTACACTGACGGTCTGCTGCCTCTGCCCCTCNGATGAAAATCCTCTCCCTCAATTCTTAAGTCATGTTCTGCGTGGGTGGTCTTTGTGAGTGTTGTGTATTCCATTATTTCGGTGATCTACGTGGTGTTACCTGTGAGATGTACTGGCATAATACCTAGGCTCCAATTAAGACCACTCACGTAACCTTTCTGGGCTCCAGCTGCTAGTTCAGGTTGGCGAGTTGATGGACTATGAAGGTTTCATAAACTGATGGTGATGACTGTAGTGATTTCTTGCACAATTGGGTTGAGAGAGGTAGTAAAACTCTAGAGCCAAGCTCGATGGGAAGAAAGAAAGAAAATCTTATATACTGAAGTCATTGTCCGTATATAGTTCAGGGACTGTAGTTCAGATGAAAGCCCCTTGACCTAGATTGCAGTGTGAGTGCGTGGCGCTGTGGTCTGGCCCAGGCGGGTGAGGCAGCTCCTGGCCCAGCGCTGAGCAGGGCGTGCTGCCCCGTCATCTCGTCACACAGACAGCGCGTCTGCAGGCATCCCGTGCCGCGTCTCCGGCAGCGGTTTGCTCTTCTTGGCGAGCCCGGGACGTCCCGTCACTGCTGTTGCCTTCAGCTCCACAGCCAGGCGGTGGGGTCGCTGCCGGGTCTCTTCACGGGAGAAGGCTGCCCCTGCCTGTTTCCTGGCGTCCGAGCGTGACCGGTCGCCTACTGAGATGCCAGTGTCTCAGGGTAGGTGTGTCTTGGGCGTCGGATCCTGGTAGAAAGCAGTTGGTCTCAGAGCCTCTGGGGAGGATGCCCTTGGCAGTATGTGATGCCTGCTCCCTGGTGACTGGGGGCTGCTCCCCCTCTAGGGTGCGCCCTCTCCCCTCTGGGGTGTGCCCTCTCCCCTCCTGGACTGCACCGTGTCCTCCTCTGGGCGCGCCTGCAGTGTGTGGCTGTATGCATCGGCTCGCTCTCTGTCATATTCAGCTTAGTTTTGAACTGGTTTTGTATCCCCCCAAAGATTGCAGTCGCCCTTAAGGTAGAGACTCACTCTTTCTCTGTTTTTAATATATTCCCAGTGCCTGACTGGATGGGTGAAGTTAATTTATTGAGTCAGTGACTGTTTATCCTGCAGATACACGAAACTGTGACTAATCTCTGAAGGCTGTTGAAACCCACGTGGGGGCTCCCGCTTGGGCAGGAGTCTGCCAGCAGTGCGGGCACCCGCTTGCTTGGACCCCAGATCCCAGTGAAGGGGCGGAGCGCCGGTGCTCACGTGCACGCAGGGGCTGCTCGGGCAGACTGTAGGATCTTGTGGTCCCTGGCGCTCGGGACTGTCCCCCTCACCTGGTGGGGTGACCGCCCCGCTCTGCAGGCTGCTCGTCTCTCCTCCCACCCGGGAAGCCGGCTGTAGGGCTTCTCCTGCGCTTGTCTAGTGGCTACCACACGTTATGTTTCTCCTATCTACACACGACATAACGCTCCTGGACATCTGTTTTGCTTGGTGCCGAGGAAGGGGCTGGCGTGCAGGTCCTGGAGGCTTTTGGAGGGGACGGCGCGGCTTCCCAGGGGGCGGGGGCGCCCTCCGAGGCTGACCTGCGTGCTGGGGCCCGCTCTGTGCGATGCTTACTAAGTGCGGCTCCTTGTCGCTGTCTGCAGGATGCCGGAGGCCCAGCAGAGAGTCGGGGGCTGCTTCCTCAGCCTGATGCCGCAGATGAAGACCCTGTACCTGGCGTACTGTGCCAACCACCCGTCTGCGGTCAGCGTCCTCACGGAGCACAGGTGCGTCTCGGGGACTTCTTCCCAGGTTGGGGGGCGGCCGTGTCCTGGGGTTCCCTCAGGGCAGCTCATTTCTGTCAAATGTTACTTGAATGCGGTGCAGGCATCATGTGTTTTTCAAGAATGGTAAGATTAATTATCCTCCAAGTGAGTGCCTAGGGAGGACTGACGTCGGGCTTTAAATTCCTAATTAGTGCTTATAATAGAAATGGGCGTGCTTTGCAGTCTCCTCTTTGGCCTGGACCTTTGGATGGAGGTCAGGGGAGCTGGTGGGAGCTCTGGAGGGTGGCCGCGGGCTGGTCCAGGCTGCCGAGTTGCACCCGCTCAGTGCGTGAGACTGGAGCGCGTGTGACAGGACTGGCCTTGCTGTGGAGACGGTCCGTCTCTGGGGGGCATGCCGAGCCCGAGGCCGTGCGCTCCTGCTCTGCAGCTGGGAACCGGGGAAGCAGCAGCAGGCCGCACTCTGCTCGTCTCATCAGGCACGGCCGGGCGCGCTGGGCGGGATGGAGCCCGGCCTCCTGAGCGGCAGGGAGGCCCGCGGGGCTTGACCTGCACACAGAGTGGGCACCGAGGCTCTCTTCTGCTCCCAGAGGGGCCGGCGTCTGTGTTAAGGATTCAGAAAACCTTGTGGTTCCTTCTGAAAACAGCAGTTCAGCCATAAATAGCAGTTTGGTCATTTTTTAAACCATAAAGGAAGAAATTGTGTGAGTCGCAGCAAGGTAAACGCCACTGTGCTCCTGGTTTAAATACTTAGCCTCAAGTTACTCCTAACTTATTGTTTCAGTTTGAAGCTTAGAGGCTGTGCTGGGCAGCGGGCGTTGTTGGGCCGTTTGTAACTGAACGAGGCTCCGGCGAGGCGGCCTGTGTCCGTCCGCGAGTGGCTGGGTCGTGTGGGCCTTCGAGAGGGCCTGTGGCCTGCTCTGAGCCCTGCCCATGACTCTGCAGCCCGTGGCGTTTGGAGATGCCCGTCTTCTCTGGGAGTGCCTGGTCATAGGGCCCTGTGGGCGGGAAGCAGAATCCCTGAGTAGCTGAGCGTCTACTCCTGGGAACGGTGATTTCGATGCGTTTCCTCCTGAGCGAGATGCAGGGATTGAGATGTGAAATTTTGAAAATTCCTCAGGAATTGCTGACTCAGTCCTGGGAGAGATGAACAGCAGATAGAGGCTGGGGTAAATTAGAGGGCATTTTAAATGTGTTCTCCCCTTCTGCCCTTTTGGCCAGGGGCCGGCGCCCGGGGGTGAGGCTGTGTCCTGAAGGTGACGTTTAACCATCCAGACGCGGGGGCAGCGCTTGTGAGCGTGTGCTGGGCTCCTCTCTGTGTCGTTGCTTTAATGACTTCTGGGAAAAGCTGTCGTGGCTGAAACCTCAGGGCAGCTTTTCCCAGAAGAGCAGGAGGGCGTCCAGATGGGGCTGTGCTCAGGGACCCCTGCCCGCCTCCATATGGTGTGTCCTGGCTGGGAGGCGGGAGGGGTGGGCAGTCAGGCCCTGGGACTGTGCCGAGGATGGGCGAGTGAGGCGGCTGGCAGGATGTGCTGCCCGCGTGCCCTCCTGAGGCCCCTGCCCTGCCCGCAGCTCAGACCTGGCCTCTGGAGCGTGAGTGGGGTTGAGAGCCGGCTGCCCAGGCTGGTGGCCTCCGCCAGCCCGCCCTCCCTTCCCCTTCTGTCCTGGGTCCTTCTTGTGGCCTCCGTCTTGCTCTTGTTGAGGTCGTGAAACCACCACTTAAGGGTGGATCAGTCTGTTTTTCTGCTTGAATATACTTTCTCAGGGATTGATTTGAACATGGTGTTTTGCAGTTCTTAAGTCTTACTTTTAGTCTTAGGATCCTTATGTTGTGTTAGTTTGAATTTTGAGTGTGAATCTGGAAAATATATGTATGGATCCACCAGCCCTATTGAATTATAACAGGTATCTGCCTTTTGCATTATCGTTTGATAGTCGGCACCATAGTCGGGGCTGCCTGCTGCGAATGAGTCAGGACTTCATGATTGAGTATGTAGAATGCCTCCTTTTTTCCAGCACAGTAGTGGTTGCTTTTTGTTGCGCTACCCTGAGGCCACCTCTGCACTCCTCGGGCGCCATCTCGCAGCCCCCAGTGTCGTTTGAGTAAATACAGAGGATGAAACACTGTGTGAGGATTGCCAGCATCAGTAGAAACTAAGCTGGAAGGGCCTTTGTTTTGTCAGAAAAGCTATAACCTGCTGTTTTGTTTTATTATGGTACTAAATTTTTTTAAAACTAAGAAATGAAGCAGCTAAGTCCCTTCAGTCATGTCCGACTCTCTGTGACCCTGTGGACTGTAGCCCACCAGGCTCCTCTGTCCATGGGATCCTCCAGGCAGGAATCTGGAGTGCCCTCTTTGAGGGGGTCTTCCCGACTCAGGGATCCAACCCAAGTCTCTTATGTCTCCTGCATTGGCAGGGGGGCTCTTTACCACTAGCCTCTCCTGAAAAGCCCATACAGTGATCAGGAAAGATTTATAAAAGGTTTTGTTTCATTTCTTAACAGTGTACATGTCTGGCATTTTAAGACTGTCATATGGATATTAAAAGAAGTTACTTTTGCTTGCAAAAATTCCATGTAAATTTTTAGTTGTAGGGAATTTTGGGAGTAGGTGGGTGGCTGATAAGAATAATTTGCTTAGTTTTATTAATTATTGTCTCTTTAGTATGAAGTGAGAAAACATAGGGGCTACCATTCACAGATGGAGAAGGAAATGGCAACCCACTCCAGTGTTCTTGCCTGGAGAATCCCAGGGACGGGGGAGCCCAGCGNTAGTTTTATTAATTATTGTCTCTTTAGTATGAAGTGAGAAAACATAGGGGCTACCATTCACAGATGGAGAAGGAAATGGCAACCCACTCCAGTGTTCTTGCCTGGAGAATCCCAGGGACGGGGGAGCCCAGCGGGTTGCCATCTGTGGGGTCACACAGAGTCGGACACGACTGAAGCGACTTGGCGGCAGCAGCGGCCCTAACTGTAGTTATAAATTGTCGTATGATACTAAACTATCAAAAATAGCCCAAAGAGACGTTTTTTGTTATTTTTCTTGTGGTAGAAAAGGCCCCAATTGGATTATATTTAAAGGAGTCAAACTTTACTCTTAGTGCCATTAAGGGGGAGGGGTGACGTGAGGCGGATCCAGGTGGCCTGCACCGATGGGTCGGGGCTTCAGGATTTTCATGTTTACTTTATGACCTCGTTTATAGTGCTCCTCCCAGTGGGAGACGTGGGGACCCAGAGGGTTAGGGTTAGGGTTAGCAGCCCAGGCGTCCTCCGCTCCGTGTCTGGAGGCACACCGCTCTTCAGCAGTGCGGGCCACAGATGGCATCCTCCTGGGGATCCCGGGTGTCATCTGCCCCGTGAGGGACAGAAACACAGAATTCCCATCACAGACATGAGCCACAGATGTGTGGGTGATGAGCTTGGGCCTCCCTGGGTGCTGGTGTGAAGCGGAGCTGGGGCGGCCCGGGGCATGAGGCTGGGGACCGGAGCGTGCTCCATGGAGCCTGGCGGCGGGAGGCTGGAGGGAGAGGAGTGAGCGGGAGGCTCACTCGGCAGCGGCCTGTCTCTGGATATGCACTCGGTTTCCTTGTCCACAAACGCAGACGACTTTCTTCCACGGGTGGTGAGGGTTCAGTGAACCGATGCTGCTAACGGGCTTTTCGAGGTTGCGCGCCCGCGTGCGTGCCGGGGCAGGGGCGCTGCCTCGTGCCACTTGCCGTTGTGGCGCGCCTCCTTAAGCTTTTACGGTCTTGAAGGACCACTGACCGGGCTCTGTTCTTGCCTACAAGGACCGCCCACTGTCAGCCCTCTCTCTGCAGGTGGCTCGCTGAGGGGGCTTTCCTGAATGGTTTGCTGGGAGACCATGGCTGTTTATGTCATGCACACGGGGCTTTGCTCAGGCCCAGGGCCCTGCTGTGAGCCATGGGGGGGGGTCTTCCCTGTGGTGTTTAGAAATAAGCAGCACACGTTTGGCTGTAAAACCTGTGGCCTCTGAGTGGTCAAGGGCACCATGTTGTCCATCGTCGTCCTGGGGGCTGGGGGCAGGCGTACGGCCCTCCTGGGCTCTGACGGTGACCTCTGCTCTCTCTGTTCACGCTCAGCGAGGAGCTGGGAGAGTTCATGGAGCTGAAGGGCGCCAGCAGCCCAGGGATTCTCGTGTTGACCACCGGCCTCAGCAAGCCGTTCATGCGCCTGGACAAGTACCCCGCGCTGCTCAAGGAGCTGGAGAGACACATGGAGGTGTGTCCGCCCCGCTGGCCACGCCAGGAAGAGCAGGCAGGAGCCAGCCCCAGAGAGGGTGTCACCACCGGCCTGTAGCTGGGGAGAGTTTCACAGGGACTCTGTTGGTGGTGACGTTGTTTCCTCGTGTCCCAGCTCTGTAGGGAGGTGTCTGCTCCAACCACTGCTGGCGGGGAGAGTTCCAGTAGCTGGAAAACGTCGGTGGTGTGGAGGGGTCCCATCAGGAGCCTGTGCCTACAGTGTTAAGTGTATGAGTTATGGAGAGATAATAGGAAAAGAGTCAGCGGATGGTGTGCACTTGTCTCCTTTTCAGAACTCAGGCTGTGGGCCCGGCAGAGGTTGGGGCTCAGGCTGCTGGCCTAGTTGGGCTGTGGTGAGCCACTCCCCAGGGGCAGGCCGTCTGCTGCTGCACCGCTCCCCTCTGCCCTCTCGTGCCGAGCAGCGGTCGGGGGGGGGGGTGGCGGTCGACGGGGCTGGGCTGGCCTCCTCCAGGGCAGAGTCCAGAAGACTGCTCACCGCTCCAGGGTCCCCTCAGAGGCTAAGCAGAGGCGCTTCCGCGCCGAGACTGAGGGGCAGGCCGCAGACTGGAGCCACAGGGAAGNGGCGGTCGACGGGGCTGGGCTGGCCTCCTCCAGGGCAGAGTCCAGAAGACTGCTCACCGCTCCAGGGTCCCCTCAGAGGCTAAGCAGAGGCGCTTCCGCGCCGAGACTGAGGGGCAGGCCGCAGACTGGAGCCACAGGGAAGGCTCAAGCCAGCCTCGAGAGAGAGCCTGCTGAAGGGCACGCGCTCGTTACGGAAGCTCACAGTGTGTTTTCTTTTATTCAAAGGATTATCACCCAGACAGACAAGATATTCAGAAATCCATGACCGCCTTCAAAAACCTTTCAGTAAGTGATAGACTGTGTTATGGTTTTTTTCCTTCAGACATTATTATGGCAAATGAATACAGGAAATTAGTTGTGAACTATAATTTGGATTTATTCTGGAGAAATAAAAAATAACATAGTTATTCTACGGCTGGTAAACTTTCATGCATTATGGCACTGTGGACGCCAGAGAGGTGAAAGGATCAGTGTCTACGTTTCCACGGCACTGCATAACGCTGCCGCACACGTCAGTGATCTAGACCATGTCTGTAGTCTCATCTCAGTGTCTGCTGACGTGTGAAAGGAGTGCTGGGCTTCTTCCTTACCTGCCGTCAAGCTGTCACAGTGCCTGAGCTTCTGGGATGCGTGTCTTATCTATAGCACGCGTGGAACTCACCCTTTTTCCCCTCTTCCAGGTCTTCTCTTCTGGTGCTCACCAGTAAAATCAGAATGCTTTTCTTGTCCAGTCCGCACTCCGTCTTCTAAAAGCGACGGGCTTTGCTATATTTTTCTAAACTAGTGTTTCTCATTCTGGAGCTGCTGTGTTGCTGTGGGTCTCTCTTAACTTGATTCTGTGCTCATGAAGCGAGCCAGCTGCTCACTAGCGTCTGCTGGGGCCGCAGCAGTGGAGCCCGTCTCCCCTGACGACCTCCTATGCCCCCAGGCCCAGTGTCAGGAGGTGCGGAAGAGGAAGGAGCTGGAGCTGCAGATCCTGACGGAGGCCATCCGCAGCTGGGAGGGTGACGACATCAAGACCCTGGGCAGCGTCGTCTACATGTCCCAGGTCCTGGTCCAGTGTGCCGGCAGCGAGGTACTGCCTTGGGCCTTCCCTGCGTTTCTTTCACTGGGGCCTCTCTCCAGGGCCCCTGTGCCTGGCCGGCTCCCCTGCCGGGATACGGCTTCCCGGAGTGCCTTCACTGCTGTGGGCGGCGTTTCTCTCGAGTCTCCTTTGGGATTCTTGGGCATCTTTGTGCTTCACCTGTGGTCTTTCTGGGGCTCTTCCTAACCGATTGCAGCAGATAAGGCTCACTACATGAGCAGTGCTTGGCGGCCTCCGTGTGCATCGGGCAGGGCTCACAGGGGCGGCAGCAGTGGGCGTGTGGGCCCTAGGCTGGTCAGGGCCAGAGGCGGCCCTCTGCACTGCCCTCCCCGCCCTCA
The DNA here is from genome assembly GCA_006410875.1 of Neotragus pygmaeus. NCBI lineage: Eukaryota > Metazoa > Chordata > Mammalia > Artiodactyla > Bovidae > Neotragus > Neotragus pygmaeus. The sequence goes on along the minus strand of SJYV01030346.1, from coordinate 19,668 downwards.
GCCTGTAGGGTCTGCCTGGCTCCCTCTGCCCTGGAAGGCCACAAGGTCTTCTCTTCTGTTTCCTCTCAACCACAGGAATATCTGTTTTTCTAACTCCTGCCTAATGAGGAGTTAATAGCAGAGCTAAACTCAGATTCTTAAAAAAGGTGTTCCATGGGCTACCTGTGAGTCTTAACGACTTTCTCATAATTTTGTTTCCATTTAATTTAAATTTGGTAGAAAGAAACACCTAAACATGAAGTGTGATATACTGTTTCACAAGGCCGAATGTAAATACTTGTTCTCACCATTCTGAATATGTGTAAATATGTGTTTTTAATACAGTTATTTGAATTTGTTCTTTTACATTAGGAAAAGAATGAAAGATATCTTCTACTCTTTCCAAATATTTTGCTAATGTTGTCTGCCAGTCCTCGGATGAGTGGTTTTATATATCAGGTAAACACATTTTAAGTTTACGTTTGTTTATTGTGGGCCTGAGAGCCGTTTTCAGGCTCATTTTGAGTTTAATACTGCGTGTATCTGTGGTGTGCTGTGTATAGTGTTGTACGTACAGTGTTATATTCACATCCGTACACACAGCCTCTGTGTGTTCCGACGTGACTGTGCAAATTAGGATCTTTCTGTTAGTCCAGCGCAAGCAGAGAAGGGAACTGGTCTCTGTGCAGCTGACCCTGAGGACGCAGACTGCCGGGCGTGGGCAGCCGGCCGCCTCCCGCTCACTCTGCTGCTTTCCTGACCCCCGGGCAGGCGGCCGCTCCGCGGGCCGGCTCGGGGGGACACGTGTGGCTGAGGGGGGTCTCTGGGCCCCCACTGGACTCAGCAGTCACGGGCACACGCCTAGGGTGTTATTTAGCTTTTTTAATTGCTTGTCGTTTTTCTGATTTTCTTCGCGAGGATGTGAGTTGCTCTAAGAAGAGATGCAAGGGCAGAGCCCTTCCGTTTCTGCCGTCACGTGAGGGGCTGCCCTGCCCTCCTCCAGGGACCTGCCCAGCCCAGGGATGAGCCCAGGTCTCCCACGGCGCAGGCGGCCTCCTGACCGTCTGAGCCTCCAGGGAAGCCCGTGGTGCCTTAGGTTTTCTGTGTGTTTAGTAAGGGCTTCTGGCAAAGTTGGCTGCTTTTTTCCTGTGTGGTTATTGAAGCTGCAGCCCTTCCATCAATTCCTTAAGGCCTGACTGGTCACCAGGAACCATTCCCACAGAAGTCACCCTGGGTTTGCTCGGAGTTGCATTTCTGCACGCATGGCATGCTGTTTGTCTTGTCCCCAACAAGCGCTCTGGTGGGTCCGGAGTCCAGAGCGTTCACGGCAGACTTGTACCTGCTCCGAAAGCTTTGCAGCCCAGAGAGGAGTTGACATCATGAGCTTGTTCCGAAAGGAGTGCTTTAGGCGTGAGAAAGCAGATAGATACAGGCCGGCCTAGGAAAGGACCGCCTTCTGATGTGTAAGCCTGTGGTTGAGCCGACACCTGGTTGGGGGCGCACCTGCTCAGGCTCCCCAAGCCGGCCCCTGCTGCTTTAAGTGACCTCTGTCCTTTCCGGCCATGTACCCTGGCTTCGAAGCTCCCCACCACCCCAAGGCCCAGGCCCTGTGTGACCTGTGGGGCCGCGGTGGCATCCGGGGCGGCCTCAGGCCCCAGGGTGCTGGCGTCAGCGTGCCGCCACAGGGCCCTGCTTCCCCCTGGGTGCACTGTCTCGGGGGCTTCTCTCCGAGTGCTGGGACCCCCAGTGCACGCGTGTCAGGGCTCACTTCCGGCTTTGCCCCACATCCGGCCACCGCGAGCTCATCCCGTCCTCTGTGGCTGTTGCTGCAGGTTAGTCAGGGACATACAGCTGTGTTTCCCATCGGGCTTCTCCGAGCTCTTGGTCAGCCCAGTGCCATCGGCCCCTCGGCAGGGCGTCTGCAATGCCCACGCCTGTCTGCACGGTCCCCACCCGGCTGCAGGACAGGCTCCTGAGTGCGGGCCCCGGTGCCCATGGAGCAGATGAGGCCTGTGGGGGTTGCGGAGGCGGCCAGGCCCGTGTGGTGCTCTCGGCGCCCGGCCTCTGCCCGGGTGTCAGGAGTCCTGAGCCCTGTGGCCTCAGAGCCGCCCCCTGCTCAGGCTCCTGCTCCTCGGGGGCTCTGGCCCTGACCCGAGAGACGCTCCCTGCGGACTCGCTTGGCCTCCACGGCTCTGGTGGCTGATATTTGAGGTGGTTGCTCCGCGGCCCAGTTCTGGTTCCACTCCCTGCCTCACGCCCTCTGTCCCAGAGCGGGCAGGCTGATGCTCTTCTCTGCGTTCTGCACAGCGCTGGGCGCAGCTGCTGAGGACAGTCCAGTGGCAGATGGCCACACGGGCCCTCCAGCTCCAGTTGCCTTTATTTTGCCTTCAGATGTGGAACTTCCCCCGTGTTTCTCTAAGGCGTNCCAGAGAGGTGAAAGGATCAGTGTCTATGTTTCCACGGCACTGCATAACGCTGCCGCACACGTCAGTGATCTAGACCATGTCTGTAGTCTCATCTCAGTGTCTGCTGACGTGTGAAAGGAGTGCTGGGCTTCTTCCTTACCTGCCGTCAAGCTGTCACAGTGCCTGAGCTTCTGGGATGCGTGTCTTATCTATAGCACGCGTGGAACTCACCCTTTTCCCCCTCTTCCAGGTCTTCTCTTCTGGTGCTCACCAGTAAAATCAGAATGCTTTTCTTGTCCAGTCCGCACTCCGTCTTCTAAAAGCGACGGGCTTTGCTATATTTTTCTAAACTAGTGTTTCTCATTCTGGAGCTGCTGTGTTGCTGTGGGTCTCTCTTAACTTGATTCTGTGCTCATGAAGCGAGCCAGCTGCTCACTAGCGTCTGCTGGGGCCGCAGCAGTGGAGCCCGTCTCCCCTGACGACCTCCTATGCCCCCAGGCCCAGTGTCAGGAGGTGCGGAAGAGGAAGGAGCTGGAGCTGCAGATCCTGACGGAGGCCATCCGCAGCTGGGAGGGTGACGACATCAAGACCCTGGGCAGCGTCGTCTACATGTCCCAGGTCCTGGTCCAGTGTGCCGGCAGCGAGGTACTGCCTTGGGCCTTCCCTGCGTTTCTTTCACTGGGGCCTCTCTCCAGGGCCCCTGTGCCTGGCCGGCTCCCCTGCCGGGATACGGCTTCCCGGAGTGCCTTCACTGCTGTGGGCGGCGTTTCTCTCGAGTCTCCTTTGGGATTCTTGGGCATCTTTGTGCTTCACCTGTGGTCTTTCTGGGGCTCTTCCTAACCGATTGCAGCAGATAAGGCTCACTACATGAGCAGTGCTTGGCGGCCTCCGTGTGCATCGGGCAGGGCTCACAGGGGCGGCAGCAGTGGGCGTGTGGGCCCTAGGCTGGTCAGGGCCAGAGGCGGCCCCCTGCACTGCCCTCCCCGCCCTCAGCCTGTAGGGTCTGCCTGGCTCCCTCTGCCCTGGAAGGCCACAAGGTCTTCTCTTCTGTTTCCTCTCAACCACAGGAATATCTTTTTTTCTAACTCCTGCCTAATGAGGAGTTAATAGCAGAGCTAGACTCAGATTCTTAAAAAAGGTGTTCCATGGGCTACTTGTGAGTCTTAACGACTTTCTCATAATTTTGTTTCCATTTAATTTAAATTTGGTAGAAAGAAACACCTAAACATGAAGTGTGATATACTGTTTCACAAGGCCGAATGTAAATACTTGTTCTCACCATTCTGAATATGTGTAAATATGTGTTTTTAATACAGTTATTTGAATTTGTTCTTTTACATTAGGAAAAGAATGAAAGATATCTTCTACTCTTTCCAAATATTTTGCTAATGTTGTCTGCCAGTCCTCGGATGAGTGGTTTTATATATCAGGTAAACACATTTTAAGTTTACGTTTGTTTATTGTGGGCCTGAGAGCCGTTTTCAGGCTCATTTTGAGTTTAATACTGCGTGTATCTGTGGTGTGCTGTGTATAGTGTTGTACGTACAGTGTTATATTCACATCCGTACACACAGCCTCTGTGTGTTCCGACGTGACTGTGCAAATTAGGATCTTTCTGTTAGTCCAGCGCAAGCAGAGAAGGGAACTGGTCTCTGTGCAGCTGACCCTGAGGACGCAGACTGCCGGGCGTGGGCAGCCGGCCGCCTCCCGCTCACTCTGCTGCTTTCCTGACCCCCGGGCAGGCGGCCGCTCCGCGGGCCGGCTCGGGGGGACACGTGTGGCTGAGGGGGGTCTCTGGGCCCCCACTGGACTCAGCAGTCACGGGCACACGCCTAGGGTGTTATTTAGCTTTTTAATTGCTTGTCGTTTTTCTGATTTTCTTCGCGAGGATGTGAGTTGCTCTAAGAAGAGATGCAAGGGCAGAGCCCTTCCGTTTCTGCCGTCACGTGAGGGGCTGCCCTGCCCTCCTCCAGGGACCTGCCCAGCCCAGGGATGAGCCCAGGTCTCCCACGGCGCAGGCGGCCTCCTGACCGTCTGAGCCTCCAGGGAAGCCCGTGGTGCCTTAGGTTTTCTGTGTGTTTAGTAAGGGCTTCTGGCAAAGTTGGCTGCTTTTTTCCTGTGTGGTTATTGAAGCTGCAGCCCTTCCATCAATTCCTTAAGGCCTGACTGGTCACCAGGAACCATTCCCACAGAAGTCACCCTGGGTTTGCTCGGAGTTGCATTTCTGCACGCATGGCATGCTGTTTGTCTTGTCCCCAACAAGCGCTCTGGTGGGTCCGGAGTCCAGAGCGTTCACGGCAGACTTGTACCTGCTCCGAAAGCTTTGCAGCCCAGAGAGGAGTTGACATCATGAGCTTGTTCCGAAAGGAGTGCTTTAGGCGTGAGAAAGCAGATAGATACAGGCCGGCCTAGGAAAGGACCGCCTTCTGATGTGTAAGCCTGTGGTTGAGCCGACACCTGGTTGGGGGCGCACCTGCTCAGGCTCCCCAAGCCGGCCCCTGCTGCTTTAAGTGACCTCTGTCCTTTCCGGCCATGTACCCTGGCTTCGAAGCTCCCCACCACCCCAAGGCCCAGGCCCTGTGTGACCTGTGGGGCCGCGGTGGCATCCGGGGCGGCCTCAGGCCCCAGGGTGCTGGCGTCAGCGTGCCGCCGCAGGGCCCTGCTTCCCCCTGGGTGCACTGTCTCGGGGGCTTCTCTCCGAGTGCTGGGACCCCCAGTGCACGCGTGTCAGGGCTCACTTCCGGCTTTGCCCCACATCCGGCCACCGCGAGCTCATCCCGTCCTCTGTGGCTGTTGCTGCAGGTTAGTCAGGGACATACAGCTGTGTTTCCCATCGGGCTTCTCCGAGCTCTTGGTCAGCCCAGTGCCGTCGGCCCCTCGGCAGGGCGTCTGCAGTGCCCACGCCTGTCTGCACGGTCCCCACCCGGCTGCAGGACAGGCTCCTGAGTGCGGGCCCCGGTGCCCATGGAGCAGATGAGGCCTGTGGGGGTTGCGGAGGCGGCCAGGCCCGTGTGGTGCTCTCGGCGCCCGGCCTCTGCCCGGGTGTCAGGAGTCCTGAGCCCTGTGGCCTCAGAGCCGCCCCCTGCTCAGGCTCCTGCTCCTCGGGGGCTCTGGCCCTGACCCGAGAGACGCTCCCTGCGGACTCGCTTGGCCTCCACGGCTCTGTTGGCTGATATTTGAGGTGGTTGCTCCGCGGCCCAGTTCTGGTTCCACTCCCTGCCTCACGCCCTCTGTCCCAGAGCGGGCAGGCTGATGCTCTTCTCTGCGTTCTGCACAGCGCTGGGCGCAGCTGCTGAGGACAGTCCAGTGGCAGACGGCCACACGGGCCCTCCAGCTCCAGTTGCCTTTATTTTGCCTTCAGATGTGGAACTTCCCCCGTGTTTCTCTAAGGCGTATCTCTGCTTCCTTTCTATAAACATCATTTAAAGTAGCCACTGTGGACCCTGTTGTTTTTTTTTTTTTAATTATAGTGTATGTAATGTTTTTGTGTCTTGCTGTTTATATTTAGAGTAACTCATCAGATGAAATGTTTTTGTTCTGGTTTGCAGCCCTGTACCTTTTTGCTAGCTCATTTCTTGGTTATAGTATTACAATTTCTTATTCAAGATAGAGGGTTTTGTATTATACATGATTTTGGTACAAACAAGAGAGTTTGCTTTACAAAGACAGTTCCTCTGCCTTTTCTAAAATTGTTTAATATTTAATAACAGAACCTCCTTTACTAGAAAAGCACTAACTGTTTCTTTTTGTTGGGGCGGGGGTTCTTTTTTAGGGAAAGCTACCAACGACAGGAATGACAATCACAAAGCTTGAGGACAGTGAAAATCATAGAAACGCGTTTGAAATATCAGGTGATAGGCACGGGCTCTGTGGGTGCTCTCTGTTCGGGTGCCGAGGCAGCGGCCCTTGTGTGCAGGCCCCACTGAGCCCCGAGGGCTGCATGGACGTGCTGTGGGGCCTCCTTGGCATGCGCGCGCTGACGCCCTCCCCCCCTCCAGCCCGTGTCTGTCTCTTCCAGGGAGCATGATTGAGCGGATCTTGGTGTCCTGCAACAACCAGCAGGACCTCCACGAGTGGGTGGACCGCCTGCAGAAGCAGACGAAGGCCGCCTCAGCGGGAAACCCCAGCAGCAAGCCTCACTCGGTGCCATCGCACACCGTAAGGGCCCCGTCCCGCCCCCACCCGCAGACCCCGGGCCGGGAGAGCACGGCCGGGCCTTGGGCCTCTCTGCAGACGCGTCCTCGTCCCCCGTGGGCCGCAGTCGCAAGGCCTGCTTGTCTGCCTCTCAAGAGTTCACACACACGCACACACGCACACGGTTCACTGGCTAGGCGCTCAGGGGCACCTGTTTAGGCAGCTGCCCTGCCCAGGGTGGGCCACGAACACTAGCCTCGGGGCTTGGGAGGGCCTCTCCTGGGGCTTCTCCCACGGGATCCCCCCTGAGGCCGCTGTCCTTGGGCTTGAAGGACCGTCCCGGAGACGGTGCCTGTGGCATGGTGTACTGGTCACTGGGGTCTTACTCCATTTCTCAGCAGTTTGGGGGGGAAAACTATTCATTTGCTTCAACTATCATTTTGAATGGTTTTGTCACTACAGCTTTTCCACATTGTAAACGTATACTAGAGATGCTTAGCTTTCATGGGACTAAATTTATCCCGAGGGCATAGGTGTGTACATGTGTGTCATCAAAAGGGACTGCCTTCTCACTCAGGTGGTAGCAGCCTGAAACCGACCTCTACGAAGTCCCACCTCGGGCAGCCCTGTGCCGGGACCCTGGCCTCTCTGGCCCCAGGACAGCTGTGTGGTCACGGCAGAGTCCACTGCTGCTGTCCTCGAGCCCTCGGCCTCAGCTTGAGCCCAGGCTCCCCTTTAAGCCTGTGTTTCAAACATTATTCATTTCTTCTGATTAATGACCTTACTCTGGTTTCCAGCTCACAGAACAACTCGACTGTTTCTCCTGTTAAGCATACCGTATTGTTTTGGGTTAATTCGAGGTCACCGGCTAATTTTGAATTGTTGTAACGTTTTTTTATTTGTCAGTGTGATCAAATACTTTTGGAGTTTCTAGGAGTATAAACCCCATTAATAAGGTCCTTCTGAGAAATTAGATTTATGTAACTTTGTCTTGATTAAAGCTGATTTTTCTGAGAAAATGTTTTACCCAAGGGACTGGTAGAAGTTTTCTTCAAAGAGACAGTAAAACTTTTTTTTTTTTTAAGCAATGTGGTCTCTGTTGCAATTGTATTTTGCATTTATAATATAAAAGCAACCATTGACACGAATAGGCTTGACTGTGTCCCAGGAAAAAAAATTTTTTTTAAACAAAAACAGGGATCAGGCCCTACTTTTGCTAGTGAGGTAATAATTACCCTCCCCCAGTCACATTCCCAGTGCAGAGAATGCCCATTCTTTTATAAAATCCTGATATCTGTGTTAAATGAAATTTGCCTTTTTTTGCAAATGTGACTGCATGGGAGTTAAAAGCGGTTGATGGGTTTCCAGGTCTGGACCCAGCAACCTGCTGCTTCCTGCCCTGAGCTCAGTGGGCCTCACGCAGGGTGTGGCAGATGCTCGGCCTGACGGCCAGTAACTCGAGCGTCTGGAGATTCGGGATGCAGGCTAGCAAGTGGGCACTGCTGTGCTGGGAGGGCTGGGCTGGCTGCGGGTCCTCTGGCGGTGATCGCGCCCTGCTCTCTCCCTCTGTCCCTGGCAGCTCCCCTCCCACTCCATCACCCCGTCTAGCAAGCACGCGGACAGCAAGCCTGCGCCGCTGACACCCGCCTACCACACGCTGCCCCACCCCTCCCACCACGGCACTCCACACACCACCATCAACTGGGGGCCCCTGGAGCCTCCGAAGACCCCGAAGCCCTGGAGCCTGAGCTGCCTGCGACCAGCACCCCCCCTGCGGCCCTCAGCTGCCCTCTGCTACAAGGAGGTGAGCCCTAGTGAGTGTGGAGACACGACAGCCCCGTGTCTGTGTCTGTGACGTGGAGCCGATGAGCCTCTTCAGAACCAAAGGCTCTGCCTTCTCTCGGGTCTTACCCTTCCTGTGCTCCAGGGCCCCAGAGTCCTGGGGAGACCCTCTCTGGGGTCCCTTCTGTGTCCATCACAGAGAGAGGGTCAGGCTCGGGGCAGTGTTTGCGCTTTGAGGAAGCTGGTTGACAAGTGTGCTCACATGCGCGAGCTTGAGTGTGACTTCAGTTACTCTGGTGTGGGTGTGGCTATGAGCGTGGGGGTGTGGCTCGTGTGGTGGGTGCGGTGGGATGGGTGTGGCTGTGAGCATGGTGGGCGGGGCCTTGTGAGCCTGGTGAAGCGCTTTTGCGCGGGTTTGCATGGCCACGAGGCCACGTTTGCCGAAGGACATGGGGCAGACCCTGCCTCCATCCTTGCTGGAGGAATTTTAAGGTACATAGGAGAGTACAGCGTAAATTGCAGTTAATCCTTAATGGGTTTTGTTAGTGAACTTTGGTTCTTAGGACATGTTTCTTCCTGGTGGCCCATTTTGGCATCCTCACTGCCTAGCTCAGTGTTGCAGGGTGCGGCCACGCCCTGCTGCGGGTTCGTTAAGGGGAGGGGGAGTAGGGTAGAGGGGCAAGGCTTGGCGGGTGTGGCCGTGGACATGTCCAGTGTGCTGGGCACACAGGCCACCTGGTCCCAGAGCAAGCGGTCCTGGGGCGAGGCCGGCACCCGGCGCCGCCTGCGGGTGCTGCTCCCGGCTCCCCTCTGCCCCCGTGCCTCAGGACACCTGCTGCATTCACTTCTTCGGCACTGTTGATCTGCATTTTCAAGCGCTTTGAAAGTCTCACTTTCACAGACTTTGGAGAGATACCTTTGGAACGCAGGCTGTTCTTTTGGTGCTTGTCAGCCTGATCCCTCCATAGCCTGAGTCCCGTTCTCAGCCTCGGATTGGCCTCGTGAGGTTCAGCGGCGGTGAATGTGACTCAGTGATGCAGAAGTCAGCTTCTCTGACACTGGTGTTCAGTACGTGCTTGACAGTCAAAGCCTTGCTGGCCGCCTGGGCTGCTGCTTGCTGCTCCTCTCCCGCCCCGCTGAGGGTCCAGGTGTGCTGTGGACGGAGGGCCGGACTCTGGGCTGTGAACATAGCTCTGCCAGCGGAGGCGGCGCCAGTGTGCTGCCCGTGGGCTGATTCTGTCCCGTTTTCTTCTCCCTTGAGGCTTCGGATACTTCCTAAAGGAACTGTTTCCCTCACCTTTCATTTAGAAATCGACAGTTCCCTCCTGTCTTTCTGGTTGGCTGCAGCAGGGGGTCTGCCCCAGAGCGGGCAGGGCACGTGGCTCCCTGCGCAGGCGTCAGCCCGCTGCCCTCTCTACCCTGCACCGCCGGCGGCCGCGCCTCCCTGCGAGTGGTCCCGCGGTCCCTACGGGTCTAGGCGGAGGAGCGCCCTCAGAGCCTGTGCCTCAGGATGTCAGCGCTCCGCAGCTGGCAGAGCGCGCTCAGCGTGTGCGGGGCGGGCGCTGGAGTGTTCCCGGCGTCCCCCTCCACCGCGGCCGTGCCTGCCCGCCAGATCTGGGGTCTGCCAGCCTTTTCCTCTCCTTCCCCAGGACCTGAGCAAGAGTCCCAAGACCATGAAGAAGCTGCTGCCCAAGCGCAAGCCGGAGAGGAAGCCCTCGGACGAGGAGTTCGCTCTGAGAAAAAGTTAGTGCCTGCGAGGACACACCCGGCTCTTCGTGGAGGTGGGGTGGGAGGCAGGG
>SJYV01030344.1:12111-55470 GCA_006410875.1 Neotragus pygmaeus | reverse complement strand
TTTTTTTTTTCCCTCTATTTCTTTGCATTGATCACTGATGAAGGCTTTCTTATCTCTCCTTGCTATTCTTTGGAATTCTGCATTTAAATGGGTATAACTTTCCTTTTCTCCTTTGTTTTTCACTTCCTTCCTTTCACAGGTATTTGTAAGGCCTCCTCAGACAGCCATTTTGCTTTTTTGTATTTGTTTTCTTGGGGATGATCTTGATTCCTGTCTTCTGTACAGTATCATGAACCTCTATCCATAGTTCATCAAGCACTCTATCAGATCTAGTCCCTTAAATCTATTTCTCACTTCCACTGTATAGTCATAAGGGATTTAATTTAGGTCATACCTGAATGGTCTAGTGGTTTTCTCCACTTTCTTCAATTTAAGTCTGAATTTGGCAATAAAGAGTTCACGATCCAAGCCACAGTCAGCTTCTGGTCTTGTATAGAGCTTCTCCATCTTTGGCTGCAAAGAATATAATCAATCTGATCTTACTATCTGGTGATGTCCATGTGTAGAGTTTTCTCTTGTGTTGTTGGAAGAGGGTGTTTGCTATGACCAATGTGTTCTCTTGGGAGAACTCTATTAGCCTTTGCCCTATTTCATTCTGTACTCCAAAGCCAAATTTGCCTGTTAGTCTAGGTGTTTCTTGTCTTCCTACTTTTGCATTCCACTCCCCTATAATGAAAAAGACATCTTTTTTGGGTGTTAGTTCTAGAAGGTCTTGTAGGTCTTCATAGAATGTTCAACTTCAGCTTCTTCAGCGTTACTGGTTGGGACATAGCCTTGGATTACCATGTATTGAATGTTTTGCCTTGGAAACGAACAGAGATGATTCATGACAATGCATGGCAAAAACCAGCACAATATTGTAAAGTAATTAGCCTCCAATTAAAATAAATAAATTAAAAAAATAATAAAATAAAAAGAACATGGGCTGGGTACAGAGAGAGTCACTGCTGTCCGCCCAGTGCGGCTTCCCCTTTTTCTTGTCCTCAGAGCCTATGTATGGTTTGCTTTTCTCTGCTGTCCCTGGCTAACACTCAGTTCAGCTACACTTCCTCTGGGAGCTCTTTCTGCTCATTCCTGCCTCCCATTCCATCCTTACCTTCCTCTCCCACCCTACCTTCTTCCTTCTCCAGCTGTGACCACATGATCTGGGTTTGGATTTTGAAATAGCCTTTTATTGCCAAGATCTCTTTGAATCTCAGTGTTCTAACCTGAAAAAAAGGGAGATAAAATATTAACAAGGATAAAATTGAGAAAAACATTGTTTGATGCTTAATATATTGTCTGGACCATTATAGGTGCTCATGAAATATTAATGTCTTCTCTTGCTGCTCTCCCTGTTAGATTTTCAGTAGTTGTGAGTTAGCACATGAAAGACACTCAATGCATATTGAGTTAACCCTCCTTCCTGTCTCTATTAGAAATTAAACCTTTTAAGGGCAGGGTCTTCTATAGGTCTATTAATGTAGGGTCCTGTGCATGGTATTGACTAAATAAATATTTGGTAAGCAAATGAGAAATGTCATTAGGAATGTAAGGGCACTCTCAAGTGAGAGCTGATTGCTGTTTGACATGAGTCTAAAATGTATTCTCTCCTGAATAGGCCCTGGAGGCAGATTCTCTCCACTATCTCCAAACAGGTCCCTGTATTTACAGTTTAATGAAACGTTGCCCTGGCCTCAGGAACACAGGAGGAAATCATTGATCAGGGACACACATGCAGCTCTTTTGGAATCTGTCAAACACGTACTTAAAAAATCATCTGTATGTTTTGCACAAGTGACAAAACAATATGTCCTAATCTCCTACAGAATATTAAATCCCACCACCAAAACAAATGCCTTGTNCTACAGCTAATTTAAAACTGAATGCTTTCCCTGTAAGACCTGTCTCTTATACACATCTAGGATGTGTATAAGAGACAGCTCTAGATGAGTGATCACACCATCGTGATTATCTGGGTCATGAAGATCTTTTTTGTATAGTTCTTCTGTGTATTCTTGCCACCTCTTCTTAATATCTTCTGCTTCTGTTAGGTCCATACCATTTGTGTCCTTTATCGAGCCCATCTTTGCATGAAATGTTCCCTTGGTATCTCTGATTTTCCTGAAGAGATCTCTAGTCTTTCCCATTCTGTTGTTTTCCTCTATTTCTTTGCATTGATCACTGAGGAAGGCTTTCTTATCTCTTCTTGCTATTCTTTGGAACTCTGCATTCAGATGCTTATATCTTTCTTTTTCTCCTTTGCTTTCCACCTCTCTTCTTTTCACAGCTATTTTTAAGGCCTCCCCAGACAGCCATTTTGCTTTTTTGCCTTTCTTTTCCATGGGGATTGTCTTGATCCCTGTTTCCTGTACAATGTCATGAATTTTAATTTTACTACATCATAAAAAAGACTTTTTGTTCTTTTTTGTTTTTAATGTTCTAGTACCATTTGTAAAGCATTGAAATTATCTTGCATTTGAAAATTGAATTCTGATGTAAAACTATGTGGACTGGGTGCTTTTTTGTGGGAAAAATGCTGTTTATGTAATTGAAATCATGCGGAGTATATTCTCTGACCACAATGGTACCAAACTAAGAAATAACAGTAATACAACAGAAAAATTTCCAAACGTTTGGAAACAAAGGAAAATATTTCTAAATAATGCCCTGGTCAGGAAGGAACTCTCAAAGGAATTTAAAAATACATAGATTGAAGGGAAATAAGTACAACCTATGACAAGATGTGAGACACAGCTAAAGAAATGTTGAAAGGAAAATTATAGCACTAAATGCTTATATTAGAAAAATGGAATAGTCTGAAATCAATAATCGAAGTTCTTGCTTCAATAAACTAAAGATCAAGAGCAAAATAAAACCAAGGCAGTAGAAAGAAGAAAATAATAATGATAATAGCAGAAATTAATGAAATTGAGAATAGGAAAACAGGAGAAAAATCAGCAAAACATAAGCTGTCTCTTCAAAAAATTTTTCCAATAAGATATAAACTTTTAATAAAGCCAACAAGATTAAAAGAGAAGAGACAAATCACTAGCAACAGGAATGAACATGGGATATCATGGGTAAGTATGTTCACTCCCATCATTCTTACTTAACATATATTGGAAGTACTTACTGGAAGTGCACTAAGACCAAAAATGACAGATCTAATCCATGAACACCGCATGTGTCTCCATTTATTTAGATCTTTGATTTGCAACAGCTTTTTGTCATTTTCCCAGTCCAGATACAGATCCTGTACATTTCTGTTAGATTTATACCCAAGCATTTAATTTTCCTAGGAGCAACTACAAATGGCATTGCATTTTACACTTCAATTTCCAATTACAGATCTTGCATTATTTATTAAAAGCTTCATGAGGGCAGACTGAACAACTTTGCATTTATAACTCTGATAACTAGAACAATTCTTCAAAAAATGGCCCAATGCTTCAAAAATACAAGTAACCGAAACCCAACCAAGACATAGATAATCTGAATAATACTTTGGCCATTAAAAAAATTGAATTCATAATTTAAAGTTCCCCAATCATCAGAACTAGAGGGCTTCACTGGACAATTCTACCAAACATTGGAGGAAGGATGATCAGCAATTTTACAGTTTCTTTCAAAAAATAGAAAACATTATATTTCCCAACTCTTGTCATATTGCTAATATTACTCTGATATCATAATGAAACAAAGAATGAAAACCACCTCCCCTGGGAACCAGTATCTCTCATGAACTTAGATGCAATGAAATATTAGCAAATGAAATCAAGGTATTTATAAAGAGTTATATGCCATAATCAAAATTTATTCCAATATGTAAAGCTGTTTCAGTCTTAAGCATTTGACAAAACCCAATTCTCATTCATAATAGAAACTTTCAGCACCTTAGAAATAGAAGGCAACTTCTCCAACTTCATAAAAAAGATCTGCAAAACACCTACAGCTAATTTAAAACACAATGCTTTCCCTGTAAGACTGGGATCAAGGTAAGTATGTTCACTCCCATCATTCTTACTTAACATATATTGGAAGTACTTACTGGAAGTGCACTAAGACCAAAAATGACGTGAATTGAAAAAACTGCATGTTTATAGGTAATTTAATTGTGCACATAGAAGATCCCAAGGAACGTACAAAAAACTTTAGGACTAGTAAGCAAATTCAACAAGGTTGAAAGATACAAAATCAATGTGCAAAAATCAATCCTATCTCTATATGCTAATAATAGACAATCGGAAATTGAAGTGCAAAATGCATTGCCATTTGTAGTTGCTCCTAGGAAAATTAAATGCTTGGGTATAAATCTAACAGAAATGTACAGGATCTGTATCTGGACTGGGAAAATGACAAAAAGCTGTTGCAAATCAAAGATCTAAATAAATGGAGACACATGCGGTGTTCATGGATTAGAAGACATGCATAGTAAAGATACTAATTCTCCCTACACTGATTTACAGGTCCAATATAAATTATTTCAAAATTCAAGCAAAATTTTTTGGAAGATATAGATAAGCTTGTTCTAAAATTTATACAGAAAGGCAAAGGACCTAGAAAAACTACATTTATAAAAGTATAAAATGGGAGCAATCACTCTGCCTGATATTAAGGCCTACAATAGTGATCAAGAGTATGATATTGTAGACATATAGTTCAGTGCATCAGGTTGGAGAACCCATAAGTAGGTCCACAGAGAAATGCCCAACTGATTTTTCACAAAGGTACAGAGACAGTTCGTGGAGGAGGGATAGCCTTTTCAGAAAAAGGTGATGATGCAATTGGACATCCATAGCCAAAAACATAAAAACAACTCAGCTTGAACCATACACCTTATATTTACAAAAAGCTGGAAATAGACCATGGAGCTAAAACATAAAACCACCATACACCTTATATTTACAAAAAGCTGAAAATAGACCATGGAGCTAAAACATAAAACCATAAACCTTCAAGGAACACATAAGAGGAAATCATCAGGACCTAGGGTTAGGCAAAGATGGTGAGAACTGATGTCAAAAGCATGATTTATTAAAAGAAAAATTAATAATTTGGTCTTCATCGAGATTTAAAACTTTTGCTCTGTGACAGACTCAAGAGGATTAAAAGACAAACTAAAGAAATGGGAAAATATTTTTATACCATATATCTGATATAATTTATATCGTGTCTTCCCTTGTGGCTCAGCTGGTAAAGAATCTGCCTGCAATGCGGGAGACCTGGGTTTGATCCCTGGATTGGGAAGATCCCCTGGAGAAGGGAAAGGGTACCCACTCCACTGTTATGGCCTGGAGAATTCCATGGACTATCCAGAGTCAGACATGACTGAGTGACTTTCACTTCACTTGATCTGACAGAGGACTTGTACTGAGTATATAAAAAGAATTTACCTAATGGCAGCAATTAAGCAATTCAGTTGGCTATGGGCAAAATCATGAACAGACATTTTACTGAAGAGTAAATTGCCTCCTCAAATAATGGAGGCACTGTGTCATTCACTATTTCATGCCCCCCACATCACCTCCCAATTACCCTCACTCCTAAAGTTACTTTAACTTCTTTTTCTTCATTGTAAGTTTAAATTCTGTCAGCCAAATTTAGGCATGCTTTTTTAAAAACAAAAATGTGAAGAAAGAAATTTAATATAAGCACTTCAAGGGTTACAAACACCAACCACCAGAAGAGTATTGTCTGCTTGACTGGAAGCTTAGGGAGTAAAGTGAAGGACTCTCCTGCAAAGGTGGCTGAAGCATTGGGGATCCTTTTTTCCCTAAAGAAACTGAGTTGGGAAGAGACCAGGAGTCACAGAAAGATCAGCCCCACATCAGCAAGCATAGATTTGCACTGACTTTAAGTAATCTACTCAGTTTCAAGAAATAAATGTTTAATAACTAAGGCATTATGCAGCTGGATGCAATCCTACATTTAGGTACTTAACTCCTAAATATTCATCAGCAGGTAGCATACACTGTTGAATCTCAGGGAAGACTTTTTATATCCTGTATCTCAGCCAGTGTGATATAGGTACAACAGAAAAATCATTAGTTGTGAAAATAGGTATGTGAACACTTCGGTCTCTAGCAGTAGGTGCCAGTGGGATTTTATGTCGATATGAAAGAGCAAGTAGAATCAACCAATCTTTGGAATCATTCATTTATCAGGAAGCCTGCTAGGTGCTCTGAATACAGTAGTGAGCCAGTCATTATCTCCAGTGTCTCAGCCTCATACCAGCCCTTCTTTGTCCTGACCTGTAAGCAGGGTAAGGAGGCTCCAAACATTATCTCCTAGGTTCTTACTGTTACTTGTAAGAACTAGAGATCAAAGCCACCTCAGGCGAAGAGTTGACTCATTGGAAAAGACTTTGATGCTGGGAGGGATTGGGGGCAGGAGGAGAAGGGGACGACCGAGGATGAGATGGCTGGATGGCATCACTGACTCGATGGACGCAAGTCTGAGTGAACTCTGGGAGTTGGTGATGGACAGGGAGGCCTGGTGTGCTGCGATTCATGGGGTCGCAAAGAGTCGGACACGACTGAGCAACTGAACTGAACTGAACTGATGAACCCACTGACCCAGAGAAGTTTGAACTTAGTAACTGTAAGTTTTGATATAGTCTGTGTTACAGCTGGAGAGAGGGAGAAGGTTTGTGAGCAGGATAGTAGAGACTTTAGAGAGCCCTTGGTCATGCCCAAGAGAACTGAAAGATAAGAACCAAGATGCTAAGCTTTATCCTGACTTAATAACTGATTTTCACATTGCCTGCATAGGGACATTTTTTTTTCTTCAAAAGTAGTAAAATTAATGTCAGGGAAACATTAATAAAAATGTAATTTCATATGTAATTATGTATGGTTAATAATCATAATGTATGATTACAATGTGAATAATAATTCACATTGATTTAATCATAAGCTATTTAAGGCATTCATACTAGAATTCCTAGTCTGGTAAAGAAATCTGTATTCCCTTTGAGTCTGTCACAAGTAACCTCGCCCTTATCCCTACTCTGTCAATCCTATGTGCTTGGCAAAACCTGCACTAGATCGACCCAGAATCTAGCACCTCACAATTAAGCACAAGCACAAACAGTTTTGGTGACAAATTCTTCAGAACTCTAGAGGACATCAGATTTTCAGAGCTGTGTAGGTATCTCACTGGTATAGTATATGTGTGTGTGGAAGGGTGTATGTGTGTGTGTATAAGATTTCATGAATCTGACAAACCATGGAGGTTTCATTATAAGCGAGATAAATAGAGCAACAGTGTCCAGATCACAGCCTTCTGCTTGTCATAAAGTGTGCCCGAGGATAATTAGTCAATCTGGGAGCCCTTTTAAGTTCAATAGGTGAGAACAAACCATTTCAGGTCAGAACTCTTCAAGGAAACTCTCCCATGGCCTCCATCAAACAAGTTTGTGTTGTTGTCTTTCAATCTCCTAGTACGTAGAAGATAATTCATCTCAACCAGACTCTATTTTCTAACAAACACCTGACAATGTGTGGTGATAAATAAAGCCAAGTTCACAATTTTCTAGTCAGCAAGGACTCCAGGGTGGCCTCAGTTCAATGAGGAATGAACACCAACTCTGGCATATAAGACATGGGTCATGGAGATCGAATATTTTTCCTAATATGGCTTCTTTGATGGTGAATAAGGAATGAAATTCACATGAAGCCTTTTCCACATGTATCACACTGATAGGATTTCTCACTCATGTGGATATTTTGATGCTTAATAAGGCTTCTATTCCTAGTGAAACTTTTCTCACACTCATTACATTCATAAGACACAGGAGCCTCAATATTTTCCCACTGGCTTTCCTTCCTTCCCTGACTTTCCTAGGTCTGTCCAGAGTCAGGATTCTACAGGTTTTTAATCACATGGATACACTGATGTTTCAGAAGATGTGAATTCCACATAAAGGCTTTGCCGCACATTTTGCACAGGTATGGCTTCTCCCTGGTGTGGATTTGTGATGTCCAAGGAGGTGGCTGCTCTGGCTAAAGGCTTTCCCACACACACCACACAGAGAAGTTAAATAAGCAGGGTGACAATGTACAGCCTTGACATACCCCTTTCCCAATTTTGAACCAGTCCATTGGTCCATGTCTGGTTCTAACTGTTGCTTCTTGCCCTGCATACAGGTTTCTCAGGAAATAGTTAAGGTGGTCTGGTATTCCCATCTCTTGAAGAATTTTCTGCAGTTGGTTGTGATCCACACAGTCAACAACATTAGTGTAGTCAATGAAGTAGAAGTACTTGTTTTCTGGAATTCTCTTGCCTTTTCTCTGCTCCAACGGATGTTGGCAATTTGATCTCTGGTTCCTCTACCTTTTCTAAATCCAGCTTAAATATCTGGAAGTTCTCAGTTCACGTACTGTTGATGCCTAGCTTGAAGGATTTTGAACATTACCTTGCTAGCATGTGAAATGAATGCAATTGTATGGTAGTTTGAACATTCTTTGGTATTGCCCTTCTTTGGGATTGGAATGAACACTGACCTTTTCCAGTCCTGTGGCCACTGCTGAGTTTTCAGAATTTGGTAGCATATTGAGTGAAGCACTTTAACAAAGTCTTCTTTTAGGATTTGAAATAGCTCAGCTAGAATATATCACCTCCACTAGGTTTGTTTGTAGTGAAAGTGAAGTAGCTCATTCATGTCGGACTCTTTGCGACTCCATGGACTGTAGCCTACCAGGCTCCTCCCTCCATGGGATTCTCCAGGCAAGAGTACTGGAGTGGGTTGCCATTTTCTTCTCCAGGGGATCTTCCTGACCCAGGGATCGAACCCTGCTCTCCTGCATTCCAGGCAGACACTTTAACCTCTGAGCCACCTAATGCTTCCTAAGGCCTACTTGACTTTGCATTCCAGGATGTCTGGCTCTAGGTGAGTGATCACACCATCGTGTAAAAAATCACTGCTAATCACAAAGACCAAATATCTCAAGTTAATGATTTTTGTGCTTTTCTATGAATGGGAAGATGCAAGAATCTGGGGTCATTGAAATTCTTCCTTAGATTTCCATCTTAATCATCTAGGGGCTCCTTTATCCAAAGCCCAGAACGCTTCATTCTGTTTTTCCCAACTGTTGATGGGCAACTGCAGCAGGTTGAGACTTAACCCTTTGTATGACTAGATGATGTACAACATTCTCTGCTCTTTTTTACAATGCATAACTGTTTTAAGGAATATGCTCAATTGTTTAAATAGAAAGTCCAAGATAATTGAACAAATTATGATGATTAATAAAAGAGTTTAGCAAGCTTGTAGAAGTTTAAATTTTTATTTATTTACTTTTGGCTGTACTGGATCTTTATTGCACTCGGGCTTTCTCTAATTATGGTGAGCAAGGGGTACTCTTCATTGTGGTGCATGGGCTTCTCATTGAGGCGGCGTCTCTTGTTGTGGAGCATAGGCTCTAAGCACACTGGCTTCAACAGTTGCAGCGCAGAGGCTCAGTAGTTTTGGCTTCCAGGCTCTGGAGTGTGCACTCAGTAGTTGCGGTGCACAGGCTTAGTCGCCCTGCAGCATGTGAGATCTCGCGGGAACCTATGTCCTCTGCATTGGCAGGTGGATTCTTAACCACTGGACCACCAGAAGAATCCTAAAATGTATTATCTTCATTGTCGAGTTTGTGTTTTCATAAATGCATGCCCCTGTGTAATCCAAACCTGTATTGAGGAAATAAGATAATGACAGAAATAAATTTTGATATGACTTAAGGAACAAGTGTTAAGTTCTGAAATAAAGATAATTTATTACAGAAAATTTAAATTTAAAAGAATGTAATGAGAAAAACATTCAATAAAGATTTTTATTCTGATACAAAGAGGCAAATTATAGAGGCAAAACAAATTTCAGATTACACAAAAACAGTAAGAGGAAAGCTAAATTTTGAATAAATCCATTGGGTCTTGGATTATTTAGTAAGGTAGTTAATGAAGTGATGTCAATCACTGAGCACTGTGGAAAGAGATTAGTATTTCTTGAACTTTTGACTTAAAATATTGACACTGGTACTTCCTTGGAGGTCCAGTGGTTAAGACTCCACAGGGGACACAGATTTGACCCCTGGTGGAGGAACTAAAATCCTGCATGCTGCCCTTGGTGCTGCCAAAAATAAATAAATAATACTGACACAATGGGGACATCAAAACAATCTAGATAGTGTCATTGATATGAGATTTTCAGATTAGTCCTCATACAAAAAACTTAAAACATCCTAACATCTTGTAGCACATAACTGAAAGAACTCGATAGAGGGTTACCCAGATACCAACCATTTAAAATAATGAATCAGCTATGCTAGAGGATAGACTACATATCTTTTCATTCTTTCTAGAAAAATTGAATTACAAAATTAACATTAAAAAACAGTTCAATAATATAAAGTCAAAATTTTAGTTAAAAATTATTATAGATGTGTATCAGGCAGTTAATAAAATTTTTTTCTGACTTTCATGTTTGTGATGTTTTTAAGACTTCAAAATTTGTAAAATGTAATTTTCCACTTTCATGCCTATGTTTCACCTATGTTTCAAATTATATATACTAGATCTCCCAGTGTCTATATTTTTCTTTTAAGTTTCATAAGGGTCAAGACCTGTGTTCATTATTGTTATGTCCAGTCCTTAGAGGGAACCTTTGACACAAAGAATGCTTTCAAAGAGAATCTGTTAAATGAATGGATTTTTTAAAAATCCAAGTTCTTAACATATACTATCCTTGCAGCATATATACTATTGTCCAGTTCAGTTCAGTCGCTTAGTCGTGTCCGACTCTTTGTGACCCCATGAATCGCAGCACGCCAGGCCTCCCTGTCCATCACCAACTCCCGGAGTTCACCCAAACTCATGTCCATCGAGTCGGTGATCCAGTCATCTCATCCTCTGTCGTCCCCTTCTCCTCCTGTCCCCCATCCCTCCCAGCATCAAAGTCTTTTCCAATGAGTCAACTCTTCGCATGAAGTGGCCAAACTATGGTCCAGAGACTATCCTAATCGACGTACATTTACTTCATTTTTCTTTCATTTTACATACAAACCAGCTGTACACTGATTTATGTGCCCGTGCCTCTCCTTCGTTTATGTGCCTGTGTCTCTCCTTCTAGACTGCGATTCCAGAAAACAGAGTTTGAGAGTTAAAAACAAACAAAAAACCCAACCACAGCTACCATCTCTCCTTTGTGGTGTTAAAGGGACCACAGTTAGGGGAGAGCCTCAGGAAGGAATGGATGGTAACAAACAGAATTGGAGGAACAATGAAGTCCCTTCCAGCCCTAACATTTTGCGTTGCTACGACGCTTGACTTCTAGATGCCCGGAACCTCGAGGGGCGGGGGTTTCCCCTCCTAGGGCTGGATTTCTGGCTCCGAGCTTTGTGATGAAGTAGTCACCAAGTGCATTAACCTCCGGAGCTCCTAGAGAGTACAAGAATGCTCCCAGTAGGGAAAGTGCTGCTCGGCGACGGAGCTTGGGACGATGACGTACTTCCGGCCTTTGTAGGTTTTCTGAGTGATGCAGCCTGCGCGGCGGACCTGGAGCTCCGGTGATCCCAAAGGTGAGCCTCAGGCACTTCGTTCCGACTCGCCCGCCCGAGGAAGATTAAGATCGGTGCCTTGGAGTAGGTGAGGAGGGGACGTCTGCGCGGGCGTGGCCCCCGCCGGCCTCTCGTGGTCACCAGGACACACGCCTCGGGTAGAAGGAGGTCCCGCCCCTGCCCCCGCCGGGGTCGTGGGAGAAGACCCCCTTGTGGAGGCGGAGCTTTGTGACCAGACCCGAGGTGAGGAGGTGGAAGAGGGGCTTCCGGAACTTGCTTTCGCTGCCTGTCAAAAGCCCAACTTACTAAATACCCATCGCTTTTATTTAGCAAGTGTTAACATTAAACAGTATTTATCGCATCTGGTTTTTTTTTAATATTTCAAAATAAATTACAAGCATCGTGACTTGTCACCCTTAAATAGTTTCGTATGTGCATCTCTGAAACTTAAGGACATTTTACATACACAAATCATAACCCCAATATCAACACACTCAACTAAACGTAAGCGCATCCCCTAATATTACCTGACACCTACTGCATATTCGAATTTACCCTCGTTGTCCTACAAGTGTTTTTTGCAATTGGTTTACACCAACTAGGGTCCAGTTAAAGACCATTTGTTGCAAGTAGTTAAGTCTCTTAATTTAAAACAGCCCTATCCTTCCCTTGGGCTTCCCTGATGGCTCAGTGGTGAAGAAACTGCCTGCTAATATAAGAGATGTGGGTTCCACTTCTGGGTCGAAAAGGAAATGGCGACCCACTCCAGTATTCTTGCCTGGGAAATAAATCCCATGGACAGAGGAGCCTGGCGGACTGTGGCCCATGGGGGTCTCAAAAGTCTCGGTCACGACTTGGCGACTAAACAATAACAATAATCCTTCCCCTCCTTTCTCCCCACCCTATTGCCTGGTTGAAGGATAGTCCAGTCCTTTCCTAGAGTATCTCCATTTCCGAATGTGCCAGTTTCCTCATGGTATTTAAGTTATTCCTTTTTTCTTTGCCATTGTGATCAGTTTTCCTTTGGAATTTATTTTACAACGCAGGTTATTATTTTCACTACCTCCTAGTAATTGCTAATATGCTGAAGCTAATAAAAAAGCTCAGGAATTCCCTGGCGGTCCAGTGGTTAGGACCTGACGCTTGCAGTGCACAGGACAGGTTAGAACCTAGGTGAAGGAACTAAGATCCCTGGGCGGCACATGTGTGGTGTCAGAGAAAAGAAAGAGAAACGCTCTTTTACACTCTTCCTGCCACCTCGTGGTTTTTTCAGTTCAATTAAGGAAGATGAGGACACTTCAGATTCTGTAATTGTATCACTCTTTCATCATATACTTGCTGCCTGAAACATAGGCACTTAGTGAATATTTTTGAAGTGAGTTCCCTTTGTGAATAACATGTAATATATAGAAACTGAATCTTGAATTTAGGATGAATTGCCCTACTTCCTTGTACACATCTTCAAGATTATGGCTTTCACTGTATTATAATTTTATCCCCATGAGTTATAAACTCCTGTGTATACCCAGCTCTTAGCACAGCTTGTGGCCAAAGATTGAAGCTCTTTTTTCAAACAAAAGTTAAGCTCTTTTGCCTTTCAGTTGTATGTTTTCAAAGTTAATTTGATGAATATATTGACATTATACCTAAGTGGCTGTCTTTTGGATCCGGTGCACTAGCCTCCACCTCCACTCTTTCAGTGCTTGCCTTTTCTTCTTCCACTCTTGCCTCCATCTTCATTCCCTCAGCTCACTTACTATCCAGTAGCAGAGCTTTTTAAAACATAAACCCGGCCTTGTCATTTACCCTCCTGTACACCTTCAGTGGCTTTCCTGTGCATTTAGAATAAAAAATAAACGTCTATGTCCTGTCGGGGGTTTTGAACCGTTCTCTCCCTACAACCCACCTCTACTCTGCAGAGCTCAGTCCTTACTGTTCTTAGGGCTCATTAGTTACCTCACCTCTCATCATCCTATCTCAATAGGTCCTACATTTATTTGATAACTTGATGCTGGTTGGTTTTCCTCACAGTACTTATCACAACTGCTCATTACTTTATCTTCCTCCTTACTTTTGTTGTTTTTGCTGTTAATTTTTTTTAATCTTCCCCGTTAGAGTGAAAGTTCCAGCAACACAGGGACTCCTCCCTGGAACAGAGCCATGAAGCTGGACAGCAGAAGGAATCAAATAGGAAAACTTTGAGTAGTTGGTGTAAATGGCACCAAATTTATTGATTGTGTTTTGAAAATACAAGTCTTAAACCAGTTACAGAATTCAGGTTCTTTTAGTTGTAGAACTGAAGTCCATGGTAGGACTAAGGTCTCACTTTCCTTGCTGGCTGCCCCTGGGGGACAGGTCTGAGGATCTGGAGGCTGCCTGCATTCCTTTACAGGTGGCTCCCTCCATCAGCAAGTCAGTGGTTGTGTATCTGATCCTTCTCATGCTTCAACTCTCTGACTTCCTCTTCTGCTATTAAAAAAAAAAAAAAAATTGCTATTAAAGGAGTTATGTAGTGGGTTAGGCCCACCTAGAGACCTCCTAAGGTCAACTGATTGCTAAACTTAATTACATCTTAATAATACCTTT
The DNA here is from genome assembly GCA_006410875.1 of Neotragus pygmaeus. NCBI lineage: Eukaryota > Metazoa > Chordata > Mammalia > Artiodactyla > Bovidae > Neotragus > Neotragus pygmaeus. The sequence continues at coordinate 41,362 of SJYV01030344.1, read as the reverse complement.
TATCATGTAAACTAACAATCTTAAAGGACACGATAACATGATGGAGATCATAGGGCAATCTTAGAATTCTGCCTACCACAGTTCCACTCTGCAAGTTAAGGGTTGAGGGACAGTTGGGTTATTTCTAGTTTGGAACTATTTTGAATAAAACTGCTCTGAACATTCCTGTATTTTTAGCTTTTAGTGGGCATAAGCACTTGTTTCTTTGGTGTATAAGTCCAATAGGGGAATACTGGATCAGGGGGTACACAGACATTCATCTTGTCAAAAAATGTTGAGACCATCACTCAGTATCTGAAATGAAAAGACAGCTGAAGAGATCCTCTCACTAGGACCTAGGTACAGTCCTCACTAGATATAGAAGAGGTTGCTGCTCTTACATAAGGGTTTTGAGAAATATGGGGTTCAGTGGGCTGACATCTATGGAGGCATGGTTTCATGGGACAAACTGTTGTTCATTAGTTGGCACTCAGAGCTGTTTAACAAGTCATTCTCCACTAACTGATTTTCGAAAGTTGTCACTAATTGATGGACTTATAAAAATGTGTTCTCTGAAATGAATTATTGATTAAATAGATCAGTTCTGGGCTACTTGATACCATAGCTGCAGAACATTTTTATTCTCCAGCTTTAAGGGATAGTTCTAAAGAATTTTCCAAAGTGGTTGTACCCATTAAACTATCATATCAATGTATGAGAGTTCCATTTGCTCCAATTCCTTGTTGATTTACCCTTAAATTATAAGATGTGTATTTACTTTTAGAATTTTTAAAATGAAATCTATTGTTCAGTATTTCTAGTCTCCTGACACCAAAGGCATTAATACACTCCTTTTACTGAACTGACCATCTACCACATCTTGTTATTATAAAAAAGTTTAGTTTTGTATTCCTCCTGTTTGTGTAGTAAAACATTCTCATGTAAAAAATGTAATAAGGGCTACCCATTGAAAAATTCCATATCATACCTGCTCCCAACCACCTATTTCCCATTCCCAGGGACAGGGATGCTCAGGTATCCAAATATATATGTGTATATTTTTTTCTTCCCCTTTCCCTTTTGTTAATACTTTTCACGGTGGCTCTCTACTTTGCTTTTTTCACTAAATGAATCTTGCCTATCCTTTCATATCTGTACATAAAGAGCTTCCTCATTTTAAAAAACCGCAGAGCAGTAGTTATGGATTACTATATGGATTACTACCTAGTCCCATCTTGGTGGCCATTTGGGTTGTTTCCAACCTTTGTCTCACAAACAGTGCTGCAGTAAATAACCTTTTATGTACATCATTTTACATGTGAATGAATAAATTACAAGAGATTTCCTCCCATAATCATTTACATTTATCACCATATTTTGTCAGTTCTTGAGCTTATGTTGTTTCCTCTATTTCATACCTTCTTTCTGACTTCACCTTTCTTTGCTGAACTCTATATCCTTTACTTACTCTCGTAGGAAGTGTTTGTGGGTTGTAAATGACTTCATTTTGCTCTGGTTACTTATATTTAGCTTGGGGAAATTCTGTATTAACAGTCATTTCTCCACTCCGATTGCCTTCTAGACTCAGTGAGCACTTTACTCTGTTTCCTTCATAGGTAATCTCTTTTCCTCTGGTAGCTATTAAGATTTTCTCTTTATCCTCAATAGACTTTACTTTCACTCTATTATGTCTAGGTGTGCACTCTTGCTCTGAGAGGTCAGGCCTTCATTTCTGGAAAATTCTTAATTTTTTCTCATCAACTATTATTTCTTAGTCATTCACTACATTCTTTTCTTCTGAAGTTCCTGTATATTAATGTTGTAGTGTCTTAATATTCTATATTATGTATATATATTTGTATATTATATGTATGAAAGAGCAGTTTATTTTTTAATTTCCTGTTGCATTCAGAGTAAAGTCTCAGTATTCTCATAATCACTGTTACTCTTTAGCTGTGTCCATTTTGTTGTTTATCCTCTGATGCATGTTAAATGGGTTAGGGTTAGAGTCTGTTGTTTGCTTGGCCTGTGATGTTGAATCTCCTGCCAGCGCCCTTTCTCTGCCTAATTTCTGTTAGTTATTTCAGGCCCAATTCAAATGTACTTGCTCCTAAGCCACATTGATTGTTTCATTGCTTCACGCTTTGTCAGAATTATGTTTTTCCTACTCGTTGCTCTATAGACACTTGGTTAAAGCCTCTTGTTTCTTTTCTTTTTAAAATTTAATTAGTTTGGCTGCCTTGGGTCTTAGTTGTGGCACTTGGGATCTTCTCTTTTGTTGCAGTATGCAGACTTCTAATTGTGGCATGTGGGCTCAGTTGCTCTGTAGCATGCAGGATTTTAGTTCCCTGACCAGGGGTTGAACCCACATCCCCTGCACTGCAAGGCAGATTCTTAACCCTTGGACCACCAGGGAAGTCCCTTTGTTTATTTTTTTGGAATAAGTACTTTATTTCAAATGACTCAAGAATCAGAAAAAATATAGAGGGTATTATGTGAAAAGGAAAATGTCCTTCCTCTCTTATCCTAGTTCCCTTCCCAGAGGCCATCCCTCTGTAATAGTTTTTCATTGCCATAATAATGTGGTGTAACAAACAGTTACAAGTCTTTGGCAGGATAACAACAATAAACATTTATTTAGTACATGAGTCTGTGGCGTTTGGTGATCTAGGCAGCGCTTACTTGGACATCTATCTGCAGTCAGCTGTGAGCTCTGCAGATCTCAGCTGGAGTCACTCACATGTTGGGGTGGGGCAGGAGGAGGGGAAGTTATCTGGCTGTTAGGTGACCTAGGATGGTCTCATCTGCTCCATTTGAAAGCCAGTATATCCTCTTAGCAGTTAGAGAAGGCATGGGCATGCAAGAGCAACCACACTAGCTTCTGTCACACTTGTTAGTATTACACTGGCCAAGTCAGGTCATGTGTTGAACCCAGAATCACAGCAGGAGCACACAACAAAGTCCATGTCTACAGGGAAGGGTGACGAAATGGGTTCAGTAATGTCTTTTGCCATATGCCTTTTTAAAATTTTCAGTTTTTAAACATACATATGTATAACTTTTATTAACATGAATGATAGCATGATATTATTATTCTTATACTGTTTTTTTCCCCATTACTTATTTCATTAAGACATAATTTTTCCCATCAGGTGCATCCTCCTGAAGAAGATTAAATCAGGATCTTAAATCAGTTACACCTCCACCCCAGGCTGGATTGAGCCCTTCTAAATTAATCCCAGAATGGCTTCAGCAGGGGAACAGGATGGATTTAAGATTGTGAAGGTGGAGGAAGATCCTATCTGGGACCAAGAAACCTACCTTCGAGAGAACAACTTTTCTGGCCAGGAAGCCTCCCGCCAACTTTTTAGACACTTTTGTTACCAAGAGACTCCTGGTCCCCGAGAAGCACTGAGCCGGCTTCGGGAACTCTGTCATCAGTGGCTCAGGCCAGACACACATACCAAGGAGCAAATCCTGGAGCTCCTGGTGCTCGAGCAGTTCCTGACCATCCTGCCTGAGGAGCTCCAGGCCTGGGTATGCGAGCACCATCCCGAGAGTGGGGAGGAGGCAGTGGCTGCAGTTGAAGACCTGGAGCGAGAACTCAGTGACCCAGAGAACCAGGTGAGAGGAGGAAGATGGCCTTCTGGACATAGAATATGAAATGAAGGGTGAAGTTTGGTGACCCAGGTTGGTTGGTTGGTTGTAGCCACATGTATTAGTTCTCTGTTGCTGGGTACAAGTAATCCCCTAAGCTTTAATGGCTTAAAAAAAAAAAAACAAATATTACCTCCCAGTTTCTGAGTCAGGTTTTGGGATCCACTTAGGAGGATCTCTCATGAGGTTGCAGTGAAGATGTCAACTAAGATTATAGTCCCCTGAAGACCTACTGCAGCTGGTGGATCCACTTTCAAGATGGCTCACTCCCATGGTTGTCGGTAGGGGGCCTTGGTTCCTCACTGGTTGTTGGCAAGGGTCTTTACTGGGTTTCTCCTTAGGGCTCATTGAGTGTCCTCACAACATATCAGTTGGCTTCCCTGAGAGAAAGACAGAAATAGAGGAAGAGAGGATAAGGATGAATCCACACGTTTTTATGACTTAGTCTCAGAAGTTATATACAGTGACTTCTGCCATACATTCTATTCAGTAGAAATGAGCCATTTTAAGTATAGCTCTCACTCAAAGGGAGAGAAATCAGGCTCCACATTTTAGTGGAAATAATGTTGAAGAGCTTACGAACATATTTTAAACCATCACACCTCATTGGGCCACTCTTGTTCTCCCCCTTCTGCTTTTGGGTGTGGAATTAAACTCTGGGCTTTCTACTGTGCAATTGCATAAAATGTCTCATACAGTTCCATATGATCTTTCTCATTGAGTGTGAGTCCAGGTTCCAGTAGTCATCCTCTTATGAATCCAAATATACCTACCTGCCTTTAGGCCCCAGATTGTGAACATGGACTTGCTGAAATACTCTCAGGGGATGCAGTGCATTTGAAGGCCAAGCAGGAATCAACAGCTTTCCAGCTTCAGTCCATGGTGACGCAGCTCAAATGTGAATCTTTTGGGCTCCACAGATTTGAAGAACAAGGTAAGGAGGTTTTCAGGTCCATTCAGAGGATCTCTGGTGGTCCAATATAGGGTAATAGTTGAGACTGTGGACTCTGGGGCCAAATTGTTTCAGTTGGAATTTAAGCACTGCTACTTAGAAGCTATGTGACATTGAACAGGTCAAGTAACCTTCCTGTGCCTTCAGTTTATGCATCTGTAAAATGGAAATAATCAGAGTACAGAGTCAGAGAGTCATTTGAAGATTTAATAAGTTAATATATATAAAACATTTAGAGCAGCACCTGCCTTGTAGTAAGCCCTTCACAGTGCCTGCTTGCGTACCTCTTCTCTGGAAGCCTCACCTTGTCTGGGTGACCTCCAGCCATTTCAGCAGGTGCTGGTTACCCCTTACTTTGTCTCCATATCTTGATTTACACTGCCAGTTTTGGATCCTAAATTGTGTATATTTGACATGAATCTTCCTCTTTCCCATCCTATGGTTATACTCTTTCATAAAGGAAAAAAATGACATTGATCTATTTATTATTCTAGATGGTGAAACTGTACTTGAAAACCAGGACTTGACATCAAAACAGGAAGTCTTAAAAGAAATGGGACATTTTGAGAACAGCAGACTCCAAAGAGATATTCCTTTAGATTCTAAATATAGAGAAATGTGTAAACATGAGAGCAGGGCAGAAAAATAGAGCAGACAGCCCACTGGAGAGAGACGTCACAAGTGCAACGAGTGTGGGAAAAGCTTTACTCAGAGTTCGGTTCTCATTCAGCACCAGAGAATCCACACTGGGGAGAAGCCATATAAATGTGAAGAATGTGGAAAGACCTTCAGCCAGAGGTCAGGCCTGATTGAACATGAGCGGAGCCACACTGGAGAGAAACCCTATCAATGTAAGGACTGTGGGAAAGCCTTCAGTGCCAGCAATGGCCTCATTAGACACAGAAGGATCCACACAGGGGAAAAACCATATGAATGTGAAGAGTGTGGGAAAACCTTCCACCTGAGCTCGTACCTTGTTCAGCATCAGAGGATACACAGTGGAGAGAAGCGCTATCACTGTAATGAGTGTGGGAGAGCCTTCAGTCAGAATGCAGGGCTTTTCCAGCATCTCCGAATCCACACTGGTGAGAAACCCTATCAGTGCAGTCAGTGCAGTAAAAGCTTTAGTAGGCGAACACTCCTTATAAAACATCAGAGAAGCCACACTGGAGAGAGGCCGTATGAGTGTGATGAGTGTGGGAAAGCTTTCAGTCATCATTGCAACCTCATTAGGCATTTTAGAATCCATATTATTGTCAAACTGGACTGAACTAACCCTATGGACCACCAGGGCCCTTCAGCGAGGTGATCCTTGGGAAAGTAAGATATTCAAATGGCTTATTTTACTCTTATGAAATTTATTTGCTTTGGAATGCATGACTTTTTTGCAGACCATGTGCTGCTGTCTCCTGAGTGGATGACTGTGGGTGTGAGCACTTGCTGGGCAGCTTCCTTCTTCCCTATCCATTGGTTCATTTCTAACAATTTCCCTTAAAGCAACCAAATCTTACCTGGAAATAAATTGGTATGTAGGGGCCATTATTGAGTAATACTTAATATCGAACAACTCTAAATGACTAGCATTTGTGTATATACTCAAAGGATATTCAGAGGTGAGTTTTTGTGTTTTTTTTTTTTTTTTTTGTAAAAGTAACATTTTAAACGCAATAAGGTTTGGGGGAATAAGAATTGTTCCTATTCCCATAGAAAATCGTTATCATTGTCAATAATCTCCCCAGGAATGTAACGGATGTTCTCTTTAATACTTTCATCAGAATAGTTGGCAAACTCATTTACTAAGCAGCATTACCCCTGGTGTGAAGTGTATAGATTGATTGTTTAGAAATCCAGGTCCCATTTTGATATTGAACTCCAAATTCTCAGTGCAGATCATTACTACATTTAAGGTCCATTTTTGTTATAAATAATGAATCAGATGATACTTTTAAGACCTTTGTGGAACTTCTCTGGTGTTCCAGTGATTAAGACTCTACACTCCTAATGCAGAGGGCACAGGCTAGATTCCTGGTCAGGGAACTAAGATCCCATGTGCCATGTGATGAGGCCAGTGATAATAAACCCTTTGCAATGTGCCTGTTTTATTCACAGCCTTTTCTGTCACAGGCTTTAAAAGTTTAACCATGTGGAAGGCCACTGTAAGCAGCAGCAGCATCATTGAGATTATAAAAAAATGGAGGCTGTGACCTCAGGCAGCTTACGCTTAACTGGGGACACTAGCAGGTTCAAGCCATTTACTGTCAGGGTTAAACACAGAAATCTGGCACCACACTGTCCAGTTCAGGACAGTACCTGCTGCTCCATCTGTAAGCTCTGTGACCTTGGGCAGTTTAATTAAATGTCCCTATGCTACAGTCTCCCTATCTATAAATTTAATATGGGGTAGGAGTACCCTTCTCATAGGGTACATGAGATTAATACAGACTTGTAAAGCACTGAAAATATAACTCAATAAATGTACACTGTGATTTACCTAAGAAATAAAACCATCTAATGAATGTAGGTAGAATTTTAAGTATCCTCTTTGAACTAAATGGAATATTAAATACCTCTACTGACAATTTCATTTTATTTTTCTCCACCGTCAAAATGTTAATTAGAATTTCAAAAGAAAGGAACTATAAGTTCAACTTAAAAATATACTGTGCTAAGCATGTCTTCAAAGTTTGTTTTAAAAAAGTTAAAGAAGCCTATATATGTGTGTATATATATATATGTAAATATATATAGGTGTGTGTATATATGTGATTTATATTTGGTTTTCCTTATAGCTTGGGGATCATAACAACAACAAAAACTAAAATTCCTTGACTGTTTCATTTGGAAACAGAACATTGGCTAAATGCAGACTATTTAAAATAGTGCTTTTTTAGTATTTAAAATAGCCTTACTTCAGGGCATGCAGAATCTTTATTCCCTGACCAGGGATGGAACTTCATGCCCCCTACAGTAGAAGCACAGAGGCTTAAACACTGGACCACCAGGGAAGTCCCCAGAACAGTGCTTATTAAATTTTAGAGTATCTACAGATCATCTGGAATCTTGTTAACATAGATTCTAATTCAAAAGGTAATGGTGGAGCCCAGGAATCTGCATTTTCAATACACTCCCAGTGGTGCTGATGCTTCTGGTTCATGGAGCACATTTGAATATCAGGACCCCAGACAGTCCTGATGGTCCTTCTACAGCTAGAGGTGTCAGGCAAATTCATTTCCTTCTCATCCTCCCACTGCAACCCCTATGTCTGCATGTTGCCCCTACACCTATGCTCCCCACTGCCAGCCCCACCCTCAGAGGAATGAGATGCCCATGAAGTGCAATGGGCAGGTGGCTGAGGTGGTTGGGAAACCAGGCAGCATTCTCTGCTCTGCACAGGCAGATTCATGGAAGTCTAAGTAGTTCCTGTAAATGCTTGCTTTAGGAAAAAGCCGCTGCTCCAGAGCTTCCGCTATGCCTCCTCTCTCCCCTTCACATGAATTCCCAGGGTGAGGGGAAAGGAACTGTCCATGTTTTACAAGCACAGTGCAGACCTGCAGTCCTCACTGCCCCTGCCCCCTGCAGCATCTTGGGACACAGGACAAGGACTCAGCGGCATGTCCTTAGCTAGGGTCCTACTACAAACCACACGCACCTTCAACACAGACCTTCAGTTTGATCCCTCTAAGATTCCCGCCCCAGGGCTCAGAGAGCCCTTTCCTGTCTCACCTTTCCAGAAAGGCATAGAAAAGCTCACAAAGGCAAAAGCAGTCATAAAAGAGAGGCCCAGGGCAAAAAGAAGAGCTCAGGGGAAGAGAGGAGAGATGGGAGGAAAGGGCCTGATAGGGCAGGCCTGCGACCTAAGGAAACCAAAGGGCGAATTGGGGAATGTTGCTTTTTTTTTTTTTTTCAGTTTCTCTCATCAGTCTAGTCCAAGTGTTCTAGTCGCTGATAACACACTCTGGCATTCAGCCTTAAGACAGTGACATGAAATATTTTCAGTGCCTGTGAACAGAGGAGCATCTAGAAAAGAAGGGCACTCAGCCAGTCAGCAGCATCTGCTGAGCACCACTTTGGGCCAGTGGGCACTGTTGTGGGGACTTGGGACACATCAGGGAACCCTGCTTGAGAAAAACAAACAGTAAGTATAATAAATGAGGCTTCCCAGGTGGCGCAGTGGTAAAGGATCCGTCTGCCAGTGCAGGAGACAGAAGAGACACCAGTTCAGTCCCTGGGTCCAGAAGTTCCCCTGGAGAAGGAGATGGCAACCCACTCCAGTATTCTGGCCTGGAAAATTCCATGGACAGAGGAGCCTGGTGGACAACAGTCTATGAGGTCACAAAGAGTCGGACACGACTAAGCACAGCACATAATAAATAAATGACAGTGTAATAAAGTGTTTTGGAAACAGAAGAAAATGGAGCAGGATAAAGGAGTGGGGTTTCATTATCTCGGGTGGTCAGGGAAGGCTTCACTGAGAAGGAGGCATTTGCGCTAAGATTTGGAGCAGGCGAGGGGGTTGGTGCTGCCTGGGAGGGTGACTCAGGAAGGGGATGGGCTGGTGCAGAAGCCTTATGATGTAGACTAAAAAGTTTTCCCCTGGGGTTTCACGGTGCTCCTCACCATCTCCCTACAAGAGGAAGACATGCTATTTACCATTCACTGTTGAGTAAACTGAGCTTGGTGACATGAAGTGATTGTCCCCTCCCAAGCAGGCGAAGTTGAGCAAAGTATTTGAGACTGAATGTCTAGTGCTCTTTTCCACTGCTGCTTCTGCTAAGTCACTTCAGTCATGTCCAATTCTGTGCGACCCCACAGACGGCCCATCCCTGGGATTCTCCAGGCAAGAACACTGGAGTGGGTTGCCATTTCCTTCTCCAATGCATGAAANCGCCAGGGTGCTGTACGCGCCTCTGGAGTGAAGCTTGCTGATGAATGAACAACTCAGGGTCCGATGGCCTTAATGACACCTACATTATGTGCTGAAAATCCCCTCTTCACTTCCACAAGGTGCCAGCCTGGGCCAAGGGAATACGTGGGTCCTCTTGCACTTGCAACCCTGGTAGGCATTTGTGAATGCTCTTGTGTAGATGCTGACATCCTGGAAGACTCCGAAGCGTGGATACTGAAAACTTCTGCCTTTACCTCTGCTAATAAAGAGATTTCAAAGCATTCATTCGAAGCTTCACAAATCATACGGAGCACGAAAGACCAGAACGCTAGGTGTGGTTGATTCAACATGACACAGATTTATTCCCTTGGTCTTGTTGGAGTCTAAGGCATTCAGTTTTCTGCGTGGAGGCTTGTTTATTAGTAATATATGTTGGGTGGATTCTGAAATTCCCTGAAACCAGATATTTTTATGCAGAGGTTGATAGGGTCACATATAAGCCACAGAACAGAAATTAGTAGTCACTCGCTGGAAACCATTATAGCAAAAGCGTAGGAAACAGCGATATTTTGTGTGTGCTTCATTTGCACATTTATTTTTTTCAAAGACCATTCATGCTCCAGCCACGTCTTCCCCAAATGAGCCCAACTGCGCAGGTTTTGGGCTGACCTGTAAAGTGTCCTTAAAGTGGTCCAGAAGGATACAATCATTGCCATGTGAATTCGCCGCCACATCAGCCCAACCTTGCCACAGACNTTTTCAAAGACCATTCATGCTCCAGCCACATCTTCCCCAAATGAGCCCAACTGCGCAGGTTTTGGGCTGACCTGTAAAGTGTCCTTAAAGTGGTCCAGAAGGATACAATCATTGCCATGTGAATTCGCCGCCACATCAGCCCAACCTTGCCACAGACCAGGAAAGCCCTTCACTTTCTTATTTTAAAATATAATTTTAATGTGATAGTGGAGAAAAGCAAACAGAACAACCAGCCCTAATTATAAGTGGTACCTTGCTGATTATCTGGAAGCTGGGAGCACAGGGAGAATGGATGCATGTTGAATGCCACTCCATCCATGCTTTAGGAACACCAGAAAAGAAGCCAGACCGGGCCCCAGTTTACACTGTGAATTAACAGGTGCCAGGCAAGTTCAGCTCCTCCCTACCTATTTCTCAGTTCAGTTCAGTCGCTCAGTCGTGTCTGATTCTTTGTGACCCCAAAGACTGCAGCATGCCGGGCCTCCCTGTCCATCACCAACTCCCGGAGCTTACTCAAACTCATGTCGATCGAGTGGTGATGCCATCCAACCATCTCATCCTCTGTCTCCCCTTCTCCTCCTGCCTTCAGTCTTTCCCAGCATCAGGGCCTTTTCCAATGAGTCCATTCTTCGCATCAGGTGGCCAAAGTATTGGAGCTTCAACTTCCACATTAGTCTTTCCAATAATATTAGTCTTTCCTTTCAGATTGACTAGTTTGATCTTGCAATCCAAGTGACTCTCAAGGGTCTTCTCCAACACTACAGTTCAAAAGCATCAATTCTTCAGTGCTCAGCTTTCTTTGTAGTCCAACTCTCACATTCACACATAACTACCCCAAATCTTCTGCATTGCACATAGGTTTTTCAATTTTTCATGGAAGGAACATGTGGGCTTTTACATTTTTTCAGATGACCTATATTTAGATAGACAGCATTAATGTCAGAATATTTTTACTGCTACCTTACTGTCAATTTATCAGATCCTTCCTAGTCAGAGATCAATACCTCTCTGATGTTTTAACTTTCATCACCTTAATAAGAGACAGAACTGCATTTTAATCAAGTAGAATGTGAGACTTTTTATTAGAAACTCCCCATGCAGGGCACTCTAATGTCATTACTTGAACAAGAACAAAAACTCATTATCAAAATAGTTGCCTAAATGTTAGCTTTTGACACAGAACACATTCTACTCTGGGTGAGTAATTCTGTCCAATGATTGAGTGTTTGCATGTTGATAGCCAGCCAGCACTGCCAGTGACCTAGAATGTTGCAGGCTGAAGAATTAGAGGGTATCGCCGAAGTGAAGACAGATGAACAGACCACAGACAGCACAGCTTAAAATGCATGGAGGCTCTCAGCCTCAGCATTTTCCTCAAATCAGGAGAACGTTTCCTGCAAGCTGCACATGTTAGCATCTGGGATTAGCACAGCTCGCAGTGTGAGCTGGGATGATCTGTGGATGCGTGTGTGTTTCTGCACAATTTTATTGAAAATCCTCCATAAATGGTTTTTCATTGTGAAATATTTTCACAGTAACAAAGATGAAAAGCTTAAATCACTGAACTATGTTTCCAATTTGAGAAGCTAGGGAAAAAAAGAGTGAATTAAATGTAGATCAAGTAGAAGGGAAATGAATAATAGAGCAGACATCAATAAAATTAGAAAACAGAAAAAAAATTAATAGAGAACATCAACAAAGTCTAAAGCTTGTCATTTGAAAATACAGTTTATAATCTCCTAGTAGGATTTTTGAAAGACTGCACAGAGCTGCGTGTCCTCAAGACATTTAAAAATCTAACTGATGCACCTGTGCACACTCAGTCGTTTTGGCTGTGATTGACTCTGGTGGATTGCAGCCCACCAGGCTCCTCTGTCCAGGGGATTCTCCAGGCAGGAATTCTGGAGCGGGCCCCCTTGTTCTCCTTCAGGGGATCTTCCCAACCCACGGATTGAACCTGACAATCTTGTGTCTGCCCGCATTGGCAGGCGGATGCTTTACCACTAGTGGCGCCTGGGAAGCCTTGACTGATGTATAATGGCCTTTGATATTTCTAGGATATGCATAGGTACAGCTGGGAGATGTTGCAAGTTTGGTCCAAATTGCTTCAATAAAGTGAATATCACAGTAAGAAGAATCACAGTAATTTTTTGCCTTCTTAGTACACATGTAATGGTTACACTTACACTACACTGTAGTTTCTTAAGTGTGGAACAGAATCACAGATCTAAAGGACCATGTACAAGTGCTCATTTAAAATAGGTTATTGCAAAAAAACACAAAACTAACCATCACCTAAGCCTTCAGCCAGTTTTAATCATATATTGCTGGTGAGGGGGCTGACATTTGTAAGGATTACCAAAATGTGACACAGAGGCTTGAAGTGAGAAAATATTGTTGGAAAAGTGACGTCAACAGACTTGCTTGAAACAGAGTTGCCACAACCCTTCAATTTGTCCAAAAAAAAAAAAAAAAAGCATTATCTAAGAAGCACAATAAGGCAAAATGCAATAAAACAATATCTGCCTGGTTAAGTGTCTCTTCTCACACGGCAGTAAATTTTATAATACAGAGGAAATGGACTAATTACTAGAAAAGGATAAGTCATAAAAACTGACTCATGAGGAACTAGAAAATATAAATAGTCCTATAGCTATCAGAGAAGTTTAATTTTTAATTAAAGAACAAAGAACACTCCAGATACACATTTTGTCACTGGTTGGGCTTCCTGGTGGCTCAGATGGTGAAGAAACTGCCTACAGATCAGAAGACTCAGGTTCAGTCCCTGGGTGGGGAAGGTCCCCTGCAGGAGAGCATGGCAACCCACTCCAGTATTCTTGCCTGGAGAATCCCTGGACAGAGGAGCCTGGTGGGCTACAGTCTACGGGATCACAAAGAATCAGACACAGCTGAGCAACTAACACACAAGCTCAAGTAAACAATTAGAGAAGAAATAGTACCACTTTCACACAAATACTCAGGAAATAGAGAAAAGGTAGAAAAGGTATATTCTAAATCATTCAGTGAGACTAACAGTAAAATCTGAAAATGACTTTGCAAAAATACAAAAAGGCAATATTTCTCATAAAGCCAGACACAATTTCTTTGTAAAGGGTTGGTAAGTTGAATTCAACAATATCAGTGGTATTTTGGTGAGTTTTATCCAGAAAAGCAGGGCTGATTAACATCAGAACAGCAGGCATCACAATTCATCAACTCATGGGAAATAATCTGTCTTCTCCACAAGTTGCCTGGTGCCCACAGGTCCTATTGGAATAATGGACACACATCTAAACCACAAAACACTTATCAATCCACTCTATTAGCAAGGAGGCCTTTGGCTTCATGAAAAAAATCTAGAGAGAAACTTTGGGTATAGATGAATGAGCCAGGAAATCAAGATTAAACACACAGTGGATTCCATAGTAACTGTGTAAGCAGGCATTGTAGATTTCTTCCTGGTTTCTCCAATCCAGAAAGGACCACGAGCCTGAAAAAAGTAGGGAATGCCTAGCCCCGAGCCAGCCTTCTCCAAGTGACTTAGAACTAGACAATTTAGTGATGGGGTTGCTAATGTAAGTGACTTCTGGAGTTGAATATAAAACACTCCTCTTGCCATAGCTGCCAGTAATCCCTACTACGTCTAATAAATAAACTGGAATTCTAGAGCATAGAAACAAAGTTTTTTTAAATGGCATTTATAAAATTTTTCAGTAAGTAAGTGCTTTAAAGAACCACTATGTATTTCATTAATCACTAGATTGCGTGTGTGTGTGATGTCGGTCCAGTCGTGTCTGACTCTTTGTGGCCTTATGGAGCAGAGCCCACCAGGCCCCTCTGCCCATGGGATTCTCCAGGCAAGAGTGCTGGAGTGGCTGCCATGCCCCCTCCAGGGGACCTTCCAGACCCAGGGATCGAACCCGTGTCTCTTATGTCTTCTACATCGGCAGGCGGGTTCTTCACCACTAGCACCACCTGTGATACAGGGGTGGTGTGTAAGTGTATGTGCATGTGTGTGCCCCCTCTTAGACAAAGAAACAAATGCATACTAAGCCTGAAGAACGTATCTGCTTTTAATGCCGAAGCTGAAAGCAGAGCACATGGAAATTGGCTACTTCGGCCCATGAAGCAGGCAGGTTCAGGAGGTCAGGGAAAACCCGCTTTATTTTGGGAATGACACTCGGTGCTGGTCTGTCATTTAGGACAAAGTGGCTCTGAGCTCTCCATGCCAGGGTCAGACTGGAGAGGTTGGATGTGGGAAGCTGCATACAGAAGGCAGAATGCTCCAACATGGTCTTGAGATCAGACTGCACCTTGAGTAGGACGAAAAGAGTCCTTAGATTCTTTACTGGGGAGGGAGATCACCCAGTCGTCCAGCAAGATACGAGAATGTGCGTGTGTTTTTAAATAATTCATTTTAAATTTAAATAATTCACACATCGTTGACAGCTGTAAGTATGAAAAAGGAAGCTCTGCTTGGTAATATTTATACATTTCCACTAATAAGTTTGAAACACAATACAGATTTACATAAAAAAAATAACTGGTTTGGGATTAGGTTCATAAGTTTCCTTGTTTGATGTGTAGGAAATATCTTTAAAGAGCTGAATAATCACTTTTTTTTAGAAGCAGAAATGTAAGCCCAGATGTCCACCATCCCTGCCTCAAAAACCAACAGTGATAATCAAAGGAGGCTAAAAATAGATTCAATGCAGGAATTCAGGAAAGGGTATCATCAGAATGCCAGAAAGTTTAATGAATTTCTTGTATATAAAGTGCAGATGGGCTAGATTAAAAGAAGCCCTGTCCCCACATGTGTCCTTCAGAGAGCACACTCCTGCCTCTTGGCAGAACTCCCGAACTCTCTGAAATGCATGTGCTGGGACGGAAAGAAGAAGGGCCCCACAGCTTCTCTGAGGACAGACGTAGAGCATTCAGAAGTAGCTGTGCAGGAAGCTCCGCGGGAAAGAGATGTGACCCCGGCAGATTCTCACGAGGACTGGATTTCTTCTGGCTGAAAACCGCCCTCAGCAGCTGAGGCTTTGGCAGCCCTGACCCAGTGGCCTCACTCTCAGACCATAAGGGAGCAAGACCTCAGTGAACGGAGCTTCACAAGAAACTGAGATACAAGGCACTAACCAGACAGGATCCGTCCCTGCAGCGGAAGTCTCAGTAAACACTGATGGAAACGCCCAGGAAGGCAGATGCGTTAGGTTCTCTTCAGTCCTCCAGAGTCCTTCGCTACATTGTTGCATCCTCGAGCAGGGAACCTGGGGTCACTTCACCCAGCTCTCCAGTTAGGAATGAAGATCATCTGAACAGTGTCCAGGGGACCTGTATAGAGAACCACCTGTAATCATGCATGCCGAGATATGCTTCTATTTGGCAGGAAAATGCAGGAGGGAAATGTGATATATATATATATATATGAAATTTTCACTAAAGGAAGAGCATGTTATATACACCCAGAGTCTTTTTCATGCTCCCACTGAGAATGAAGAAGTTTCAAATTGTGAACTAAGAGATCAATGATGAGAGATGAAGGTGAAAGGAATCTGGTAGGTTCAAGAGAGAGAGAGAGAAAACGTCGCTTTTGGATGATTTAAAAGGCAAAGGGCAGGAAGGTTCAGGACCAATGACAAACGCTGCGTCAGGCTTATCAAAGAGAGACTCGACAAGCCAAAAGAATGTGAATCGGACAAGGATGTGAGTGCCATCAAAGGGAAGAAGAAAACAGAGACACAGAAATAACTGGGCTCCCGAACAGGACGTTTTCTCAAGATGGGTCAAGTTCTTCCTCCTCCCTTTCTCCTCTTGATATTTCCAGTTCCTTTTATTTTTATTTTTTTGAAGAAATGAGCTTCCATCTTGTGTCAGTCTCCTTCAGTTTGGAGAGCTTCATTTAGCATTTCCTGTAATGAAGGGAGGCTGACAACTCGAGTTCATTTTCTTTTATCTGAAAAGTATCTTTACTTTGCCTTCTTCCTGAACAATTTTGATTGAGCTCAGAAGTCTGGGTTAACCTATATTTTTAGAATTCCAGCTCTTCCAGGCATTAACCCCCTCTCTTGAGACCTCCATCATCTGTGACGCTTCTGCATTTGTATTTGATCTATGAGTTCTCCAAGGTGCCATTTTTCTCAGACTGCTTTAGAAATTTCTCTTCACTTTGAGTTTACACCAGGCCTTCCTGGTAGCTCAGGTGGGAAAGAACCCACCTTTAGGAGACCCCGGTTAGGTTCCTGGGTCAGGAAGATCTGCTGGAGACTGGGTAGGCTACCCACTCCAGTATTCTTGGGCTTCTCTCATGTCTCAGCTGCTAAACAACCCACCTGCAATACAGGAGACCTGGCTTCTCCCCCTGGGTCGGGAAGATCCCCTGGAGAAGGGAAAGGCTCCCCACTCCGGTATTCTGGTCTGGAGAATGCCACGGACTGCATCGTCTATGGGGTTGCAGTGAGTCGGATACGACTGAGCGGCTTTCACTTTAGTTTACACCAGTTTCTCTATAATATGCCTAGGTACGCTTTTCTTTGTATTTATTTTGCTGGTGTCCACTGAGCTTAACAAATCTGTTAGTGTATTTGTCCCACCAAATTTGGAAAAATTCTGGTCTTTAAATATTTGCTTTTTCCTTAGCCTCCACTCCTTCCACTTTTAGAACCCCATCACATGCATATTAGCCTTTTTATATTGTAAAATATTAATATCCTCCACTCTTTTTTCTTTGTATTCTTCAAATTTGATAATTTCTATTGATTTTTTTTAAATGGCGAGTTTTCTGTCATCTCTTATTGTTCAGCCCATTCAGAGACTTGAAAAAATTCTGACATTTTTTCATTTTCAGCTTCAACTTTTATTTTTTTAAATTTTGTTTTAGTTTATATTTCTCTGCTGAAGCCCACTGTTTTTATATTCATTACAAACATGCTCTCCTTTATAACCTTGAGCAGGAACAGTGGCTACGTTAAAATCCAAGTCTGCTAATGGTGACCTCAGGGTCACACGGCGGCTCCTCACTTATTGCCTTTTCTCTGGAGAATATGTTAAATTTTCCTGTTTCTTCATTCTGGATATCGTGAGGCACATCCTGTGGACATTCTAGATCACTTTACACACCTTAAAAGGGATTTGCTTTCTTTTTTAAGCATGCCATTAACTTGGCAGGACTCAGAATGCAAACTGCATCTCCACTGGAAGGGAGAGCAACTCAAGAATCCATGCGCGTCCTGGCTGGACTGCGTGGATGGTTCCCTGTGTGTGTATAGTTAGTTGCGCTGCCGCAAATTTGGGCAAAACATGTGCACGGATGTTGGTTCTCTTGGCTGTGTTTTCTTAACAACACAGCATGGAATAGTAGTAAAGACAGTGGACTTCGCATTTTATGTGTGACTTCCGTAGGAAAAGTTTTATGTTTAGGAATTATCAACCTATTCCTGTTCTGGGGTACTTGAATATGAATTGGGATGAATTTCTATATCTCCTGTTCGCTGTCTCTAAAGATGATCATTAATTCTACTGATAATTCTCGTAATTTGAACCACACTTACATTTTTTGGAATTTCCCAAATTGGCCATGATGTCTTGCTTAGCATGTATTTTACACTTTTCTTAATACCTTTTAAAGAGTTTTTTTGGCTTCAGTTTTTTAGAACAGTTTTAGGTTCACAGAAAAATTTCCCGTGTGTCCTCTGTCCCCACACATGCAATAGCTCCCCCATCAGAGGGCAACATTTCTTAGAGCTGATGGGCCTGCACTGGTGTATCATAAACACCTGCGGTGCCTAGATGCTATCAAGGTTCACTCCCGGTGGCGCCTATCCTGTGGGGTTGGATAAGCGCATAGTGACATATGCTCACCGTTACAGTGCCATGCGGGGCTTCCCAGGTGGCACCAGCGGTGAAGAGCCTGCTGCCAGGACAGGAGACGTGGGGCACGATCCCTGGGTGGGGAAGGCCCCCTGGAGGAGGGCAGGGCAACCCCCTCCAGGATCCTTGCTTGGAGAAGCCCATGGACAGAGGAGCCTGGGGCGCGACAGTCCATGGGGTCGCAAAGAGTCAGACACGACCGAGCGGCTCCACATGCACGCCCTCTGCCCGTGTGCTGCCCACCTGCCCGCTCTGCTTCCCTGAGAACCATCATTTTCCGCCATGTCTCCACAGCGGTGTCTTTTCCAGAATACGACACCGGCGGATTCAAACACCACGTGTCCTTCCCAGGCCGGCTCCTCTCGCTTAGTGATAAGCATTTGCTGTTCTGGAGTCTTTCCGAGGCTCAGTGGCTCACTGTTGTTTAGCGCTGTATAATATTTCATTGCATTGAATATGGATAGACCATAGTTTATTTATCCATTCACTGACTGAAAAATATCTTTGTTGCTTCCAAATTTTGTCAGCTATGAAAGAAGTTGATGTAAACATTGGTATGCAAAATTCTGTGTGTACATAAGTTTTCAACTCCTTTGGGTCAATGCCCGGAAATGAGATTGCTGGGTCTTAAGAGCGTGTTTAGTGTTGTAAGAAACTGCCAAACTATTTCACCTGTGGCGGTACCATTTTGCACCCTCCCCAGAAGTAAATGATCTCTTGTTTCTCCACACCCCCACCAGTGTTTGCCCTCAGTGTCTCAGATTTTGGCCATTCCAAGCGGTTGTTGCATCTCATTGCCACTTTAATTCATACCTTCCTATGATATATGAACTGGGGCATCTTTTCATATGCTTATTTCCATTTGCATATCTTCTTAGGTGAGGTGTCTCTTGAAGGCTTTTGCTCATTTTTTAGCCAAGTTATTTGTTATTGTTGAGTTTTAACTGTTCTTTGTATCCGTTGTAGAACAGTCCTTTTCAGATGTGTCTTCAGCAAATATTTTCCCCCAGTCTCTGGCATATTGTTTATTTATCTTGATATTGTCTTTTGCAGAACAATTATTTTTTAAATTTTAATGAAGTCCAGCTTATCAACTGCTATACTCGAGGTCATCTAGAATTTCTCCTATGTTATCTTCTTCTATGCTATGTTCCTCTTAGGAGTTTTATAGTTTTGAATATCCCATTTAGGTCCATGATCCATTTTGAGTTAATTTTTAAGAAGGATGTAAGGTCTGTATCTAGGTACACTCTTTTCTTTGAATGTGGCATTCCGTTGTTACAATGAGTTAATTTTTAAGAAGGATATAAGGTCTGTATCTAGGTACACTCTTTTTCCTTTGAATGTGGAATTCAGTTGTCACAATGAGTTAATTTTTAAGAAGGATGTAAGATCTGTATCCAGGTACACTCTTTTCCTTTGCATGTGGCATTCAGTTGTCACAATGAGTTAATTTTTAAGAAGGATGTAAGATCTGTATCCAGGTACACTCTTTTCCTTTGCATGTGGCATTCAGTTGTCACAATGAGTTAATTTTTAAGAAGGATGTAAGATCTGTATCCAGGTACACTCTTTTCCTTTGCATGTGGCATTCAGTTGTCACAATGAGTTAATTTTTAAGAAGGATGTAGGATCTGTATCCAGGTACACTCTTTTCCTTTGCATGTGGCATTCAGTTGTCACAATGAGTTAATTTTTAAGAAAGAGGTAGGATCCGTGTCTAGGTACACTCTTTTCCTTTGCACGTGGCATTCAGTTGTCACAGTGCCGTGTGTTAAAAGACAATCTTGGCTCCATTGTGTTGACTTTACTTCTCCCTCAAAAATTAGTGGACTGTATATGAGTGTGTTTCTGGGCTCCCTATTTTGTACCATTGATGTATTTGTCTATTCTTCATGTTTTCTTGGCTACTATAGTTTTATAGTAACTCTTGAAGTCTTATAACATCACTCCTACAAAATTGTTCTTTGGTATTGTGTTGGCCAAACGGGATTTTTTTTTTTTTCCACTCCATATAAACTTTAGAATCTCTCTCTCTCTTTTTTTTGGCATTCACACACACACACACAAATTGCCTGGATTTTGGCTGAGATAGCACTTAATCCATAAGTCAATTTGGGAAGAACTGACACCTGACAATGCTGAGTCTCTCTGTCCACAGACGTGGAATATTTCTTCATTGTTAAGTTCTTTGATTTAATTCATTAAAATTTTGCATTTTTTCTCATATAGATCTTATACATATTTTGTTAGATTTATACCTAACATTTCAAATTGTGGTGCTGGATAAGACTTTTGAGAGTCCCTTGGACTGCAAGGAGATCAGACCAGTCCATCTTAAAGGAAGTAAGTCCTGAATATTCATTGGAAGGACTGATGCTGAAGCTGAAGCTCCAATACTCTGGCCACCTGATGCGAAGAGTCGACTCACTGGAAAAGATCCTGATGCTGGGAAAGATTGAGGGCAGGAGGAGAAGAGGACGACAGAGGATCAGATGGTTGGATAACATCACTGACTCAATGCACATGAGTTTGAGAAAACTCCAGGAGATGGTGAAGGACAGGGAAGCCTGGCGTGCTGCAGTCCATGGGGTCAAAAAGAATAGGTCAAAATGAGTTGCTACTGAGCAACAACAATAATATGTAACATTAGATGAATTAGATTTGTATCTATGTATTTCACTTTGAGGGCTGATAATGTAAACAGTATTATGTTTTAAATTTCAAACCCCACTGTTTACTGATGAGAGATAGAAAGGCAACCAACTCTCCTTTAAAGATTTTGCATTAATATACATAAATGAGATTGTTCAGTAATTTTTCCTTTATTGTTTAGTTAACTAAATTTGTCATATTTTAGATCAGTGCTGTTCTTCATAAGATGAGATTGTAAGCTTTTCTTCTTTTCCTATGGTCTGAAATTATTGGAATCATGGAATCTTTAAAGGTTTGGTATATGCCACCTGAGGAATCAGCACACACGGTTGCTTTTGTGCAGGCTTATTGTGTCTCTTAGCTATTGTCCCATTAGACTTTGTATCTCTGTTGAGATTGATATCTATAAGTAGTATTTTTATATCAATNCATGGAATCTTTAAAGGTTTGGTATATGCCACCTGAGGAATCAGCACACACGGTTGCTTTTGTGCAGGCTTATTGTGTCTCTTAGCTATTGTCCCATTAGACTTTGTATCTCTGTTGAGATTGATATCTATAAGTAGTATTTTTATATCAAATACTGGATGTTACAATGTTTTGTTTATTTTTCAAAGTGGTTTCCTGTGCATTTTTAAAAAGTTGTCATTTTGGATGTCTTTTCTTCCATTTAACTTTCAATTTTGGGTCTTAGCAGTCTCCCTCTACTTCTTATTGAGTAAGTTAGGTCATTTTTTGATTTTTTTAGTAAGCCGATTTTTAGATTTAACTGTTCTACTTATTTTACCATTATTATTATATTTTTGGCCTCTTCAAGTCATGTGGGATCTTACTTCCCTATCCAGGGACTGAACCTGTGCCCCTACAGTGGAAACACAGCGTCTTAATCACTGGCCCACCAGGAAGTCCTTGTTCTACTTGTTCTAAATTCACTAACCCATCTGCTTATACACTCCTTCCTTATTCTTTGGAATGATCTTCTTCTAATTTACTTTCAAATTCTTTCTGTCGCTTTTTCAATCAGGTCCGTCATTAAGTCACCCTTACTTCTCAGTGCTTATTGACACTATTATTTATTTTACTCTTTTATCTGACGGTTAGTTTAGCTGTGCCCTACAGATTATAATATTTGTGTTTTCAAAAGATTTTTTCTTTTCAAAATTTGTTTTGATCTATATTCATTTTGAGATTGTTTTTGTATGCAAAAGTAGAAGAACCTGCTTTCTTAAATTTTTAAAAGGTTTCATGTTATTTTTAATGTGTTATGATCAGAGAATTCTTATTTCATCTTTTACTGTACTTTGAAATTTCTTAGGTTTTTCTTTGTTCTGAGATATTTTGCACTCATCTCACATGCTAGTAAAGTAATGCTTAAAATTCTCCAAGCCAGGCTTCAGCAATACGTGAACTTCCTGATGTTCAAGCTGGTTTTAGAAAAGGCGGAGGAACCAGAGATCAAATTTCCAACATCCACTGGATCATCAAAAAAAGGAAGAGAGTTCCAGAAAAACATCTATTTCTACTTTATTGACTATGCCAAAGCCTTTGACTGTGTGGATCACAATAAACTATGGAAAATTCTGAAAGAGATGGGAATACCAGACCACTTGACCTGCCTCTTGAGAAATCTGTATGCAGGTCAGGAAGCAACAGTTAGAACTGGACATGGAACAACAGACTGGTTCCAAATAGGAAAAGGAGTACGTCAAGGCTGTATATTGTCACCCTGCCTATTTAACTTATATGCAGAGTACATCATGAGAAACGCTGGACTGNGTCAGGAAGCAACAGTTAGAACTGGACATGGAACAACAGACTGGTTCCAAATAGGAAAAGGAGCACGTCAAGGCTGTATATTGTCACCCTGCTTATTTAACTTCTATGCAGAGTACATCATGAGAAATGCTGGGCTGGAAGTTTTTTCTTAGGAGTTTGTACGTTCTTGCTCTCTCTTGTGTTTGTCTATGGTACTACAGGTTCTCTGATGCTGCAACAAGCTGCAAGGCTCTCTGTTCTTAGTTCCTTCTGGGCATCCAAAGCATGCTAGTTTACAAGCAATGCCCTGTGTTAGATGAGGCAGAAATCAGTCCCTCTGGCAGCCCCCTGAAAAGCTGGAAAGTGCATTTATTTTTTATTCCAGGCACCAATTGAGCTTTTTCTCCCCATAAGCTCAGCTTTGTTGGGTTGGGGAAAATGAGATCATGTGTAAAAAATAATAGTTGTTTTATTTATCTTTTTATATAAATTTATTTCTTTTAATTGGAGGTTAATTACTTTACAATATTGTATTTATTTTTAGCATTTCAATGTGGCTATTCTTGTCTGGGGCTGTTGTGACTTAGCTGGTGTCTGGAGTTCTCATAAATTCTTTTTAGACAGTATATTGTTATTAAGTTGCCTCTCAGGAGAAGAATGTTTGCAAATTCTTTCTCCCATCTTGCTGATGTTACCATGAAAGAATTTCAATATGCATAATGAAAATGTGGATAATATTGAACACTTTCTTCCCTAGTAGAAAATATTGAATGAGATTGAGCAGCGTAAGTTGTCTAGAATTAAGCCACAAAGTAGATATAGTGGCCACAGTGGCTGATCAGTTGAATTTCAATCTTTAAAACTGATGTGAAGAGCCAACTCATTAGGAAAACCCTGATGCTGGGAAAGATTGAAGGTAAAAAGAGAAGAGGACAGCAGAGGATGAAATGGTTAGATAGCATCACTGACTTAATGGACATGAATCTGAGCAAACTCTGGGAGATAGTGAAGGAGAGGGAAATCTGGCATCCTGCAGTCCATGGAGTCACAAAGAATCAGACATGACTTAGCAATTGAACACACACACACACACAAAATCACCCTATGAGAGAGTAAGTAACATTCCTATCTCTGTTCTTGGTTTTTGACACAGAACCCAGTTCAGTCAGATGCTCAGTTGTGCCCGACTCTTTGCGACCCCATGGGTGGCAGCAGGCTGTCTAGGTTGGTCGTAGCTTTTCTTCCAAAAGCTTTTCTTCTTTTAATTTCATGGCTACAGTCACCATCTGCAGTGACTTTGGAGCCCCCCAAAATAAAGTCTGTCACTGTTTCCATTGTTTACCCATCGATTTGCCATGAAGTGATGGGATGGGATGCCATGATCTTAGTTTTTTGAATGTTCAGTTTTAAGCTAGCTTTTTCACTCTCCTCTTTCACTTTCATCAAGAGGCTCTTGAGTTCCTCTTCACTTTCTGCCATAAGGGTAGTGTCATCTGCATGTCTGAGGTTATTGATATTTCTCCAGGCAATCTTGATTCCAGCTTGTGCTTCATCCAGTCCTACATTTAAACATGATGTACTCTGCATACAAGCCAAATAAGCAGGGTAACAATATACTGCCCTGATATATTCCTTTTCTAAATTTGAATCAGTCTGTTGTTCCATGTCCAGTTCTAACTGTTGCTTCTTGACTCGCATACAGGTTTCTCAAGAGACAGGTCAGGTGGTCTGGTATTCCCATCTCTTTCAAAATTTTCCACAGTTTATTGAAATCCACACAGTCAAAGGCTTTAGCATAGTCAAGGAAAGAGAAGTAGATGTTTTTCTGGAATTCTTGTGCTTTTCTATGATCCAACGGATGTTGTCAATTTGATCTCTGTANTTAGAAGAAAAGCTATGACCAACGTAGACAGCATATTGAAAAGCAGAGACATTACTTTGCCAACTAAGGTCTGTCTAGTCAAGGCTGTGGTTTTTCCTGTAGTCATGCATGGATGTGAGAGTTGGACTGTGAAGAAGGCTGAGCGCCAAAGAATTGTTGCTTTTGGACTGTGGTGTTGGAGAAGACTCTTGAGAGTCCCTTGGACTGCAAGGAGATCCAACCAGTCCATTCTGAAGGAGATCAACCCTGGGATTTCTTTGGAAGGAATGATGCTAAAGCTGAAACTCCAGTACTTTGGCCACCTCATGCAAAGAACTGACTCATTGGAAAAGACTCTGATGCTGGCTGGGAGCGACTGGGGGCATGAGGAGAAGGGGACGACCGAGAGGATGAGATGGCTGGATGGCATCACGGACTCGATGGACGTGAGTCTGAGTGAACTCCGGGAGTTTGTGACGGACAGGGAGGCCTGGAGTGCTGCGATTCATGGGGTCGCAGAGAGTCGGACATGACTGAGCAACTGACCTGAACTGAACTGAACTATTTTGTAAATGGTGCTCATCATATCACTGAGGAGTTTCCTTCTCGGCTCTTGGAGATTGAGTATGTGCTCGTGAGATTTTCCTATCGAGTCTATTATTTAAAGATTTTATGTTACTATACACATGTTCTTCACATCGTCTTCTAAATGAATAAAAATGCATTAACTCCTACCATCTTCATATGCTTTATTTCTGAATCTCCCCTAGTTTTTGCTTTGTGAAAATTGTTGTTAATTGCTGTTATATCTTTTTTGTGTTTGCAGTGTTTATTAGTGTGAAAGGACTTTTTTTTCTTCAAATAAAAAAGTGTATCTACTACTTTCTATTTCTGTGTGTGTTTGTCTGATATATCTTTGTCCATTTACTTTGTAATCTTTCTGAGTATTTAAGTATATCTTTATGATAAATGTAAAACATAGTATTGGATTTAGCTTTGTTACTTTATTTGAAAAAATATTTTTAATAGGTGAATTAGGCTGATAGATACAGATATAAGCAGTGTATTTAGTTTCAGTTCTGTTATTATGTAAAATATTCTGTTGTATTGTTATAGGCACACAGTCCTTGCACGTGGTTACTAAACGGTCTACCAGTAGTGCCTAATCTTTCTCTTTTCAGTACATGCTTTGAATTTGCGTTTGGTTTGTGTTTGCGCTCTAATTGTCATTATACCGTCATGCCAATTCCTTGATAGAATAGCTGTCATTCCTTTCTTGTTTTTTGCTATGAGAAATAATAATTGAATTAATTATAAAGTCTCCCTCACCCCTCTATGCGCTTAATCTTTCTAGCAACTGATATGAAGCAATATCCTTTTTTCTCGCATTAATATATTTCAGGCAATGACAAGCGTATTCTACTTTTCATATGATCTCCTCACCACACCTCAGTCTTAACGGTTGTGAGTAGTCTGCATTTTCAGAGCATAGCGCCATTTCGTGTTGCAGTGTAGATGATAGGCATCACTTTTCTTTGTTCTGCAGTTAGATACACTTTTAATAATCACAAATATACATAGACTGCCTTTCATAACATTGGCTTTCTGAAACTGATTTTTGAGTGTCTTCAATGCTCAAGAGAATAGTTCACCCTGAATTCTTGCATGCCAGTAACCAATTTATAAATGCTTTTTGTATTTAAGCATCAGCTGAGCTCATGTAAGGTCTTGAGCTCGCTTCTTTCCTTTGAATATCTAAAATGTGTTAGTATTTTCTGGCATAAAACATTGTTGTCAGAAATTCTCCTAACACTCTGATTTTCTTTATAAGTGATTCGTATTTCTGAAGAATTTGCGTGTTGCCATTTGCTCCTAGAGAGCCCAGTGGCTTTGCATTAAAATATTTCATTGTTGATCATCAGGACTTGCTCTTTGTTTCCTACAAGTGTATGCTTGAAGTATCCAGTACAGAGACTTTTCTTTTTTCAATTTCAAAACTTTTTACAGATTATAAGATTTAGTGTTTGTTCTGTCACATTTCTTTGTGAGCTCCTTAATGACCATNCCTACAAGTGTATGCTTGAAGTATCCAGTACAGAGACTTTTCTTTTTTCAATTTCAAAACTTTTTACAGATTATAAGATTTAGTGTTTGTTCTGTCACATTTCTTTATGAGCTCCTTAATGACCATGTTAGACTGGCCGAACCTTCAGATCCTTTTAAAGGTTGTCTTAAGCTGTTTATTGCTAATATTTTTTTCATTGCTACTTCTGTTTCATTTTAGCCACCATGTTTATTAACCTTTGTGCCCCTTGTAGCTTAGTCCTCTTTTCAAAAATGATTTCTTCCTTTTTTCTTAGTCTTTCTTGAATTCTGTCACAGTTTTTAAACTTTTATAACATTGGTTTGTTCTATTTTTTTCATATATTCTATTATCCCCTTGATTTCTTAGCTTGTTCTGAAATTCATTAAAACACATACCTCACACCTAAAGCTATCATAGCAAAAGCTAAAGGAAAGAGCCAACTGGGAAAAAGGTGTTTGAAACACACTTATTTGTGACTAATAGTCTAAATATGTAATGAGATTTTACGGATTAATGAGAATAATTTTAAGAAACCAATATAAGGAAAGATGCATATAAACAATAATCATAAAAATATTGGGCCAATTTTTTCTTTCACACTGGCACATGAAAAAGAAATTAAGTGTTGGCAAGATTGACGATTGAATAAGGATGCTCAAAATAGGGACAAATATCCAAGAGAGGTGTATTAGTTTCTATTATTGTTAGAAGACTGATACAAGTAAAAATTGATGACATTTTTCTAGAAAATATCCTTTGTATCCTATGTAAGGACCGAGTAGCTAGGAATTTAATATAAAAATAATCGGAAATGGAGACAAAGTTATTTGAGTAAAGATAGCATTAACTTTTATGTTTGATAAATAGTTAGGCTCCACCATAGAATGCTTATGGGCTTCCCTGGTGGCTCAGACAGTGGAGAATCTGCCTGTTATGCAGGAGACCCAGATTCAAACTTTGGATCGGGGAGATCCCCTGGAGAAGAGAATGGCTCCCACTCCTGTATTCTTGCCTGCAGAATCCCACAGACAGCGGAGTGTGGCAGGCTACAGTTCATGGAGTCACAGAGAGTCAGGCACGACCGAAGCGACTTAGAATGTACATGAAAAATAGATGCTACTTGAATAATGGACCTCTCTCTCATCTAACTTAGCTGTGGTGCTGGAGAAGATTCTTGAGATTCCCTTGGTCAGCAAGGAGATCAAAACAGTCCATGCTAAAGAAAATCAATCCTGAATATTCATTGGAAGGACTGTTGCTGAAGCTCCAATACTTTGGCCACCTGATGAGAAAAGCCAACTCACTGGAAAACCTCTGATGCTGGGAAAGATTGAAGCTAGGGTGGGATGAGAAGTGGATGACAGAGGATGAGATGGTTGGATGGCATCAGTGACCCCATGGGCATGAGTTTGAGTAAGCTCTGGGAGTTGGTGATGGACAGGGAGGCCTGGTGTGCTGCAGTCCATGGGGTNGTGGGATGAGAAGTGGATGACAGAGGATGAGATGGTTGGATGGCATCAGTGACCCCATGGGCATGAGTTTGAGTAAGCTCTGGGAGTTGGTGATGGACAGGGAGGCCTGGTGTGCTGCAGTCCATGGGGTTGCAAAGAGTTGGACACGACTGAACAACAGCTATCATCTAACTTAAAAAAAAATCTAACCTCAAGGGAAAGTTTATTGGGGCACTACTTTTTCACCCTAAGTTTTTGCCAACTATTTCTGTTGAAAGAATACAGACAACTTATACCCTAGGATTTAGAATAAAAGCTTCTCTGTGAATCAGAACGTGCAGCTCTATTTATTCACTTTGTGAGTGTGAGTGAAGTGAAAGGCGCTCAGTTGTGCCCAACTCTGCAACCACACGGGCTCTGCAGTCCGTGGAATTCTCCAGGCCAGAGTCCTGGAGTGGGCCGCCATGCCCTTCTCCAGCGGATCCTCCCAACCCAGGAATAGAACTGGGGTCTCTTGTATCACGGGTGGGTTCTTCACCAACTGAGCTGTGAGGGAAGTCAGGAATGTGAGTGTGAGCATTACATCATTAACATAGGAATGCAGGAGAGTCACACCACATTTTCAGATAAGTGGCCTCTTTGTTAACGATGCTTCCTTTTCCTTAATTAAAAATACTCCAGGAACCATAATTAGGACTGAAATTGCACTCACCCCCTCCCTCTCAGTCACATTCATCACATCACAATTATCTGCTGAACAGGAAGGTGGTTTTAGAAGGAAAACGAAGAAATATTTTGGCTTGAATGGAAGTGATTCCCTTTACGGTCTGGAAACGCTAAGACTTGAAGTTATCTAAATTTACAAGTGAAGTTNACATTCATCACATCACAATTATCTGCTGAACAGGAAGGTGGTTTTAGAAGGAAAACGAAGAAATATTTTGGCTTGAATGGAAGTGATTCCCTTTACGGTCTGGAAACGCTAAGACTTGAAGTTATCTAAATTTACAAGTGAAGTTTAAGGTTTAGGGCCACGTACTGAAAACAATCTGTCTTCCTTCGTCCCATGACTTCTGACTGTTATGATCACATGAAGAAGTGAAGTCACTCAGCCATGTCTGACTCTTTGCGATCCCATGGACTGTAGCCCGCCAGGCTCCTCCATCCATTGGATTTTCCAGGCAAGAATACTAGAGTGGATTGCCATTTCCTTCTGCAGGGGATCTTCCCAACCCAGGGATTGAACGGGGGTCTCCCATGTTACAGGCAGACTCCTTAACGTCTGAGCCACCAGGGAAGTCCCTTGCAGATGTGGTTGTGTCGGGGCAGGCGGCGGGGGGGGGGG
>SJYV01030342.1:0-16179 GCA_006410875.1 Neotragus pygmaeus | reverse complement strand
CGCCCCCCCCCCCCCGTTACCCTTCATCCTCTAAAGCCCTCTGCCCTTGCTTTCTCCATCAGTTAAAAGTAAGCACATCTGCTCCACACTTTAGAGTTGATACAAGTCATTTCACGTGCAACATCTCATTTAATCTCACCCTTCTTGACATGTCCGTGAATGTATCTAAACAATGAAAATGCTTCAGCATCAAGATGAAGAGGGCAGTCACCCCGAGTCTTACCGACTAGATGACAGACATCTGGCCCTAGGCTGAACCCTCAGAGAAATTATAAAATGAATGAAGTTTGTCTTCTGCATCTCCTGCCTTGTTCTGTGTTTCTTTTTCTGACACAGGCAGATCTCGGCTCTGGGCAAATGCAGGGCTTTTGCTTGGCCCCTGATCGCCTAGAGTTCTCCCTGCGGAGCGGGGGGGGGCTTCCCCAGGCAGCTCGCTTTGCACTGAGTGACTTTCTCTCCTACTAAATGTAGAAGGCAAAACTTTTCTCTCCTTAATCTCCTCTTGGCACATGGCCCATTGCAGTGAACTCTCTAAGGGTATGTGCATCTTGGATGAGAGATCCAGAGATGATGTCTTAACACAAAGACACACACCAGTCCTGGTAGAACTGCAGATGAATCCGCAGGTCCTGGCAGGTGGGCGGCTGTAAGTGCAGCCACCAGGCAGAGCCCTTCCTGGGAGGCACGGCTCCGAGAAAACAGCAGCATGGTTGGTCAGGGCTCAGTGTCACACAGCGGATACTATATGCCCGTTACCATTTCTACCTGAATAATAAGCTCCCAAGATACACTCTATCCACCTCGCAGCTCACTGTCATTGGCAAACAAGGGTTTGAAAGGTGCTCTGGAAGGTGCTCATAAGATGTGTTGAACTACTGAGTTTTTCTAGTCAGGAAGGTTAAGTTGCTGAATTTAGAGACGAACATGCATTTACATTGGGATTTTCCTGGTGGTCAAGTGGTTAAGACTCCACTCCACTGCAGGGTCCATGGGTTCAATCCCTGCTTGAGGAACTAAGATGCTGCATGCTGTGAGCTGCCCCCCCACCTGCCCCCTGCCAAATGTTTTTACATTGATAACCCCTTTTCAGAATAAAACAAAAAATATATTTTACATTGCTTAAATNAGGGTCCATGGGTTCAATCCCTGCTTGAGGAACTAAGATGCTGCATGCTGTGAGCTGCCCCCCCACCTGCCCCCTGCCAAATGTTTTTACATTGATAACCCCTTTTCAGAATAAAACAAAAAAAATATTTTACATTGCTTAAATTAACCAGTCCATCCTAAAGGAGATCAGTCCTGGGTGTTCATTGGAAAGACTGATGTTGAAGCTGAAACTCCAGTACTTTGGCCACCTGATACGAAGAGCTGACTCATTTGAAAAGATCCTGATGCTGGGAAATATTGAAGGCAGGAGAAGAAGGGGATGACAGAGGATGAGATGGTTGGATGGCATCACCGATTAATGATCATGAGTTTGGGTAAACTCTGGGAGTTGGGGATGGACAGGGAGGCCTGGCGTGCTGCAGTCCATGGGGTTGCAAAGAGTCGGACATGACTGAATGACTGAACTGAACTGAAATTAAGTGATGGGAACACACAGACCACCTGGTCCAAATTCTCTCAGCTGATCAAGGAGGAGACTAACGCAGGAAGCTGCAAGGTCCTGGCCACGGGATGGGAGCCAGGCACCCCTCCTCCTTATTCAGACCTCCTGCCCATCATCAACCACGACCGTGGCTGTGATGAGGGACAGCCCATCTCCCCCAGGCCTGCTCTCTACGCCCTGGCTCTAGATGGTCCAAACCCACGGTAACCTCCTGTCTGCACCAG
Source organism: Neotragus pygmaeus (assembly GCA_006410875.1). Taxonomy (NCBI): domain Eukaryota; kingdom Metazoa; phylum Chordata; class Mammalia; order Artiodactyla; family Bovidae; genus Neotragus; species Neotragus pygmaeus. The sequence continues at coordinate 14,346 of SJYV01030342.1, read as the reverse complement.
CTCTGTGCGCTTCCTGAGCCTCTGCAATTCAGCTTCCTTCCTTCTGCTCTTTCCGTGCAGTTTGGTCTGAAGTCGGTATCCTGTGTACCCCACCTTCTCATCCTAAAGGTAAAACAGAGCGCTTTGCACACAGAGGAGCTTAATGAACACTTTTATATAAATGTTTAAGTCTAGTGTTTAGATATCCCTGGGTCAGAGACCACACTTGATGCTATCTGCCCACTATTTTATCTTTGTTGTTATTTAGTCGGTAAATCGTGTCCAACTCTTTGTGACCCCGTGGACTGTAGCCCAGCAGGCTCCTCTGTCCATGGGACTTTCCAGTCAAGAATACTGGAGTGGGTTGTTATTTCCTTCTTCAGGGGATCTTCCCAACCCAGGGATTGAACCCCATCTCTTGCTTGGCAGGTGGATTCTTTACCCCTGAGCCACCAGGGAAGCTGTGTTATCCTTAGGTCCTAGTGTTTAATAAACTATTTTTGGGATGAATGAATAAATAAGTAGATGAATAAAACAAGATATACATGTATACACACACACTCTCTACTTACACTGTGTATCAAATAGATAATGATGAGAACCTGCTGCACAGCACAGGGAGCTCTCTCTACTCAGCGCTCTGCGGTGACCTAAATGGGAAGGAAATCCAAAGAGAGAAATATATGTGCATGGATGGCTGATTCGCTTTCCTGTACAGTAGAAACTAACACAACATTGTAAAGCAGCTAAACTCCAATAAAAATTAAATAAAAAATTTAAAAGGCAAAATAAAACCCCCAAGATATGTAAACTATCCTCAATTTCCTAATAATTTGGAACCCCTCCAAACTGACATTTACAAAATGTTGTTCATCCTTCATCAAGCAGTGTTTGGTAGAAACTAATTTCGTATTGATTAAAAATACCTAATTTTATATTGAAAACAAGTATTTTACACGCACTGAAGGTCATGTCACAGCTGATTTCATTTCAAATTGCCTTTTATGTCTTTCTTTCCCTGTTCACATAATCAGGCAGCAGAAGTCACTCACATTCACTAAAGAGAGATGCAATTTACTTGGACAGAATTGAAAGTTATTTTTCAAAATAGATTTAAATGTTCTTCTTTCTGGTTTTCATGTCAGCACGACATTTCACACTTTTCTCTTGTTATTACTCTTTTTCGAGTCTTTTGTTTCTACCTAGGCAACTTCTGGGAGGCATGTTAACGGGTTTAAAGAGATGACAGTATAAACCTCCCATTCTCTGGGGAAAGTTCTATTCTGTCATGCATTATTACTGTTCAGGACTTGGCTGACTGCTGCCGCCAACTTAGAAGTCTGTCATCTGACTGACTGCAGGCTGACTTACAGTTTTCACTACTCTAGGTGGGTGCTGGGTTGGGCACAGGTCTCTTGCCATGAGGCTTTGGACAAGCGTCTTCACCCGCAAAGTTTGGAGAACATGACCAGTCCTGATGTGCTGTTACAAGGAAGGGTTTGGGAGGTTAACTCAGTGTCTGAGCCTAAATTCTCAGTATACCGTCGTCCTCCTCATCACTGCTCTGGTTGGAGGGAAGAAGGCTCATGATCTGGTTAGTGGTAATTTCTTGAGTCTGATGAAGTGGTTGGCTTTCCTGACCCAGGGGCCACTGTGCCATGTGCTTCTGTGGAGCGGCCTGTCTCGGGGACAATTCCTTGTGGCAGCATTTCATTTTTGCAGTGTTTATAGGAGAGCGGCCAACCAGGAAGCCAGATCAGGGCAGATTCCAGGCCCAGGCTATATAGGAAACATGCATAAAATTATTACCACAAGCTGCCTTCAAAGAACTGTTCTGATTGTCTAAAAATACACAAATAGAATTGACTCTAATGATTTCATTCTTTTGAGGATTTCCTCCCTATTTCTGTCTGTGTTTAAAAAAATCACCGACAATGAAGTGAAAACTGTTGCCAAACTCTTTATGTGTATTTGGCTGGTCAAATGTGGTGGAAAATTACATCCAGGATTTTGAGAATTGGCCCATCAATCTCATGGAGAGTGCTAGCATGGCCACAGTTTACATATAGCAAAATCCACTGCGTTTTCTTTCTTTGATCAACATACATAGATTTTATTTTACTTTTTAAATTAATTTTTATTGGAGTAGAGTTGCTTTACAATGCTGTGTTAGCTTCCGCTGTGCAACACAGTAAATCAGCCACATATATATATGTGTACATATATACACATACTCCCCCTCTATTGGGATTTCCTTCCCATTCAGGTCACCACAGGGCACTGAGTGGAGTTCCTTGTGGTATACAGTAGGTTCTCATTCATTATTTTGTACATAGTATAAATAGTGTACAATTTTAAATGCAGCAGGTTATATGAACATTGTGGAAAACCTCTTTCAGTTTGGGCTCACACGAAAGCTCATTTTCAACAGCAGGCGCCAGAGGCTGATGCTCAAGTGACTTCTGTCCTGCTTTTCTTGGATGCTATTACTGGGAGTCATCTGTCACTCCAAGGCCAATCACCTCTCACCTGCTATTGCGGTGGGTCATCTCATGATAGAGGCAGAGCTGACAGAGTGCTCCAGGGAGGTGTTTGGCCTGGTGGTACATATCCTGCGACTTGTCCTTTCAAACAACCGACATCATTAAATGTCTCCGTGGTAGGCACCACAGTGAAAGCAGTGGGGCGTCCGATGGGACCTCTCACTAGTGGGAGGATGAGGCCTGTGCAACGGCCGCTTCCCCCTCACCTCCAGGAGTCTTAGCAGGACGTTAGAGGAAGTTAGAGGCCCCAAGATCCTGCCTTAACATTCATCTCACTGCTTTGAAGAAAATGCTATAGCAATATTCACAAATTCTACCTCCACAGACCTTCTGCTTTAAGGAAACCAATTACACACTAGTATATACAAAATAGATAAATAGACCTACTCTATAGCACAAGGAATTATACTCAATATTTTGTAATAACCTAATTGGGAAAAGAATCTGAAAAAGATTCTTTCACTCTTTTCTCTCCATCCAGTGGAATCTCTGTGCTGTGTACCTGAGACTAAGACAAGGCTGTGAGTCAACTGGACTTCAGGGGAAAAAACAGCTGTGTCTTCCCTGGTGGTCCAGTGACTAGGATGTGATGCTCCTAATGCAGGGCTCCCAGGCTCGATCCCTGGTCAGAGAACTACTGATAGATCCACTGTGCTGCAACGAAGACTTAGAGCAGCCAAATAATAATAATAATAAAGGCACTGATAGAATAGATGGATGAGGGTTTGGGTGCTTTTTTCATGATGAGTTGCCTCACATTAAGAAGTCAAGAGGGATGAAAGAGAATGTAATGTAGGAGCTTGAAAATGAAAACCTAGAGACTAAGTTACGGTTTTCTCAGTTTAGTCCAGTCGCTCAGTTGTGTCCACTCTTTGTGACCCCATGGACTGCAGCATGCCAGGCCTCCCTGTCCACCACCAACTCCTGGAGCTTGCTCAAACTCACGTCACGATAAGCTTTGCTACCACTCATCTAATAGCCTAAAGCAGCATGCAGCATTGTGATTTTTTTTTTCTAGTCCACTTGCAGAAGTCTGTCCATCTCATGAGGCATGGTATAAAGACATAATCTCTTAGAAACAGGGAGATAAACTCTTATCTCTATGGAGATAAACTTAACTGCTAGTAGGACCTCAAACAAGCACCTCTCCTTCTTTGAATATCAACTTCCTTCATAAAACTTACATGACACCAATTCTTACACTGTCTTTAGGAAAACAATCAGCTTTTGTTTAAGAATACAAGCTGACATGATCAGTAGTTATAAAAGCATGAGATTATTACGCAGAAAATTACTTCTTTTGTAGACTGTTTTCTATTTGGGAACATAGGTTAGAACTTCTCTACTGAAGTTTTACTCTCATCCCTACAATGGAAGCAGATAAAGAATACTCACTTTATTGCCATCATGCTTTTTGGAATTTGAAGTATTATATTTGTTGCTTTCTGGATTTGTAAGAGATTTTAACTTTGAGATTAAAATGAAAGTTCAAATTTAGAAACAGTACAGGAAATGTAGGTGATTTTAAATATGTTGTTTCTATAATGTTGGCTTCAACTTAGTGTTTCAAAAACAGTTTGCAATGAAATTCTTTGATTCATTTTTAAATTTGGAGTTGGCTTTAACCTATTAGTTACTTATATGAGTTTCTCATTTATTCAACAAATATTAATTGGGAACTACTGTTAAATATTTTCTTTGCCTAGTCATTCAGTCCTGTCTGACTCTTTGTGACCCCATGGACTGCAGCCTGCCAGGCTCCTCTGTCCGTGGGATTCTCCAGGTAAGAATACTGCCATTCCTTCTTCAGGGGATCTTCCTGACTTAGGGATCAAACCCGGGTCTCCTGCATTGTAAGCAGATTCTTTACATCTGAGCCACCAGAGAAGGGGCTTCTATTCTATTTTATATTTTCTCCTGTTTACTTCTCTGTTTTTCCACATAAAAACAAAATAATCTGTGTACATTTGATCTCTTTTACCTACAAAACAGCAATTTTACATGGTTCAAAAATACATATTAGGTATACTTATTCACAACTGTCACAGAATAGATGTATAGAAAAAAGCAATAGATAAAAGGGGCCACTGATAGAGTTTCTTTCTCAAACATGATTCATCCTTAGGTATAAACAAGAGCCTAAAAAATGACAACTGCTTGAATTAACATAAAGATAAATAGAACAGGATACATCTGAAGTGATGGGAGACACATTGAATCTAAATCCCTTGATGTTATTTTTTTCCCAAAAGGTATATATAACCTTCCACTCTCTAAAGATTTTTGTTAGAGCAGCTATCAAGTAGCAAAGTAGCCCACCTTTCCCCTACTCTTTTTTTTAGCATAACATCTTCTGACATACCAAAACAAGGAGAGGAAGGGGAAAATGAGGCTAGGAATCCACCACTGTCTGACACAGGCTGGGAACAACTTAGAACAGACACAGCAGTTTTCCTTCTGTAAGGGAAATATATTCCCATTTATCTTTCCATGTGATTTATCACAATTAAAAACGTGCCCCAGAAATAGCTTAAGCTGTTTATTTGTTCTCAAAGTGAAAAGCAATGCTATGTCTATTCTAACTTGTTACTGTCACAAAGGACTATATATTTTCCACATACACTGCTAGTTATATAAATCACTTAATTTCCCCCTTATTACATGAATGGCATGGAGAGCTAAATATTGAAGTCTTTGACTATTAACAATATGCTTAACAAAAAAATTACTCTTTAAGCAGAAGAGAGAGAGGTTATTTTAAGAGTTCTGAAAGGTTTCTGCTGCTGCTTTGGGAATGAAAGCCTACTATTGAAAGAGCATGTGGATATTAAATGATTTAACACATTTTGCTTTATGCTTTTCTGATATATGTGAAAAATGTAAGCAAACTGGCTTGAGCGTATAGCATACAGTAAGCAGAAACATTTAGAAAAAGGAATGTGTGGGGAGATCTTTAATTCTTTTCTGAAAAACTTTATTTTATTTAACTTTTTATTTTGACTTGGAGTATAGCTGATTAACAATGCTGTGATAGTTTCAGGTGAACAGCAAAGGGGCTCAGCCACACACACGTGTGATCTTAATTCCTTCCTCTCATCCCTCCTATCACTGACGCTATTTATTCCACTTACATACAAGTTTAGAAATACACACACGCATGTATTATATAACTCATGCTTACACATAAGTGGGGCTTCCCGGTTAGCTCAAATCGTAGAGAATCTGTCTGCAATGTGGGAGATCTGGGTTCAGTCCCTGGGTCAGGAAGATTCCCTGGAGAATGGCATGGCAGTCCACTCCAGTATTCTTGCCTGGAGAATCCCATGAACAGAGGAGCCTGATGGGCTACAGTCCATGGGGTTGCAAAGAGTGGGACACGACTGAGCGACTAAGGCTTTCACTTTTCATGCAAAAGTATACACAACATGCACATACATATACATGCTGCTGCTAAGTCACGTCAGTCGTGTCCGACTCTCTGCGACCCCAGAGATGGCAGCCCGTCAGGCTCCTCCATCCCTGGGATTCTCCAGGCAAGAACACTGGAGTGGGTTGCCATCTCCTTCTCCAGTGCCTGAAAGTGAAAAGTGAAAGTGAAGTCGCTCAGTGGACTGCAGCCTACCAGGCTCCTCCATCCATGGGGTTTTCCAGGCAAGAGTACTGGAGTGGGGTGCCATTGCCTTCTCTGTACATATACAGACGCATATATAACCAAATACACTGTTATTGTTTTGTACAAATTGTTTTTGTTGGATAAATTAAGAATAAGAAAAATGTTTTTGTTCTACCTTCACTTCTTACTTGATGTTCTTCTATTTACGAAGATCCAACTTTCTGATCTATATTATTTTTCTCTCTCTCTTCAAAGTTTCTTTTAACATCTTCTGTGGCAGTTCTACTTGTAATAACTGCCCAGTTTTTGTCTGAGAAAGTATTTATTTCTCCTTTACTTCTGGTGGATAGTTTCACAGGTGCTGAGTTCCAGATCAGTGCTTGTTTTCTTTTCTCTTCCTAAACACTAAATGTTTCACCCTGCTTTCTTCTAGCCTGCATGGTTTCTGAGAAGTCAGATATAATTCTTATCTTTGTTCCTCTATAGATAGGGTTTTCCTCTGCTTTCAGAGTTTTTTATCTTTGATTCCCTGTAGTTTCAAGACGATATTCTTAGGTGCATTTTTGTCTTTTTTAGTTTTCATGCTTCTTGGTATTTTCTGAGCAGCCTGGATCCATGGCTTGGTGTCTGACATTAACTTGGAGAAATTCTGTCTCTATCATCTTGAATGTTTATTCTGTTCCTTTCACTCTTTTCGTTTTATAGTTGTTCTGCAGCCCTGGATATTTTTTTTTTTTTTAAGGCTTTATTTTCTTTGCTTCTCAGTTTTTAAGGATTCTTTTGCTATATCCTCCGGGGTTCCCCTCTGGTTCAGATGGTAAAGAATCTGCCTGCAATGCAGGAGACCTGGGTTCGGATCCTGGGTTGGGAAGATCCCCTGGTGAAGGGAAAGGCTACCCACTCCAGTATTCCGGTCTGGAGAATTCCATAGACTGTGTAGTCCATGGGGTTGCAAGGAGTGGGACACGACTGAGCACTTTCACTCTAACCTCTAGCTGAAAGGTTCTTTCCTCAGCCATGTCTAATCTACTTAGCCATCAGAGGCAGTCTTCATTTCTTTTTCAGTGTTTTACGTCCAGCACTTCCTTTTGTTTCTGTCTGTAGCCCCCCAGGCTCCTGGGTCCGTGGGGGTTGGGGTGGGGCTTGAGCTGTTTTCCCCTTCTCCCAGAGCAAGGGTGGCGCTCGCCGGAGCTGGGTCTTGCGCTTCCTCCAGCAGCCAGGCTCTGGTTAACCGGGTTCTCTTGCGGCGGCCTTGTTAACCGCAGAGCATTCTGGGAGTTTCAGAATGGCTCCTTACCCCTCCCCCGCCGGAGCCGGAGGAGCTAGGTTTTTGCTGCTACGCGAGCCAGGTTGCCTCCTAGAGGTAAGCCTTAGAGTTTCTCAGGGACCCCTCCAGGCACCCACCCACGACTGGGGTCCGCCTGGAGTTTCTAACTCTCAGGCTTGTCTTCCTGAGCCCCCAGCATTGCCTCAGTTACATCTCGGCTGTTCCCGCCCCAGCCCTGGACCCCACAGAATTATCCAGGCTGGAGCCTCTGCTCAGGTAAGCTGTGTCTCCGGTTTTTGGGTTTCTACCTCGCCTGTTTTTCTGTGTCTTCACCTCACCTCTGGAAACAAGAGTTGTTGATTTTCAGTCTGTTTAGCTTTCTGTTGTGTTAAGGATGGAATGGCGTCTTCTAAGCTCCTTACCTGTTGAACCAGAAAGCCTATTTCCCTACATTTTTGTTTTGTTTTCTTGATTTATGGCATTATGTATTTCACGTGTGCAATATTGGTTTACTTCTCTATGCACTCCAGTGTACCTACCACCAAATGTTTAGTGTCTATCCGTCCATATCATTAAGCCCCTTTACCGCCCTACCTTTTAATAAGTTGTTTTCTCAGTTTTGAGAAGTACTTTATTTATGGAGGATATAAACCTTTTGTGATAAAATTACAACTTCTCTTCTAGTTTATCATAGGTAATTTAACTTTTGCCTTTATTTAATGGTATTTGTTTTATATGGTCAAATTAACTATCTCTTCAATGGTTGTTGGCTTTTAAAGCATGGTTAGAAAATTTTTTTCCAATTTTAAATTGTTTCCTTCTAGAATTTGTGTGGTTGATGTTATTTTGCATTCACACCTGTGGTCCAGGTGGAGTTTATTCTGTTGTAGTGTATGAAGATCAGATCCAGTTGTAGGTTGGTTGGTAGTTTGTGACTACTGATATTTTTAATGGTTTCTATTTTACTAATCTCTTGTTTTGAAGATTTGTCCCTTTGGCCCTTTCTGGTTTTATTTTTATTTTTACCATTGTTTTGAGGTGTCTTTTTGTTAGTAAATAATTATTATAAATATAAGTATTTCATTCTTTTTTTCTGAGCACTGCTTTAACAGTGTTCCACTGGATTCAGAAAATTGTTTCGTTGTCATTATTTTCAAGAAACTCTGTCTTCATTTTGTGTTTTTCCCTTTGGTTCAAGAGTTCTTTAATATCACATAAAATATTGTAAGCAGATGAGACTTTAAAACTTTTGTTATTAGTTTATGGTTTATTGTATATGGTCAAAGGATGCTGCTTGTACCATTTACTTTAACATTTAAAAACTAACTGTATTTATGAATTTATTAATTTTTGTGTGTGGAATTCTGTGTAGTCAATTTTTATGAATGCTACATGTTCACATGAAAAAACATATTCTCCACTGTCAAAGCACTAGGTTACAGTATTTACATATAATATATGCCCTGTTGATTTTGATTTTTAGGTCTTCTGTGTTTTTACTGACTTTTCCTCTAAATCTGTCTTGGACTGAGAGAGGTGTTACTATTAAAATCGCTTATAACTAGCATTTGACTCCGTTTCCCCCTTCCCTACAGTTGCTTCTGTACCTCAATGCTGCTGTGTTTGCGGTAGTTGCATATGGACTCATTTATTCTTCATTGTGAGCTGTGGTCTTCAGTCTTATAATGTGTTATTTAAAACCTTTGCATGTATTCTTTCCATCTAATAATAGAACAATCCCTGCATTTTTATAAAGTGCATTTCCATATTACATCTTTGTCCTCCTGAGATGGCAGATCCATTACACTCAAAGAGAACTCGGGCTGCCTTGAGACAAGACAGAGTCAGGCTCCAGAGTAGACCATGAGAAGTGAGGTGTGGCGAACCCATGTCTTGTGCCCATTTGGGATGTACGTATGAGAGGTCCTCCCCCGAGGTGACATTTTTTTCTAGTTCAGCCAGTGTAGTCACAGGTTGCATTATTTTCACCTCTAATGATAATGTTTGATTTCATGTTCTAACCAGACTACTCAATTTCAGGACAGAAAGTCTCATTTTCTCACAGAAGAGAAAAACATTGGAAAGGTGAAGGGGAGAGAAAAATACTAGAACTGAAACTAGCAGTCAGTTTTTTAAAAATTTAATACATATGGTCTTTGGAGGACACTATTTGATTATTTTATCTGGATTTGGAAGGGAAATATAAATGAACTGTTATAAATAGTAGTAATGCATTTGCCCACTAGTCAACAAGAGAGTCTGTTTTTGCCCCTGGAGTTTCTCTTTACAGTGATGAATCTAGGATTATTTTCATTGAAAAATATTTCTGCCTGTTTTTGGCCTTCAGCATTTTGAATGAGCATTATAATGAAAACAAGTGTCCAGTGGTTTGTTGATTACTTAATTTTAATGGACCTTTACTTAGAATATAATATGTTGGTGCCTTTAAGGAGCAACTGATAAGTGAGAATTTCGTGTTTATGTTTCACGCAAAACTGACCATGTTCTTACTCTGTATCTTGTGGGGAGGGGGGACAAGGGAGGGATTTACTATTTTTGCAAAAATATTTGAAAACATCTGTCAGCTTTTCTGTTAATCAGTTATAATCTTATTTTTAAAGTAAAAAATCTTTTTATACACCAGTTTTATATATTTGCTGGCAACCAGTTAGATTGAGACCAAATATACTATCATGGTGGTTAGCATAGACAAATTATTCAAAAATACATATTTTTCTTTTTTTTAGTGGAAGTGAAATACAATGATGAAAATCATAGATTGGGCAATATTGATGAAGCACATGGAGACTTCTGTCTTTTTCACTATGAGGTACCTTGGGAACTGGATTGGGTCAAAAGAGCAGAAGGAATATCCTTCATTGACTTGCTTATTTTTATTTTTTAATTTTAATATTATTTTTTTGAGATGTAATCAACTAGCATTTTCATTAGTTTACTAGGGCTGCCATAATATCACAGACTGTGTTGCTTAAACAGCAGCTAATTTCTCCAAGTTCTTGGAGCTGAAAGTCCAAGGTCAGGGTATTTATTGGTAGGTCTGGTCTCTCTTTAGCATTGCCTTTCTTTGGGATTGGAATGAAAATGGACCTTTTCCGGTCCTGTGGCCACTGCTGAGTTTCCCAAATTTGCTGGATATTGAGTGCAGCACTTTCACAGCATCATCTTTCAGGATTTGAAAGAGCTCAAGTGGAATTCCATCACCTCTACTAGCTTTGCTCATAGTGATGCTTTCTAAGGCCCACTTGACTTCACATTCCAGGATGTCTGGCTCTAGGTGGTTGATCACACCATCGTGATTATCTTGGTTGTGAAGATCTTTTTTGCATAGTTCTGTGTATTCTTGCCATCTCTTCTTAATATCTTCTGCTTTTGTTAGGTCCATACCATTTCTGTCCTTTATCATGTATGGATGTGAGAGTTGGACTGTGAAGAAGGCTGAGCGCCGAAGAATTGATGCTTTTGAACTGTGGTGTTGGAGAAGACTCTTGAGAGTCCCTTGGACTGCAAGGAGATCCAACCAGTCCATTCTGAAAGAGATCAGCCCTGGGATTTCTTTGGAAGGAATGATGCTAAAGCTGAAACTCTAGTACTTTGGCCACCTTATGCGAAGAGTTGACTCACTGGAAAAGACTCTGATGCTGGGAGGGACTGGGGGCAAGAGGAGAAGGGGATGACAGAGGATGAGCTGGCTGGATGGCATCACTGACTCAATGGATGTGACTCTGAGTGAACTCCGGGAGTTGGTGATGGACAGGGAGGCCTGGCGTGCTGTGATTCATGGGGTTGCGAACAGTCGGACATGACTGAGCGACTGAACTGAACTGGTCTCTCTTGAGCCTCTGTCACTGGTCTGCAGACAGTGTAGGCTTGCTGTGTCCTCAGATGCTTTTTCCTTTGTGTGCAGTTGGCCTAATATCTCCCCCTTTCTTCTTAACAGGACACACCTTAAACTGGGTTTTGACTTGCTTGTCTCTGGAAGGTGTATTTACTCATTTCTGTAGAAAATACAGTGCAGTAAGAAACTCTAAGCTGCCTCTCAGTGCAAAATAGGCACCCCTGGAGCAGCACATTGATTTATGGAAGAAGAGGAAAGTTGTTAAAAACCTCGAAGTTTCCATGAATCGTTCATTTACCTACTTTGCTTAAAAGCTGGTCTAGAATTAGTTCTTGACTAGAGCTGCTTATTTTTCAATTAGCAAAGAAGTCAGATTTTTCTGGTAATTTTGCTAATGCATTCATCCATTAACTCAATGTCAGTAGTCTGCTTAAATGTGGTGTGATGTCTAGTACCCACAATAACTAATTTTCCCCATAACACAATTGGCAAGGTGTTAAAGGCATCAGAAGCTTTATGGAAACATGTGTGTACCCTCTTGAGAAAACCCTGAATGTGCTACAGTATACACATGATTCCATAATAATGAGATTCAAGAGACAACTCCCCAGGGATGAAATACATACCCCATTTATTGAGTGATTTCTCTCTCTGGCATTATGCTAAGTGCTCCACGTATGTTAACAATAGTGCATTAATTCTCACATAACTCTGTAAGTCAGATATTATTGTAATTGTATTTATATCAGATCGTGAGGCTCAGACAAGTTGATTAACTGGTTCAAAGTAATATGGTAATGATGGGGCTAGAATTCACACATTGATTCTAGATTATGTGCTCTTTTTTTTAATTGAAGTTTATTTGATTTGCAACGTTGTGTTTAGGTGTACAGCAAAGTGATTCAGATATGTGAACACATACACACATGTTCTTTTTATTTTTGTTTTTAATGAAAAATTTAGGTATGAAAGATGACAAAATTAATATAATGCTTATATAATCACAAAGTAGCTTAAGACATAATTGGAGCTCTCTTTGTTCTTGTTCCATTGCTAATCACACTGTTCCTTTTTTTGTCTAGAGGTAGCCATTGTCTGAATTTTGTGATAACCTTTCCCATATATTTATTTTCTTAAATGCATACCGATATGTTTCTAAACAATATATCCTGTTGCTTTAAAGTAAATATGTAAAAGCATTATTTCAGTTAGAAATTTGTACAAATGCTGTATCTGTGCCAAGTTGCTTCAGTCATGTCTGACTCTTTGCGACCCCATGAACTGTGTCCTGCCAGGCTCCTCTGTCCATGGCATTCTCCAGGCAAGAATACTGGAGTGGGTTGCCATACTCTCCTCCAGGGGATCTTCCCGACCCAGGCATGGGACTCACATCTCTTAGGTCTTCTGCGCTGGCAGGTGGGTTCTTTACCACCAGTCCCACCTGGGAAGCCCCAATACTGGATCTATCCGTCTGGAATTTGCTCCATTATTTTTGTGAGGTTTTTCCCTGTTCATACAGGAATTGCTTTTCATTATTTAAGATTATATATTATATTCTGCTGCCGGACTATGGTATAAAACATGTTCTGTTTAGTAGGCATTGTTATCGAGTCCATTCATGAGATATTATTGGAAGCATTTATGTGCTAGTTTTCTTTGTACATATCTTAAAGTTTCCCGGAGTAGAATGATAAGTGGTGAGGTGTGAATCTTCAAGTTTAAGAGATAGTCATCCATCAGTATTGAAGAGGATTAGTTCTGGAACTCTCTGTGGATACCAAAATCTGTGGATGCTCAAGTCCAGTATTGAAAACGGCACAGTACAGTCAGCCCTCTGTATCTGTGGATTCCCCGTCAGTGGACAGGAAGAGCAGTTAGGTCCAGATGAATTTTCAAAGCATTTCTATTGATGTGTATTCACACTAGTTAGTATTCCTGTTGTTCTGTAATGTACCTTTGTGTTGTCAAACTTCTTTTTACATTGCTTTTTGTAAATCTGACTGTGAGAAGTGATTCCTCAGTGTAGTATTTCTTTGCACTCCTCCTGGTCAGCAGTTGGGCATGTTTTCACATGTATACGCCCTTTGTCTCCTTCCTCTGTGAACTGCCCACTCATACGCTCTGTTCATTTTCTGAATGAGAGCTTATTTTAAGTTATCTTTTTTCCTATTGATTTGTAGAAGTTGTTTATTTGTCCTGACTATTAATTATATGTATTCAAAATGTGTTTTTCAAGATGGGCTTATTTCTTCAATTGGAGTTTGATGTCTTTTGATGATTAGACTTTTAAAGTATCAGTGCCTGCCAAATTAATCTTTTTCTCTATGAATCATTTTTATTTTTTTTAAAAATAATTTCCTTTCTTACTTTAGAATCAAAAGGTAATTTTTTAACATTACTTTAAAAAAATTAACTTTGCTTTTCACATCTAGTTCTTTTAATATTTTTGAAATTTATCTGTGCATAAGGTAAAACTCTGAGGTCTAATTTTTTATGCAACAATTGTCCTGGCACTACTTATTGATTATTTCATCCTTTTCTACATTGATTTGCAGTGTCAGTGCTATTGAGCTTCAACATACATATGTACATGAATGTATTTCTGAACTTTTTTTCTATTTATTTCATCATTCATGAGCCATTACCACTGTAATAACATCTTAATTGTTCCAGTTTTATAATGAAATGTGGTATCTGCAAGGGCTAAACCCCTAACATTTTCAGGAATATCTTGACTGTTGACTCTCATTCTTACATGTGTATTTTATTTTTAAAAAATTATTGGATTATAACTGATTTACAGTATTGTTTGTTTAGGTGTACAGCAAAGTGATTCAGGTGTACACATACCTGTATTCATTCTTTTTCAGATTCTTTTGTGATAAAGGTTATTGCAGAGATTGAGTAACATTCCTTGTGGTGTACGGTAGGTCCTCATTGATTGTTTTATATACGGTAGTATGTGTATGTTATTCCCAAGCTTGGAGAAGGAAATGGCAACCCACTCCAGTATTCTTGTCTGGAGAATCCCAGGGACAGGGAGCCTGGTGGGCTGCCATCTATGGGGTCGCACAGAGTCGGACACGAC
>SJYV01030341.1:0-23974 GCA_006410875.1 Neotragus pygmaeus | reverse complement strand
CCTGGAACTCGTTGCTAGTCGACTGCGAAACACAGCCAGGACATAGGAGCAGGGTGACCACGGAAAACATGCTGGACCTCATCGCAGGGCTACCACGGCACACATCCCGGACCTCGGCAAAGGGCAACCAAGGCACACAGCCCGAAATTCAGTGAACGGCGACCACATCAGACAGCCCAGAACTCATCGCAAGCCGACCGCGGAACACATCCTGATCCTTGGCGCAGGGTGAAGGTGGCACATAGGCTGGACCTCAGGGCAGGGCAACCGCAGAATACAGGCCAGGCCTCATCGCTATGTGACCGTGAAACACAGGCCGGACCTCGAGGCAGGGCGACCGTGGAACACTGGCCGGATTTCGGCTCAGGGCGACCGGGGGCAAGAGCCCAGACCTCGGCTCAAGGTGACCGTGGCACACAGCCCGAACCTCAGTGAAGAGTGACCGAGGCACACAGCATGGCCTTCGGCACAGGTCGACCCTGGCACACATCATGGACCTCAGGAGATGGCGACCGCAGCACACAGCCTGGACCTCGGCGCAGGTTGCCCACGGCACACAGCCTGAAACTCAGTGAAGGCTGACCGCGGCACACAGCCCGGAAATCTGTGNTCGACCCTGGCACACATCATGGACCTCAGGAGATGGCGACCGCAGCACACAGCCTGGACCTCGGCGCAGGTTGCCCACGGCACACAGCCTGAAACTCAGTGAAGGCTGACCGCGGCACACAGCCCGGAAATCTGTGCAGGGCGACCCTGGCACAGAGCTCAGAACTTGTCGCTAGCCAACCACGGAACACAACATGGACCTAGGCACAGGGCGACGGCAGCACACAGGCCGGAGATCGGCACAGGGCAACCGTGGAACACAGCCCAAACCTCAGTAAAGGGCGACCGAAGGACACAGCCTGGAACTCATCACCAGCCAACCATGAAACACAGCCCAGAATTCGGTGCAGGGCGACCGCAGAACACAGCTCAGAAATCTGTACAGGGAGCCTGGAGCACAGAGCCCATAACTCATCACTAGCTGACCAGAGAACACAGCCTGGACCTTGGAGCAGGGTGACCAGGGCAAACAGGCTGGACCTTGTCTCAGGACGACCACGGCACACAGCCCGGACTTTGGCGAAAGGCCACCATGGCACACTGCCTGAAACACAGTGAAGGGGGACCACAGCACACATTCAGTAACTCGTTTCTATCTGACTGCGGAACACCGCCCAATTTCGGCACAGGGTGACCGCGGAACACAGGCCAGACCGAGGCACAGGGTGACCTCGGCACACATCAAGAACATCGAGCAGGGAGACCGCTGAAAACAGCCTGATCGTCAGTGAAGGGTGACCGCAGCACACAGCTTGAAACTCAGTGATGGGAGACCACAGCACACATCTCGGACCTCAATGCAGGGCAACCCTGGCACACAGCACGGACCTCGATCGAAGGCGACTGTGGCACAAAGCCCAGAATTTGGAGCAGGGCGACCACGGCACACAGCCCTAACCTTTGTGAAGGGCAACTGCAGCACACAGCATGGAACTCGTCACTAGCCGACCGTGAAACACAGCACGGATTTCGGCGCAGGGCGACTGCAGCACACAGGCCGGACTTCAATGCAGAGCGACCGCAGCACACATGCCGAACCTCAGTGAAGGGCAAACGCGGCACACATCCTGGAACTTAAGGTAAGATGCCCCTGGAACATAGCACGGATGTCGGCAGACTTTCGCTGCGGCACACATCCAGGACCTTGTCGCATTGTGACCACGGCACACAGGTCGGACCTCGGGTCAAGGCAACCACGGCACACAGCCCAGACCTCAGCACAGGGCGACCGTGGCACAAGGCCGAACCTAAGTGAAAGGCGACGGTGACACACAGCCCAGAAATCTGTGCAGGGCGACTGTGGCACAGTGTTCGGAACACATCGCTAGCCCACCCCAAACACAGCCCGGACTGCGGCTCAAGGAGACAGCGGCACACAGGTCATACCACGGCACAGGACAACCACGGGACACAGGCAATACCATGGTGCCGGGAGACTGGGGCATACAATCTGGACCTCGGTGCAGGGTTACAGTGGCACACAGACCGAAATTCAGTGAAGGGCGACTGTGGCACACAGCTCAGAAATCATTGCGAGCCAACCGCGGAACACAGCCCGGACCTCGGCGCAGGGTGAATACGGCAAACAGGCCAGAACTTGTCGCAGGGCGAGCAAGGTACACAGCCCAGACTTCTGTGAAAGGCGACCGAGGCACACAGCCTGAAACGCAGTGAAGGGCGACCGCCTCACACAGCCTGAAACTCGTTGCTAGCCAACCGCGGAATACATTTCGGACCTCGGCACAGGGCGAACACAACACACAGCACGGACCTCAGAACAGGGCGACCGTGGCACACAGCCTGGACCTCTGTAGAAGGCTACCTCGGCCCACAGCCTGGACCTCGGAACAGGGTGACCATGGAACAGAGCCAGGACCTCGGCACAGAGGGAACGAGGCACAGAGCCCGGAACTCATTGGAAGCCAAGGACAGAACACAGCCTGGACTCATTGCAGGGTGACTGAGGCACACAGCCTGAACCACAGTGAAGAGCGACCGAGGCACACAGCACGGACCTCAGCTCAGGGCGACCCTGGCACACAGCACGGACCTCGGAAGATGGTGACCTCGGCACACAGACCAGACTTTGGTGCAGGGCAACTGCAGCACACAGCCCGGACCTCGGTGCAAGGCTATTGTGGCACACAGCCCGGAACTCGGTTCAAGGCTACCATGGCACGGAGACTAGACCTTGGCACAGGGTGACAGTGGCACACAGCCTGAAACTCAGTGAAGGGAGACGGCGGCACAGAGCCCAGAAATCTGTGCAGGGCGACAGCGGCACAGAGCCTGGAACTTGTCGCTAGTCAATTGCGAAACACAGCCAGGACCTCAGCGCAGGGTGACCATGGCACACAGCCCGGACCTTGGCAAAGGGCGACCAAGGCACACAGCCTGAAACTGAGTGAAGGGCAACCACGTCACATAGCCCGGAACTGGTCACTAGCCGACCACGGAACACAGCACAGACCTCAGCGCAGGGTGAAGGTTACACACAGGCCGGACCTCAGCGCAGGGCAACAGCAGCACACAGGACGGACCTCGTCACAGTGCGACCATGGCACACAGGCCGGAAATTGGGGCAGGGCGACAGCAGAACACAGGCCGGATTTCGGCTCACGGAGACTGGGGCAGAAAGCCCGGACATCGGCTCAGGGCTACCGCGGCACACAGGCCGGACCTCGGCACAGGGTGACCGCGGAACACAGCCCGAAACTCAGTCAAGGGCGACTGAAGCACACAGCCCGGAATTCGTCACCAGCAGACCGTGGAACACAGCCCGGACCTCGGGGCAGTGCTACTACAGCACACAGCCTGGACCTCAGCGGAAAGCTAACATGGCACACAGCCTGAAACTCGGCAGAGTGTGATCGTGTAACACAACCTGATCCTCAGTGAAGGGCAACCACAGCACACAGCCCAGACCTCGGCACAAGGCTACCATGGCACAGAGCCCGGAACTCAGTTCAAGGCTACTGTGGCACACAGACTGGACCTCGGCACAGGACAACCGCGGCACAAAGCCCGAACCTCAGTGAAGGGAGACCGCGGCACACAGCCTGGAAATCTGTGCACGGCGACTGGGGTACAGCGCTTGGAACTCATCACTAGCAAACCATGGAACACAGCCAGGAACTCGGCATAGGGCGACCACGGCACACAGCCTGGACCTCTGCAGAAGGCTACCGCGGCACACAGCCTGAAACTCAGTGAAGGGCGACTGCGTCACACAACCTGGAGCTCGTCGCTACCCGACCACGTAACACAATATAGACCTCGGAGCAGGGTGACTGTGGCACTCAGAACGGACTTCTGCACAGGGCGACAGCAGCACTTAGGCCAGACCTCGGCGCAGGTCGACTGTGGCACACAGGCCAGACATCGGCTCAGGGCAACTGAGGAATACAGCCCAGAACTCAGTGAAGGGCGACTGCAGCACACAGTCCGGAACTCGTCGCCAGCCAACCGTGGAACACAGCCCGGACCTCGTCACAAGGCTACCACGGCACACAGCCTGGACTTTGACACAAGGCTAACATGGCACACAGCCAGAAACTCGGCGCAGTGCGACCGTGTAACACAACCCAATCCTCATTGAAGGGCGACTGCAGTACACAGCCCGGACCTCAGCACAGGGCTACCGTGGCACACAGACCAGACCTCGGCACAGGGCAACCGAGGCACACAGCCTGAAATTCACTGAAGGACGACCACGTCACACAGCCTGGAACTCGTCGCTAGCCGACTGCAGAACACAGCCCGGACCTAAGCGCAGGTGAAGGTGGCACACAGTCCGCACCTCAGCGCAGGGTGACAGCAGCACACAGGCCAGACCTCGGTGCAGTGCGACTGTGGCACACAGGCCGGACCTCAGGGCAGGGCGACCACAGAACACAGGTCGGATTTCAGCTCAGGGCGACCGGGCAAGATCCCGGACCTCGGCTCAGGGTGACTGCGGCACACAGCCCGAACCTCAGTGAAGAGCGACAAAGGCACACAGCATGGACCTCAGTGCAGGGCAACCCTGGCACACAGCACGGACCTCGGAAAATGGTGACAGTGGCACACAGACCGGACTTCAGCGCAGGGCAACTTTGGAACACAGCCCGGACCTCGGCACAAGGCTACCACAGCACACAGCCCGGAACTTGGTTCAAGGCTACCGTGGCACACAGACTGGACCTCGGCACAGGGCAACCGTGGCACACAGCCCGAACCTCAGTGAGGGCAGATGGCGGCACACAGCCCGGAAATCTGTGCAGGGCAACTGGAATACAGAGCTCGGAACTTGTCGCTAGCTGGCCGTGGAACACAGTCCGGACCTCTGCGCAGAATGACCATGCCAAACAGGATGGAAATCATATCCTGCCAATGGCTAAAGACAGCCCGAACATCGGCACAGGCGACCACGGCACACAGGCAGGACCTCGGCGCAGGATACCGCAGCAAAGAGCTTGGATCTTGGCTCAGGGCAACTGCAGCACACAACCCGAACCTCAGTGAAGGGCAACTGCGGCACACAGCCCAAAAATCTGTGCAGGGAAACCGTGGCACAGAGCTTGGAACTCGTTGCTAGCCAGCCGTGGAACACAGCCCGGACCTTCACACTGGGCGACCGCGGCACACAGATCAATTTCGATGCAGAGCGACTGTGCCACACATACCGAATCTCAGTGAAGCGCAACCGTGGCACACATTCCGGACCTTACGGCAAGGCACCCCTGGAACACAATACGAATGTCGGCAGATATTCACTGTGGCACACATCCAAGATCTCGTCACAGTGTGACTGTGGCACACAGGTCGGATCTCGGCTCAGGGCAACCACGGCACACATCCCGGACATCGGCGAAAGGTGACTGTAGCACACTGCCTGAAACACAGTGAAGGGTGACTGCGGCACACAGCCAGTAATTCGTCGCTAGCCGACCGCGGAACACAGCCCAGATTTTGGCACAGGGCGACCGTGGAACACATGCCGGACCAAGGCACAGGGCGACAGCAGCACACATCAGTGACATCAAGCAGGACAACCACGGCACGCAGCCTGAACCTCAGTGAAGGGTGACCACGGCACACAACCCGAAACTCAGTCAAGAGCGACCGCAGCACACATCTCGGACCTCGACAGAGGACCAACCTGGCACACAGCATGGACCTCGACCGAAGGTGACCGTGGCACACAGCCCGGAACTTGGCGCAGGTGACCGCAGCACACAGCCCAAATCTCAGTGAAAGGTGACCGCGGCACACAGCACGGAACTCATCACTAGCCGACTGCAGAACACAGCCCATATTTCAGCGCAGGGCGACCGTGGCACACAGGCCGGACTTGGGCGCAGGGCGACCATGGCACACATCCCGAACCTCAGAGAAGGTCAACTGAGGCACACATCCCGGACCTCGACGCAAGGCGACCCTGACACACAGCATGGACATCGGCAGATGTTCATTGCAACACACCCAGGCCCTCCTCACAGTGTGACGGTGGCACACAGCCCGGACTTCGGTGCAGAACAACTGCAGCACACAGCCCAGACCTCGGCGCAGGGCGAGCACGAAAAACAGGCTGGACCTCATCACAGGGGGACCACAGCACACAGCCCGGACCTCGGAAAAGGGCAACCGAGGCACACAGCACAAAACTCAGTGAAGAGCGACCGTGTCACACAGCACGGAACTCGAGGATAGCCGCCCACGGAACACAACACTGACCTTGGCGCAGGGTGACTGTGGCACACAGGCCAGATCTCAGCACAGGGTGACAGCGGCACATAGGCAGGACCTCAGCGCAGAGCGACTGTGGCACACAGGCTGGTCCTCGGCGCAAGGCGACCGCGACACACAGCCCGATCATCCATGAAGGGCGACCACGGCACACATCCCAGACCTCGATGCAAGGTGACCCTGGCACACAGCACGGGTGTCTGCAGATGGCAACTGTGGCACACACCCAGCACCTCATTGAGTGTGACCGCGGCACAGAGCCTGGAACTCGTCACTAGCTGACCATGGAAAACAGCCCGGACCTCGGCGCAGGGCGACTGCATCACACAGCCTGGTCCTGACTCGGTGTGACCACGGCACACAGCCCGGACCACGGTGCAGGGCGACTGCGTCACACATCCCAATCCTCAGTGAAGGGCGACCGCAGCACACAGCCTAAAAATCTGTGCAGGGCGACCGTGGCACAGAGCCCGGAAGTCATCGCTACCCGGCCACGGAACACAGCCCAGAATTTGGTGCACGGGGACCACGGCAAACAAGCTGGACATTGGCGAAGGGCGACCGTGGCACACAGCATGAAACTAAGTGAAGGGCGACCGCGGCACACAGCAAGGAACACTTTGCTAGCCGACTGCTGAACACAGCCGGCACCTCGGCACAGGGCGACCGTGGCACACAACCCGGACCTCGGCACAGGGTGAACGCGGCACAAAGCCTGAACCTCAGTGAAGGACGACTGCAGCACACATCCCAGAAATCTGTGCAGGGTGACCGTGGCACAGACCCCGGAACTCATCTCTAGCCGATCGCAGAGCACAGCCGGACATCGATGTAGGGTGACCACGGCCAACAGGCCGGACCTCGTCGCAGGGCGACCATGGCACACAGCCCGGACCTCGGCTAAGGTCGACCGTGGAACACAGCCCGAAACTCAGTGAACAGTGATTGCGACACACAGCCTGGAACTTGTCGCTAGCCAACCGCGGAACACAGCCCAGACTCGGTGAAGGTTACTGTGGCACACAGGCCAGAACTCAGCTCAGGGCGACAGCAGCAAACAGGCCTGACCTCGGTGCATGGCGACCGCAGAACACAGGCCGGACCTCGGCTCAGGGAGACCACGGCACACAGCCCGGACCTTAAGGCAAGGCACCCCTGGAACACAGTACGGATGTCGGCAGATGTTCACTGCTGCACACATCGAGGACCTCAACACAGTGTGACCGTGGCACACAGATCGGACAACGCCTCAGGGAGACCACGGCACACAGCCCGGACCTCGGTGCAGGGCGACCGCGACACATAGGCTGGACCTCAGCACAGGGCAACCGCAGAACACAGCCCGAACCCCAGAGAAGGGCAACTGCAGCACACAGCCCGGAACACGTCACCAGCCATCTGCGGAATACAGTCTGGACCTCTGTGCAGGGCGACTGCAGAACACAGCCCAGAAATCTATACACGGAGCCCAAGGCACAGAGCCCGTAAATCGTCACTAGCTGACCATGGAACACAGCCCGGACCTTGGCAAAGGGCGACCGTGGCACACTGCCCGAAAAACAGTGAAGGGCGACCGCGGCACACATCCAGTAACTCGTTTCTAGCCGAAAGCGGAACACAGCCCGGAATTCGGCACAGGGCGACAGCGGAACACAGGCCAGACCGAGACATAGGGCGACCGCGCCACACATCATGGACATCGAGCAGGGCGACCGCTGCACACAGCCTGAACCTCAGTGAAGGGTGACCGCAGCACACAGCCCGGAACTTGGTGAAGGGCGACTGTGGAACACTCCCCGAAACACAGTGAAGGGCGATCACGGCACACAGCCAGTAACTCGTCGCTAGCCGACCACGGAACACAGCCCGGATTTCGGCACAGGGTGATCAAAGAACACATCCGGACCGAGGCACAGGGTGACCGTGGCACACATCTAGGACATTGATCAGGGAGATCGCTGCACACAGCCTGAACTTCAGTGAAGGGTGACTGCGGCATACAGCACGAACTTCAGTAAAGGGTAACCGCAGCACACATCCCGGACCTCGACGCAGGTGAAGGGTGACCGTGTCACACAGCCAGTAACTCATCGCTAGCCGACTGTGGAACACAGCCCGGACTTCGGTGCAGGGCGACCGTGGCACATAGCCTGAAACTCAGTGATGGGAGACCACGTCACACAGCCTGGAACTCGTTGCTAGCTGACCGCGGAACACCGTACATACCTCGAAGCAGGGTGACCGTGACACTCAGGCCGGACCTCAGCGCGAGGTGAGAGCGACATAAAGACTGGACCTCGGCTCAGGGTGACTGTGGCACACAGGCCAGACCTTGGCGCTGGTCGACCGTGGAACACAGGCTGGACCTCAGCGCAGGGCGTCTGCGGAACACAGGCCGGATATCGGCTCAGGGCGACCGTGGCTCACAGCCTGGACCTCAGCACAGAGGGACCATGGAACACAGCTGGACATCTGGAGAAGGCTACCAGGGCACACAGCCCAGACCTTGGCAAAGAGGAACGGCGGCACAGAGCCGGGAACAGGTCGCAAGCCAAAGGCAGAACACAGGCCGTACCTTGGCAAAGGGCAACGGCAGCACACAACCCGGACCTGGGGAGATGGCAACTGCAGCACACAGCCCGGACCTTGGAACAGGGCAACCATGGCACACAGCCCAGACCTCTGAAGAAGGCTACCTCGGCACACAGCCCGGACCTCAGCACAAGGCTACCACAGCACACAGCCTGGAACTCGGTTCAAGGCTACTGAGGCACACAGGTTGGACCTCGGCCCAGGGCGACTGTGGCACACAGCGTGGTCCTCAGTGCAGGGGACCGTGGCACACAGCCCGGACCTCAGCGCAGGGCGACCACGGCACACAGCCCGAACCTCAGTGAAGGGCGACCATAGCACACTGCCCAGAAATCTGTGGAGGGCGACAGCCTCACAGAGCCTGGAACTCATCGCTAGTCGACTGCGAAACACAGCCAGGACCTCGGCAAAGGGCGACCAAGGCACACAGCCTGAAACTGAGTGAAGGGCAATCACCTCACACAGCCCAGAACTCGTCGTTAGCTGACCGCGGAACACAGCCCCGACTTCGGTGCAGGGTGAAAGTTGCACACAGGCCGGAACTCAGCGCAGGGCGACAGCAGCACACAGGCCGGACCTCAGCGCAGGGCGACCGTGGCACAAAGGCCGGACCTTGGGGCAGGGCGACCACGGAACACAGGCCGGATTTCAGCTCAGGGCAACCGGGGCAAAAAGCCCGGACCTCGGCTCAGGGCGACCACGGCACATAGCTCAAACCTCAGTGTAGCGCGACCAAGGCACACAGCATTGCCCTCAGCACAGGACGATCCTGGCACACATGACGGACCTCAAGAGTTGGCGACCAGAGCACAAAGCCCGGACACCAGCACAGGGTTACTGCGACACACAGCCCGGACCTCGGCGCAGGGTGACTACGGCAAACAGGCCGGACCTTGTGCATGGCGAGCAAGGCACACAGCCCAGACCTTTGCGAAGGGGGACCAAGGCACACAGCCCAAAATTCCGTGAAGGGCCACTGTGTCACACAGTTTGGAACTCATCGCTACCGACCATGGAAAACAGTCCGGACTTCAGAGCAGGGTGACTGTGGCACTCAGGCTGGACCTCAGCACAGGGTGACAGCGGCACTTAGGCCCGACCTCGATGCAGGGCGACTCTCTCACACAGGCTGGACATCGGCTCAGGGCGACCGAGGCACACAGCCCGGACCTCAGTGAAGGGGGACCGCGGCACACAGCCCGGGCCTCTGGAGCAGGGTACCGCAACATACAGACCGGAAATTGGCAAAGAACGGCAGCACAGAGCCGGGAACAGGTCCAAAGCCAAGGGCGCAACACAGGCCTGACCTCGGCACAGGGTGACTGCGGCACACATCCCGGATCTGGGAAGATGGCGACCGCGGCACACAGCCTGGACCTCGGTGCCAGGCTAATATGGCACACAGCCCAAAACTTGGCGCAGTGCGACTGCGGCACACAGCCCGATCCTCAGTGAAGGGCGACCACAGCACACAGCCCGGANACATCCCGGATCTGGGAAGATGGCGACCGCGGCACACAGCCTGGACCTCGGTGCCAGGCTAATATGGCACACAGCCCAAAACTTGGCGCAGTGCGACTGCGGCACACAGCCCGATCCTCAGTGAAGGGCGACCACAGCACACAGCCCGGACCTCGGTGCCAGGCTAATATGGCGCACAGCTTGAAACTCGGAGCAGTGCGACCGAGGCACGCAGCCCGATCCTCAGTGAAGGGCGACTGCAGCACACAGCCCGGATTTCCGCAAAAGGCTACTGTGGCAATCAGCCGGGAACTCGGTTCAAGGCTACTGAAGCACACAGGCCGGACCTCAGCACAGTGTGACTGTGGCACACAGCGTGGACTTCAGCACAGGGGACCGTGGCACTCAGCCCGGACCTCGGGACAGGGCGAAAGCGGGACAGAGCCCGGACCTTGGCAAAGGGCGACCGTGGCACACTGTCCAAAGCACAGTGAAGGGAGACCGCGGCACACAGCCAGTAACTCGCTGCTAGCCCACCGCGGACAACAGCCCCGATTTCGGCAAAGGATGACCACGGAACACATCTGGACTGAGGCACAGGGCAACCGCGGCACACATCTAGGACATCGAGCAGGGCGACCGCTGCACACAGCCTNCACACAGCCAGTAACTCGCTGCTAGCCCACCGCGGACAACAGCCCCGATTTCGGCAAAGGATGACCACGGAACACATCCGGACTGAGGCACAGGGCAACCGCGGCACACATCTAGGACATCGAGCAGGGCGACCGCTGCACACAGCCTGAATTTCAGTGAAGGGTGACTGCAGCACACAGCCCGAATTTCAGTGAAGGGAAACCGCAGCACACATCCCGGACCTCAACGCAGGGCGACCCTGGCACACAGCATGGACCTCGATCAAAGGCGACCGCGGCACACAGCCCAAACCTCAGTGAAGGGCGGTTGCTGGACACAGCATGGAACTCGTCACTAGCCAACCGCCGAACACAGCCCGGAATTTGGCGCCAGGTGACCGCGGCCCACCACCAGTCTGGACCTCGGAGCAGGGTGACCGTGACACTCAGGCCGGAACTCAGCGCAGGGCAACCACGACACATAGGTCAGACCTTGGCCCAGGGTGACCGTGGCACACAGGCCGGACTTTGGTTCAGGGTGACCACAGATCACAGCCCAGACCTAAGTGCAGGGGGACCATGGAACACAGCCTGGACCTCTGGAGAAGGCTACCAGGGCACACAGCCCGGACCTTGTCAAAGAGGAACCGCAACACAGAGCCGGGAACAGGTTGCAAGCCGAATGTGGATCACAGGCTGGACCTGGGCATAAGGCGACCATGGCACACAGCCCGGAGCTGGGGAGATGGTGAATTCGGCACACAGCCCAGACCTCAGAACAGGGCAACCGTGGCACACAGCCCGGACCTCGGCACAAGGCTACCGCGGCACACAGCCTGGAACTTGGTTCAAAGCTACCGAGGCACACAGGCTGGACCTCAATACACGGCGCCCACAGCACACAGCATCGACCTCAGTGCAGCGGACCGTGGCACACAGCTCAGACCTCGGCGCAGGGTGACCGCGACACACAGCCTGGACCTTGGCGAAGGGCGACCGTGGTACACAGCCTAAAACACAGTGAAAGGCGACCACAGCCCACAGCCAGTAACTCATTGCTAGCCGACCGCGGAACATAGCCCGGATTTCGGGTCAGGACGATCGAAGAACACAGGCCGGACCAAGGCACAGGGCGATCACAGCACACATCTAGGACATCGAGCAGGGCAATGGCTGCACACAGCCTGAACCTCAGTGAACAGTGCCCGCGGCACACAGCCCGAACTTCAGTGAAAGGCAACCGCAGTACATCCCCGACGTCGACGCAGGCCAACCCTGGCACAAGGCATGGACCTTGACCGAAGGCGACCATGGCACACAGCATGGAATTCGTCACTAGCCGACCAAGGAACACAGCCCGGACTTCAGCACAGGGCGACCATGGCACACAACCTGAAACTCATGAAGTGTGACCACATCACACATCCTGGAACTCGTTGCCAGCCGACCGTGGAACTCAGTCCGGAACTCGGAGCAGGGTGACCATGACAGACCGGACCTCAGCATAGGGCGACTGTGACACATAGGCCGGACCTCGGCACAGGGTAACCGTGGCACACAGGCCGGGCCTCGGTGCAGGGCGACCGCGGCACACAGGCAGGACCTCGGCACAGGGTGTCTACGGAACACAGTCTGGACATTGGCTCAGGGCGACCGCAGCTCACAGCCCAGACCTCAGTGCAGGGGGACTGTGGAACACAGCCCAAACATCAGGAGAAGGCTCCCTCGGCACACAGCCCGGACTTTGGTAAAGAGGAACCGCGGCACAGAGCCAGGAACTGGTTGCAAGCCAAGGGTGGAACACAGTCCGGACATGGGCACAAGGCAACTGCAGAACACAGCCTGAACTTCAGTGAAGGGCAACCGCAGCAGACATCCCAGACCTCGATGAATGGCGACCCTGGCACACAGCANCAGAGCCAGGAACTGGTTGCAAGCCAAGGGTGGAACACAGTCCGGACATGGGCACAAGGCAACTGCAGAACACAGCCTGAACTTCAGTGAAGGGCAACCGCAGCAGACATCCCAGACCTCGATGAATGGCGACCCTGGCACACAGCACGGACCTAGACCGAAGGCAACCACACACACAGCCCGGAACTTGACGCAGGGCGACCGCAGCACACATAATGAGGGCGACAGTGGCACACAGCATCAACTCGTCACTAGCCGACTGCGGAACACAGCCTGTACTTTGGCACAGGGTGACCGCAGCACACAGCCCGGACCCCTGCAGAAGGCTACCTCGGCACACAGCCCGGAACTCGGTTCAAGGCTACCTAGGCACAGAGGCCGGTCCTTGGTGCAGGATGGCTGTGGCACACAGCATGGACCTCAGGGCAGGGGACCGTGGCACACAGCTAGGACTTTGGCGCAGGGTGACCGCGGAAAACAGCCCGGAACTTTGCGAAGCGTGACCATGGCAACTGCCCGAAACACAGTGAAGGGCGGCCGCGGCAAATAGCCAGTAACTCGTCACTAGCCGACCGTGGAACACTGCCTGGATATCAGCACAGGGCGACCGCAGAACACAGGCCGTACCGAGGCACAGGGTGATCGCAGCACACAGCCCGAACCTCAGTGAAGGGCGACTGCAGCACACAGCCCGTAAATTATCGCCAGCTGACTGCAGAACACAGCCCTGACCTCGGTGCAGGGAGACCGCAGAACACAGCCCAGAAATCTGTACAGGGAGCCCACGGTACAGAGCCCGTAACTCATCACTAGCCAACCACGGAACACAGCCCGGACCTCAGCCCAGGGCGACCACAGCAAATAGGCCGGACCTCGGCTCAGGTTGACCGCAGCACACAGCCGGGACCTTGGCAAAGGGTGACCGTGGCACACTGCCCAAAACACAGTGAACGGTGACCGCGGCACACATCCAGTAACTCATTTCTAGCCAAAAGCAAAACACAGCCCAGATTTCGGCACAAGGTGACCGTGAAACACAGGCCGGACCGAGGCACAGGGCGACCGCGGCACACATCATGGACATCAAGCAGGGAGACTGCTGCACACAGCCTGAACCTCAGTGAAGGGAGACTGCGGCACATAGCCCGGACCTCGGCACAAAGCTACTGCGGCACACAGCTCGGAACTCGGTTCAAGGCTACGAAGCACACAAGCCGGACCTCGGAGCAGGGCGCCCGCGGCACACAGCATGGACCTGAGCACAGGTGACAGTGGCACACAGCCCAGACTTCGGTGCAGGGCGACCGCGGCACACAGCCCGGACCTTGGCGAAGGGCGACCGTGGCACACTGCCCGAAACACAGTNGGACCTCGGAGCAGGGCGCCCGCGGCACACAGCATGGACCTGAGCACAGGTGACAGTGGCACACAGCCCAGACTTCGGTGCAGGGCGACCGCGGCACACAGCCCGGACCTTGGCGAAGGGCGACCGTGGCACACTGCCCGAAACACAGTGAAAGGTGACCACTGCACATAGCCAGTAACTCGTCGCTAGCCGACCACGGAACATAGCCCGGATTTCTGGACAAGGTGAATGGAGAACATAGGCCGGACCAAGGAATAGGGTAATCGCGGCACACATCTAGGACATCAAGCAGGGCGACCACTGCACATAGCCTGAACCTCAGTGAAGGGTAACCGCGGCACACTGTCCAAAATTGAGTGAAGGGCAACCGCAGCACATCCCGGACCTCGAAGCAGGGCAACCCTGGCACACAACACAGACCTCGACCAAAGGAGACCATGGCACACAGCCCGGAACCTGGCATAGGGAGACCGCGGCACACAGCCCGAATCTCAGTGACGGGCGACTGCGGCACACAGCATGGAACTCATCACTAGCCGACCACGGAACACAGTCCGGACTTCAGCACAGGGCGACTGTGGCACACAACCCAAAACTCAGTGAAGGGCGATCACGTCACACATCCTGGAACTCGTTGCTAGCCGATCGTGGAACACAGTCTGGACCTTGGAACAGGGTGACCATGACACTCAGACCGGACCTCAGGGCAGGGCGACCACAACACATAGGCCGTACCTCAGCCCAGGGTGACCGTGGCACACAGGCCGGACCACGGCACAGGGTGACCACGGCACACAGGCAGGACCTCAGTGAAGGGTGTCTGCGGAACACAGGCCGGACATCGGCTCAGGGCGACCACGACTCACAGCCCGGACCTCAGCGCAGGGGGACCGTGCAACACAGCCCGGATTTCTGGAGAAGGCTCTCGCAGCACACAGACCGGACCATGGCAAAGAGGAACCGTGGCACAGAGCTGGGAACAGGTGGCAAGCCGAGGGCGGAACACTGGCCGGACCTGGGCACAGGGGGACCACGGAACACAGTCCGAACTTCAGGGAAGGGCAACCGCAGCAGACATCCCAGAACTCGATGCAGGACGACCCTGGGACACAGTACGGACCTCGACCGAATGCGACCGCGGCACACAGCCCGGAACTTGGCGCAGGGTGACTGCGGCACACAGCCCGATGCTCAGTGAAGGGCGACCGTGGCACACAGCATGAACTAGCCATTATCCGACTGCGGAACACAGCCCAGACTTTGGCGTAGGGCGACCGCAGAACACAGCCCGGACATCTGCAGAAGACTACCTCGGAACACAGCCTGGACCTCGGCACAAGGCTAGCGTGGCACACAGCCCGGAACTCGGTTCAAGGCTACTTAGGCACACAGGCCGGACCTCGGCGCAGGATGACCATGGCACACAGCGTGGACCTCATTGCAGGGGACCGTGGCACACAGCCCAGACTTCGGCGCAGAGCGACCACGGAACACAGCCCGGAAATTGGCGAAGGGTGACCATGGCACACTGCCCGAAACACAGTGAAGGGCGATCACCGCACACAGCCAGTAACTTGTTGCTAGCCGACCGCAGAACACAGCCTGGATATTGGCACAGGGTGACCGCGGAACACAGGCCAGACCGAGGCACAGGGCTATCGCAGCACACATCTAGGACATCGAGCAGGGTGTCCGCTGCACACAGCCTGAACCTCAGTGAAAGGTGATGGCGGCACACAGCCCGAACTTCAGTGAAGGGCAACCGCAGCAAACATCCTGGACCTCGACGCAGGGCAACCCTGGCCCACAGCACGGACCTCGACCGAAGGCGACCGTGGCACACAGCCCAGAACTTGGCGCAGGGCGACTGTGGCACAGAGCCCAAACCTCAGTGAAAGGCGACCGTGGCACACAGCATGGAACTCATCACTAACCGACCGCGGAACACAGCCTGGAGTTCGGCACAGGGTGACCGCGGCACACAGGCCGGACTTCGATGTAGGGCGACGGTGGCACACATCCCGAACCTCAGTGAAGGGCGACCACGTCACACAGCCTAGAACTCGTTGCTAGCCGACCTGGGAACACAGTCCAGACCTTGGAGCATGGTGACCGTGACACTGAGGCCGGACATCAGCACAGGGTGACAGTGACACATAGGCCGGATCTTGGCGCAGGGTGACCATGGCACACAGGCCGGACCTCGGCCCAGGGCGACTCTGGCACACAGGCCGGAACACAGGCTAGATATCGGCTCAGGGCTACCGCGGCTCACAGCATGGACATCAGCGCTGGGGGACCATGGAACACAGCCCGGACCTCTGGAGATGGCTATCGCGGCACACAGCCCAGACCTTGGCAAAGAGGAACCATAGCAGAGAGCCAAGAACAGGTCGCAAGCCGAGGGCAGAACACAGGCCGAACCTGGGCACAGGGCAACCGAAGCACACAACCCGGACCTCGGAACAGGACGACCGCAGCACAGAGCCCGGACCTCTGCAGAAAGCTACCTTGGCACACAATCCAGACCTGAGAACAGGGCGACTGTGGCACACAGCCCAGACATCAGCACAGAGGGAACACAGCACAGAGCCCGGAACTTATTGCAAGCCGAGGGCAGAACACAGCCTGGACCTCAGCACAGGGTGACCGCGGCACACAGCCTGAACCACAGTGAAGAGCGACCGAGGCACACAGCACGGACCTCGGCACAAGGTGACCCTGGCACACAGCACCGACCTCAGGAGATGGCGACCGTGGCACACAGACTGGACATCGATGCAGGGAAACTGCGGAACACAGCCCGGACCTCGGCTCAAATCACCGCGGGACACATGCTGGACCTTGGTGCAAGGCTAACATGGCACACAGCCCAAAACTTGGTGCAGTGTGAACGTGTAACACAGCCCAATCCTCAGAGAAGGGCGACCGCAGCACACAGCCTGGACTTCAGCAAAAGGCGACTGCGGCACACAGCCCGGAACTTGGCGCAGGGCCACCACGGCACACAGCCCGAACCTCAGTGAAGGGTGACTGCAGCATGCAGCCCAGGAATCTGTGCAGGCGACAGCAGCAGAGAGCCTGGATCTCGCCACTAGCCGACCGCGGAACACAGTCTGGACCTCGGAGCAGGGTGAATGTGACATTGAGGCCAGACCTCAGTGCAGGGCGACAGCGACACATAGGCCAGACCTCGGCGCAGAGTGACCGTGGCTCACAGGCAGGAACTCGGTGCAGGGCGACCGCGGCACACAGGCCGGACCTCGGTGCAGGGTGTGTGTGGAACAGAGGCCGGACATCTGCTCAGGGCGACTGCGGCACACAGCCCGGACCTTGGCAAAGAAGAACCTCAGCACAGAGCCGGAAACAGGTCGCAAGCCGAGGGCGGAACACAGGACGGACTTGGGCACAGGGCGACCCGGGCACACAGCCCGGACCTGGGGAGCTGGCGAGCATGGCGCACAGCCCCGACCTTGGAAGAGGGCGACCGCGGCACACAGCTCGGACCCCTGCAGAAGGCTGCCTCAGCACACAGTCCAGACCTCAGAACAGAGCGACTGTGAAACACATCCTGGACCTTGGCACAGAGGTAACGTGGCACACAGCCTGGAACTCATTGCAAGCCGTGGGCGGAACACAGCCTGGACCTCAGCACAGGGCGACCGCGGCACAGAGCCTGGACCTCAGCGCAAGGCTGACATGGCACACAGCCCGAAACTCGGAGCAGTGCGACAGTGTAACACAACCCGATCCTCTGTGAAGGGTGACTGCAGTACACAGCCCGGACCTCAGCACAGAGCGGCTGCGGCACACAGCCTGAACCTCAGTGAAGGGAGACTGCGGCACACAGCCCAGAAATCTGTGCAGGGCGACTGGGGTACAGAGCTCAGAACTCATCGCTAGCCGACCGCGGAACAAAGCCCGGACTTCGCCGTAGAGTGACCATGGCAAACAGGACAGAACTCGTCTCCAGCCGATGGCAGAACACATCTCATACCTCGGCACAGGGCAACCGCGGGACACATCCCGGACCTGGGGAGATGGCGACCATGGCACACAGCCCAGACCTCGGTGCCAGGCTAATATGGCATACAGCTCGAATCTCGGCACAGCGCGACCATGGCATACAGCCCAATCCTCAGTGAAGGGTGACCACAGCACACAGCCTGGACCTTGGCACAAGGTTACTGCGGCACACAGCCCAGAACTCAGTTAAAGTCTACCGCGGCACACAGGCCGGACTTTGGCGCAGGGCTACCACGGCACACAGTGTGGACTTCAGTGCACAGGACCGTGGCATACAGCTGGGACCTCGGCACAGGGTGACCACGGCACACAGGCCGGACCTTGGCGAAGGGCGACCGTGGCACACTGCCCGAAACAGTGAAGGGCAACCACGGCACACACCCAGTAAACGTCGCTAGCAGACCGCAGAACACAGCCTGGAACTTGGCGCAGGGCGACCGCGGCACACAGCCCGAACCTCAGTGAAGGGCGACCGCAGCACACAGCATGGAACTCTCCACTAGCTGACCGCAGAACACATCCCAGACTTCGGTGCAGGCTGACGGCAGCAAACAGATCGGAACTCAGGGAAGGGCGACCACATCACACAGCCTGGAACATGTTGCTAGCCGACCGCGGAACACAGTCCTGACCTCGGAGCAGGGTGACCGTGAACACACAGGCCAGACATCAGTGCAGGGCTACAGCGAAACATAGGCCAAACCTTGGTGCAGGGTGAACGTGGCACACAGGACGGACCTTGGCACAGGGCGACCGCGGCACACAGGCCGGACCTGGGCGACAGGTGTCTGCAGAACACAAGCCGGATATCTGCTCAGGGTGACCGCGGCTCACAGCCCCGACCTCAGTGCAGGGGAACCATGGAACACAGCCCGGTGCTTCTGGTGAAGGCTACCGCAGCACACAGCCCGGACCTTGGCAAAGAGGAACCGCGGCATAGANCACACAGCACCGACCTCAGGAGATGGCGACCGTGGCACACAGACTGGACATCGATGCAGGGAAACTGCGGAACACAGCCCGGACCTCGGCTCAAATCACCGCGGGACACATGCTGGACCTTGGTGCAAGGCTAACATGGCACACAGCCCAAAACTTGGTGCAGTGTGAACGTGTAACACAGCCCAATCCTCAGAGAAGGGCGACCGCAGCACACAGCCTGGACTTCAGCAAAAGGCGACTGCGGCACACAGCCCGGAACTTGGCGCAGGGCCACCACGGCACACAGCCCGAACCTCAGTGAAGGGTGACTGCAGCATGCAGCCCAGGAATCTGTGCAGGCGACAGCAGCAGAGAGCCTGGATCTCGCCACTAGCCGACCGCGGAACACAGTCTGGACCTCGGAGCAGGGTGAATGTGACATTGAGGCCAGACCTCAGTGCAGGGCGACAGCGACACATAGGCCAGACCTCGGCGCAGAGTGACCGTGGCTCACAGGCAGGAACTCGGTGCAGGGCGACCGCGGCACACAGGCCGGACCTCGGTGCAGGGTGTGTGTGGAACAGAGGCCGGACATCTGCTCAGGGCGACTGCGGCACACAGCCCGGACCTTGGCAAAGAAGAACCTCAGCACAGAGCCGGAAACAGGTCGCAAGCCGAGGGCGGAACACAGGACGGACTTGGGCACAGGGCGACCCGGGCACACAGCCCGGACCTGGGGAGCTGGCGAGCATGGCGCACAGCCCCGACCTTGGAAGAGGGCGACCGCGGCACACAGCTCGGACCCCTGCAGAAGGCTGCCTCAGCACACAGTCCAGACCTCAGAACAGAGCGACTGTGAAACACATCCTGGACCTTGGCACAGAGGTAACGTGGCACACAGCCTGGAACTCATTGCAAGCCGTGGGCGGAACACAGCCTGGACCTCAGCACAGGGCGACCGCGGCACAGAGCCTGGACCTCAGCGCAAGGCTGACATGGCACACAGCCCGAAACTCGGAGCAGTGCGACAGTGTAACACAACCCGATCCTCTGTGAAGGGTGACTGCAGTACACAGCCCGGACCTCAGCACAGAGCGGCTGCGGCACACAGCCTGAACCTCAGTGAAGGGAGACTGCGGCACACAGCCCAGAAATCTGTGCAGGGCGACTGGGGTACAGAGCTCAGAACTCATCGCTAGCCGACCGCGGAACAAAGCCCGGACTTCGCCGTAGAGTGACCATGGCAAACAGGACAGAACTCGTCTCCAGCCGATGGCAGAACACATCTCATACCTCGGCACAGGGCAACCGCGGGACACATCCCGGACCTGGGGAGATGGCGACCATGGCACACAGCCCAGACCTCGGTGCCAGGCTAATATGGCATACAGCTCGAATCTCGGCACAGCGCGACCATGGCATACAGCCCAATCCTCAGTGAAGGGTGACCACAGCACACAGCCTGGACCTTGGCACAAGGTTACTGCGGCACACAGCCCAGAACTCAGTTAAAGTCTACCGCGGCACACAGGCCGGACTTTGGCGCAGGGCTACCACGGCACACAGTGTGGACTTCAGTGCACAGGACCGTGGCATACAGCTGGGACCTCGGCACAGGGTGACCACGGCACACAGGCCGGACCTTGGCGAAGGGCGACCGTGGCACACTGCCCGAAACAGTGAAGGGCAACCACGGCACACACCCAGTAAACGTCGCTAGCAGACCGCAGAACACAGCCTGGAACTTGGCGCAGGGCGACCGCGGCACACAGCCCGAACCTCAGTGAAGGGCGACCGCAGCACACAGCATGGAACTCTCCACTAGCTGACCGCAGAACACATCCCAGACTTCGGTGCAGGCTGACGGCAGCAAACAGATCGGAACTCAGGGAAGGGCGACCACATCACACAGCCTGGAACATGTTGCTAGCCGACCGCGGAACACAGTCCTGACCTCGGAGCAGGGTGACCGTGAACACACAGGCCAGACATCAGTGCAGGGCTACAGCGAAACATAGGCCAAACCTTGGTGCAGGGTGAACGTGGCACACAGGACGGACCTTGGCACAGGGCGACCGCGGCACACAGGCCGGACCTGGGCGACAGGTGTCTGCAGAACACAAGCCGGATATCTGCTCAGGGTGACCGCGGCTCACAGCCCCGACCTCAGTGCAGGGGAACCATGGAACACAGCCCGGTGCTTCTGGTGAAGGCTACCGCAGCACACAGCCCGGACCTTGGCAAAGAGGAACCGCGGCATAGAGCCGGGAACAGGTCTCAAGCCGAGGGCGGAACACAGGCCGGACCTGGGCTGAGGGTGACCGCAGCACGCAGCCCGGACCTGGGGAGATGGCGACCACGGCACACAGCCCGGACCTCGGAACAGGGCGACCACGGCACACAGCCCAGACCTCTGCAGAAGGCTACCTCGGCACACAGCCCAGACCTCAGAATAGGGCGGCTATGGAACACAGCCCAGACCTCGGCACAGAGGGAACGCAGAACAGAGCCCGGAACTCGTTGCAAGCCGAGGCCGGAGCACAGCCTGGACCTCAGCGCAGGGCGACCACAGCACAAAGCCCGAACCNTCAGAATAGGGCGGCTATGGAACACAGCCCAGACCTCGGCACAGAGGGAACGCAGAACAGAGCCCGGAACTCGTTGCAAGCCGAGGCCGGAGCACAGCCTGGACCTCAGCGCAGGGCGACCACAGCACAAAGCCCGAACCACAGTGAAGAACGACCGAGGCACACAGCATGGACCTCGGTACAAGGAGACCCTTACACACAGCACCGACCTAGGGAGATGGCGAGAGTGGCAGACAGAGTGGACATCGGCGCATGGCACCTGCAGCACACAGCCCGGACCTCGGCGCAAGGCTGACGTGGCACACAATCCAAAACTTGATGCAGTGCGACTGTGTAACACAGCCCGATCCTCAGTGAAGGGCGACTGCAGCACACAGCCCGGACCTTGGCACAAGGCTACTGTGGCACACAGCCCGGAGGTCGGTTCAAGTCTACGGTGGCACACAGACTGGACCTCGGCACAGGGTGACAGCAGCACAAAGCCCGAACCTCAATGATGGGAGACCGCGGCACACAGCCCGGAAATCTGTGCAGGCGACCGGGGTACAGAGCTTGGAACTCGTCGCTAGCTGACTGTGGAACACAGCCCATAACTCGGCGGAGGGCGACCACGGCACACAGCCCGGACCTCTGCAGAAGGTTACTGTGGCACAGAGCCCGAAACTCAGTGAAGGGCAACCGCATCACACATCCTGGAAACCGTCGCCTGCCAACCGGGAAACACAGCCCGGACATCTGTGCAGGGCGACCATGGCAAACAGATGGAACTCATCTCCAGCCAACTGTGGAACGTAGCCCGGACCTCGGCAGAGGGCGACCGCGGCACACAGGCCTGACCTCGGCGCAGTGTGAGCGTGGAACACAGCATGGACGTCGGCTCAGGGTGACCGCGGTACACAGCCCGAACCTCAGTGAAGGGCGACCGCGGCACACAGCTCAAAAATCTATGCAGGGCCACCGTGGCACAGAGTTTGGAACTCGTCGCTAGCCAACTGTGGAACACAGCCCGGACCTTTGCACTGGGCGACCGTGGCACACAGCCCGGACCTCGGTGCAGGGCAACCGGGGCACACAGCCCGAACCTCAGTGAAAGGCAACCACGGCACACAGCCCAGAAATCTGTCAAGGGCGAAAATGCCACAGTGCTCGGAACATATCGCTAGCCAACCCCGAACACAGCCTGGACCTTGGCACAGGGTGACCACGGCAAACAGGCCATACCACGGCACAGGGTGACTGTGGCACAAAACCTGGACCTCGGCACAGGGCAACGGGGGCACACATCCCGAAATTCAGTAAAGGGCGAATGTGGCACACAGCTCGAGAATCGTCGCCAGCCAACCACAGAACACAGCCCGGACCTCGGCGCAGGGAGACCACGGTAAACAGGATGGAACTCGTCTCCATCCGACCTGGGAAGATGGCAACCTCGGCACACAGCCCGGACCTCGGAACAGGGTGACTGTGGCAAACAGCCTAGACCTCTGCAGAAGGCTACCTCGGCACACAGCCCGGACCTCAGGACAGGGCAACTGTGGCACGCAGCATGGACCTCGGCACAGAAGGAACACGGCACAGAGCCCGGAACTCATCGTAAGCCGAGGGCAGAAAATAGCCTGGACTCAGTGCAGGGCGACCGTGGCACACAGCCTGAACCACAGTGAAGAACGACTGAGGCACATAGCACAGAACTCAGCGCAGGGCGAACCTGGGACAAAGCAAAGACTTCGGGACATGGTCAACGTGGCACATAGACCGGACGTTGGCACAGGGCAACTGTGGCACACAGCCTGGACCTCGGAACAAGGCTACCACAGCACGCGCATTGGGTGACTGCGGAACAGATGCCAGACCTCTGCGCGGGGCGAGTGCGGAACACAGACAGAAATCTGTGCAGGGCGACCAGGGTACAGAGCTCGGAACTTGTCGCTAGCTGACCGCGGAACACAGCCCGGACCTCGGCGCAGGGTGACCGCGGCACACAGCATGGACCTCGGCGTAGGGTGACCACGGCACACAGCCCGAAACTCAGTGAAAGGCGACCATGGCACACAGCCCAAAAATCTATGCAGGGCGACTGTGGCACAGAGCTTGGAACTCGTTGCTAGCTAACCGTGGAACACAGCCCAGACCTC
>SJYV01030339.1:0-12935 GCA_006410875.1 Neotragus pygmaeus | reverse complement strand
GTCAGACATGACCGAGTGACTGAACGACAGAAGCGTCTCCCTGCCTCCGAGCTGTTGATGGCTTTCTCTCCACTAGTCACAAGCCCTGATTAGAACTTCCCCGGTATGGGTCCTCCAGCCGAGCTCTCCTTGACCAGTCTAAGACCCTTTCCTTCCCGACCTTCCTTCCTCCAGGGTTTTCTCTGCCCTTCTCTGGACATTTTAGCCTCCACTGGAGCCTCCACTGGTCAGCAGTAGGAAACAGAATCTCTTTGGGGAGGTGGGGGCCTTTCAGTCTCCCAGGAACCCTCCCAGGGCTCTTCACAAGACAGATGTTCACTGAGCATTCCTTCTTTTTTCTTTTTTTTTTGGCCAGGCCCTGTGGCTTCTGGGATTGTATTACCCCACCAGGGGTGGAGCCCAGGCCCCATGCAGTGGGAGCACAGGCTTAACCACTGGACCGCCAGGGACGTCCACGTGCTCAGTGTTTGTATGGGCTCGGTCACATCTGGCTCTCTGTGACTCCATGGGCTACAGCCCGCCAGGCCCCCCCGTCCATGGGATTCTCTGGGCAAGAACACTGGAGCGGGTTGCCATGTCCTTCTTCAGGAGATCTTCTTGACCCAGGGATCAAACCCACGTCTCCTGCGTCTCCTACATTGGCAGGCAGGTTCTTTACCATCTGAGCCACCTGGGAAGTCCAGGTGGTCACTAAACATTCTTCACTGATCTGATTCTGATGCTAATTTTCCTTGAGTTAATTCTCTCTTTCCTGCTTTAGTTTCCTTGTCTGTAAACTGGGAATAATACTCGCTTTGAGGCGTTGACGTGATGATGAAATAAAACAAACAGAACACTTATTCTGTGCCTGGCCATTTCCCCAGTGCGTCCCCTTATATATATGCTTAACATGCTATATATTTATTATTGGAGGAGGAAATGGCAACCCACTCCAGCGTTCTTGCCTGGAGACTACCAGGCCCGGGGCAGCCTGGCGGGCCGTGTTTGCGTATATCACATCAGATACACTTCTACTTGCTTATTCTCGGCCGAGCTGGCACTCTGCTGCTGGGAGGGCTTCCTTCTGGTGGTGGTGAGTGGGGCTGCTCTTCCTCGCGGCACAGGCCCCCTCTGCGAAAGCTCCTCTTGTTGGGAACACGGACTCCAGTTGCAGGGGCCCAGGAGCGGCAGGCGGGGGCCCTGGAGCCCGGGCTCAGTCTTGACACCCACGGGCTTAGCTGCTCCCAGGACAGGGGATCTTCCCGGACCAGAGATCAGACCGGAATCCCCTGCAGTGGGGGCGGACTCTTTCCCACTGAGCAGCCAGGAACGCCCCTAAGTGCTTCCTTTAGATTAACCCCAGGCCCTCACGAAACGCGGTGAGACAGGTCCTGTCCTTAGCGCTTGTGACAGAACTCTCCCTTCCGTCTTCCTCTGTCCCCTGAAGGACCGCCGGCATCCTTGCCAAAGGCGGCCTTGTCAGCCGGATGGGGTGGGGAGGGCTTTAGAAACGGGCCTCCTCCCTCCCACCACCCCTCCCCCAAGGCCCCTATCTCGCCCTCAGCCTGCCTTTCTGGATTAAGCCCAGGGGGTTGCGCTTCTCTTCTGAGAAGGCTTGTCAAGGCATCGCCAAGGGTTTCTGGAAACATCTCACCTGCGAGATGATGCCTGCTCCCACCTGGAGCCACCTGGAGGCTCCTCGGCTCAGAGATGACGCAGGGAGGGAGGCTCTTCCTGGACCGGGCCTGCCGCTGGGGTGGCACAGCCCCGCGCCCTCCGGCCGCCCTCTCCAGCCCACTGTCTTCGATAGAAACGCGGACGGAGGCACTCTGACCTGTGGGCTGCCGGCCAGGCGGGAGGAGGCACGGGTCCCCGAGGGGCCACCACACCTCCCGGGATCGGTGAACAGAGACACTCGCCCACGGCCCGGGGCACCACGAGAGATTCAGGAAAGGCTTCAGCCACGACCGTGGGAAGCACGGGCACACAGAAGGGCGGGCCAGCAAGGAGCCGGGACACAGGCCTGGAGGTGGGAGGGCCTGGAGACGCTCAGGACACACAGGGTCTGCAGGGGCGCGGGGCTGCCAGGCAGGAGCGGTGAGGGGCGGGAGACCCGGCCAGCGCCTCTTTACAGGGGAATCTCAGCTATGATACAGATGAACCCATCTGTGAGACGGAAACAGAAGCCTCCAGAACAGCCGTGGGGCGCCAAGGAGGAGGGGTGGGGAGGCTTGGAGGGGGAGGTTAGGGCTCAAAGATGCCAACTGTCACGCACCGGGTGGACAAACAACAGGTCCTGCTGTGCACACAGGGGACTCTAGTCAAAATCCTGGGAAGCCATAGTGGAATAGGAAAATGAAGAACGCTGTACAGACACGTTAGAAAAACAAGTTACAGACTGGCTTCTTCAAGAAGACGTACCGCAGGACTTCCCTGGAGGTCCAGGGTTAAGAAGGCACGCTTCCGCTGCAGGGGCACAGGTTCGCACCCAGCGTTAGGAGCAACAGGGGAGAAGCCGCATATGGCACGCGGGGCTAAGCACAGGAGCTTCCGTGTGAGTTTCATCTGCGGAAGCACAGAGCTGCGGGCCGGACGCCTCCACCCGGACAATGCACTCCCCGCTGGGGGTGGTCTCTGGGGGTGGGACGCTGCTGCGGGGTGGGGGTCCCTAGGCGTGGAGGAGGGTCTGGGGTGACCCCAGCTCCTGGGCCACCTGCAGCTGCTCTGCCTGGTGCAGGAGGCAGGGTGGGGGTGGGGTGGATGAGCCCCCTCTAGGCTGCTGGCCTTTCCCGAGGCCGTTGGCTTCTGAAGCCTCAGCTGCAGCCTGCTGGGTAGCAACTCTCACTGAGTGCAAAGCGGGTTCACGGGAGGGAAGGTGGCGTGTGGACCGGCTGCTTAATTAAAACAGGGAGGGGTTGACAGGAGGGCCCCCTGAGCGTTTGGTCTCTCACTCTAGTCACTCTCTACCTCGAGGAGGAAGAAGCTTCCTGCTCTGCCTTCTCCCGCCTCTTCTTTCACCAGCCTGGCAGGTGCCGCTGGCGTCTGTCCGTCCTCCCTGAGG
Organism: Neotragus pygmaeus; assembly: GCA_006410875.1. Taxonomy (NCBI): domain Eukaryota; kingdom Metazoa; phylum Chordata; class Mammalia; order Artiodactyla; family Bovidae; genus Neotragus; species Neotragus pygmaeus. The sequence continues at coordinate 9,895 of SJYV01030339.1, read as the reverse complement.
ACTCTCCTCCCATGTCTGGGAAGTCCTGGATTCAGGGTGCCATTTGTTGGGGGGATTCAACGCTCACCCCTTTAAATGATCGTGGTCTTAATCGTCCAAAGTGTTTTGAAAGTGTATCCAGCTTCCCTGCAGACGACATGAAAACATCTCACGGCAAAGTTTGGAAAACCTCTGGGCGAAAGTGGAAATTGGGTGAGAGTGGATTATCATTCCCTTCTCTAGCAGCCCTTCCCAACCCAGGGATGGAACCCGCGTCTCCTGCGTTGTAGGTGGATTCTTTACCACTGAGCCCGCAGGGGAGAGCTTCCTCTGCTGTCAAAACTGTGACCGATTTACAAGATCTTAATTGAAGCAAAGGGTTATCTCTCCCAGGGATATCTGCGCAGTGTGGGGGTGTTTCTTTAATTTTATACTTTGGAAATAATTATAGATCCAGAAGAACTTGTAAAAGAAAGAAAGAAATCCACAGGAGGTCCTGTGTACATTCAGCCAACTTTCCCCAGTGACTGCACCTTGGATAAATGTAGTAAAATATCAGTGTCAGGAAGGTGGCATCTGTACAATCTGTGAAGCGTGTGCAGATTCTGCCAGTTTTCCCTGCTCTCGTCCTGTGTGCCCTTCTCTGCAATTTTATCGCGTGCCTAGGCCAGTGCAGCCAGCACCTCCACCAAGATACAGGCCCGCTCNTTAACAAAAAAAAAAAAAAAAACCCTAAAAACTATCATTAAAAAAAACCTCCCCTAAATAATAAACTATGTTCCTGAATATAAGGAAAATATAGAAGTCACTTTAGACAATTTTCCCCTAAGTAGTATATACTGGAAAATTTCTATAAGCCCACAAACCACGTAACTTTTATAATATTTCTTGGTATGTAAGCTCCAGAATTAATTTGGTACACTAAATGAAAAGTCACTCTTTTCAGAATAAAAATTCATAAGTTCTACTATAACCAGTGGCTTGGATAGTATTTATCAGCAATAGTTTAAAAATCACATTATTTTATAGACTTTGCTCAACTATTTTATGGAATTTCTAGCCACTCTTGGGGAAAAAAGCTATTTTTTCTAGTCCTATGAATTTATTAAAGTGTCATACTTATAATCATGTGTAATATTTTAACTGGGGCTGGAGGACCAATAAACTATTTTCATGAACAAAATATGAGTAGCAGATATTATGTTTAACAACAGCCATTATTATCTTCATTTATAATTGCAGTTTCTAATGAGTTTGAGATCCTCCTTCTCCCCCTTCTTTTACAAAAAGCTAATTCCAAGTTTTAAGGGTAAATCATGGGTAGTCTCAGTTCTGTTGCCAGGCATTGATTCAGTTTGGGCTTGTGATGCAATCCTGGCTAATGAGATAAATAAAAACATTTACTGAGAGATGCTTGAAACTGTTTCTTAGATCTTACAAAGTTCAAAGAGAGAATCCCTTTCTCTGATGGGCACTGTCATATCTGTGATCTTGTGGTTATAATAACAGGCAGCCTAAGGACAAATTCAACCACAGAGAGTGGGAAGATGGTAATAATTTGGTGCCATGATGATATGATTATGCTACTAAATTAACCAATTCTGGACTGTACTTTGTCTTGAATCTGGTTACATAAACATAAATTGTTCTTTATTATATGAGCCCAGGGTAGTTAGTTTTTCTATTTGTTAAGTTAAAATATTGGAATAGACATATGAATGCCTCTATCCCCAATTTTACATTTTATTTGCAATCTCTAAACTCATTAGTAAGTTTTAAAAATACGGTATTATAACTTCTATATTTGAGTATGTAACAAAATCAATTCCAACTTGTATTCTTAGGTTCATCATATAGGATATGACTTATTACNATATGAATGCCTCTATCCCCAATTTTACATTTTATTTGCAATCTCTAAACTCATTAGTAAGTTTTAAAAATACGGTATTATAACTTCTATATTTGAGTATGTAACAAAATCAATTCCAACTTGTATTCTTAGGTTCATCATATAGGATATGACTTATTACATATGTGTATACTATATACATGTGGGTAAGAATAATCAAAAACATTTTTAGGGATAATACAAGTTTAGTTAATTGTACTAAAAACTACATAAATATGTGCATTCTTCTAAAATATCTTGCATAAAGTATATATGTGTGCTAAGTCTCTTCAGTCATGGGTTGACATCTATGGATGCTGTTTATTGAATAGTACTAAATATTGATATTAAATATCATGAATTGGCTATAACAGATCCTCTCACATTCTTAAGAATTCTAGAATGAGAATTTACCTTCAGTCAATTTTCTTTTTTCCTGGAAACTTCATATGAGTAGAACATTGCTTATGGTAAAATTGACCAATTAGGTAAACTGCATCTGGAATGAGAAACTTTTGTAAATACTTAGTATAAAGCCATGGTTTTGAGCATTCTTGATTGCAGTGACCCTTGTAACTTGCCTGTCCTTTGCTGAACCTGAAAACCATACCCACTGAATTGTCACAAGCAACATTAGTTCCTCTAAGGAATAAGTGTTACCCTGGGATGGCTTCTGTACCTCACCAATATGTCGCCTTTCATGCCCTCACCCTGGTCTATCATCTGAAGAACCAGAGAGGATAGTTCCTGGATGCTACAGACTATTTCAAGGACACCCATGCAAGTTCGATAGGTATCACTACCCTGTTGGAAAATCGTGTTTTCTGGCCTAAATTCTTCTAGGTAAACCTACTGTTAAACATAGCCTATGGCAAGTATCTTGTGAGCCTGACTCTTCAGTGGACTCTCAGAATATCCCCCTGAGCATTTCAGTGTGATACTGCAGATATGGTCCTTAGAAAATTCATAATTGATCATTTGTTTACCAGAAGAAATTCTATCATCTCTAATGTGAAAATATAATTTTCAATTAAATAATTCATGTATTGGATGCTATCTATCCTTGTAAAAATTGAGATACAAAAAGAACAAAAAGAGACTTCTGGTTAAGTTATGAAAAGTTGTAGGAAATTGTTGCTCCCTACAAAAGCAAACAAAAAAAGTGAATATAAACCAGATAAAACCAAGTCACAGTTACTTTAAAAGGCAACAGAAGGCTGACGATGAATTTAATTAAAGAAATTGAGGCAAATTTAAGAGAGAAAAGTCTATTCTAAGAGAGAACAGTTACATGGCTATTTTCACTGGAAAATGGTGGGAGGAGGAGGAATCCTATGGAACCTCAGCTTTAGAAAAATGTCTGCAGCTACCTCCAACTTTCCCCACTGATTTTCAGTGAATGCATAGGTAATATGCTAAAGACAGGGCAAGGGCAGGAGAGCTGAAAGATTAGCAGAGGGGGCACATGGGACCTTCCCAAGCGTGCAAACCATCCCTCCAAATACTGAGATCAGCAAGACAGAGAATAACCGAGATGCAGAAAGCTAGTGTAGGTGTTAAAAACTAAGAGGATTCCCTAATATGCCTGAAAACTGGACACTATGGTATAAATTGTGAGATCTCTAGAGACTTACTAATCACCTCTCAAAACGTTTAAAGCTACGAGTGAACCAAATATATCAAAAGTTGTTAAGAGTGCCCAGACTCTGCTCAACTAGCAGAATGACACAGTAAAATTATCAACCTTTCAAAGGAAAAGAAATACTTTTCCTTATCATTTATTCTAGTCTCCAGTGTTATTTTACACAATGCCTAGCATACTACAATTTTTTTTTTTAAATTTCCACGAAGATGCAGGAAAATGAGACCCAAGATAAGAAAAGTAAATATACTCTAGAAACAAATACACAGATGGCCTGATATTTTAATTTTCAGAAGGGAATTTAGAATAACTATAATAATTATACAGAAGCGTACATGAAAGGTGTATGTGTTAGCCAGAGTTCTCCAGAGAAGCAGAACCAAGATAATATACACACATACATACATAAACACACTGACATATTTATGGAAATTGAGAAGTCCCTAAATCTGCCATCTACAAGCTAGAGAATCAGGAAAACTGGTTGTATATAGTCTGAGTCTAAAGGCCTGAAAATCAGAGAAGCTGATGATGTAACCTGCAGTCTGAGGACAAAGGCCTGAGAACCAGGGGTATGTTAGTTAAGTCCCAGAATCAGAAAGGCCAGAGCACAAGCAGCTCATACACCCAAAGCACTAGGAAATAGATGCTCCAGATTAAGAGAGAGAGAGAATTCACCCTTCCTTTGCCTTTTCATTCTATTCAGGCCCTTGATGGATTAAGTGATGCCCACTCACACTGATGAAGACAGGTCTTCTTTTAATTAGTCTTTAATCAAATGCTATTTTTTCTAGATACTCTCATAGACACAGCTAAAAATAATGTCTTACTGTCTAGTTGGGCATCCTTTGGCTAATCAAATTAACACACAAAATTATCACAGTGTATAATAGGCATATGTGTGTTAAACATGATAAAATTAACAGAAACCTGGAAACTAATTTTTTTTAAAAATAGCCAAATTGGAAATGCCTAAAAATAAATATATAAATATAGTATTTTTTAAAAAGGAATTCACTTCAGATCTTAAAGTAGTCACTTGATTCTCTTTTGGAATCAGCAGAGAAAAGATCATTAAAACTTAAGATAAATGATAAATGTTTTACAAACTGAAACATAAGATAAATGACAGACACAACAAAGAGTAGCTCCCTGCTCACTGCAACTAAAGAAAACCTGCAGAAAGCAAGGAAGACCCAGCACAGCCCAAACTAAATAAATAGATGTTTACAAGAGAATGAACGTGAACAAAATTATGACAAGCTGTCTGGGAATATGCGGAGCGAAATTAAATGTATGTATATGATTAATGGAGTACATGATAAAGAGGAGAGAGAAGATAGGGCAGAAAATTATTTGAAAAGGTAATGGGCAAGACAGTTCCTGAATATGTGAAAAGTATCACCGAGGTTCAAAAAGATGAAACTACCTCAAGAAGGAAAATGCAAATAAAACCACATTAGGTCCACCAGATTAGGCTGATCATTCTACCTGCTGAAAACCAAAGATACAGCAAAAATTTTTAAAGCATTCAGGGCCTAACACAAGATAATTAAATAGAAACAACAATAAAAAATAACAGCTGCTTCTCATCAGAAATAATGAGGGCCAGAAAACAAAAGACATCTTTAAAATATAAAAATGGGGGAAAAATAAACCCATCTACTTACAATTCTGTATCACTGAAAACACTATGTATATATGAAAGCCAAAACTATTTTCTGAGATTTTATTTTTAGCAGACCTGTATTATAAGGGATACTGAAAGTTTTTCAAACTGAAAGAAATTACTACATACAGAAATTTGGCTGCTGGAAAAAAAAAAAGAAAATATCTGTGTATTTATGAACTACCTTTACAAGTTAACTTATGAACAAACTATATAAGTGCTAGAATAAGAACATCAGTGTGAGATCCAGATGTCAAGACTCAGTCATAAATCAAGTAATTCAAATAGAGGTTGGAAAGATTTCTTCCAGAGGATCTGGAATATTCTACCGATTTGCATATGGGCTCAATTAAAAGGAAACAATGCCTATCATTTGGTGCTGGCTCAAATAAAACATGAAATAAAAAAAAAATAAGTGTGTATAAATATATATATATGTGTGTGTGTGTGTGTGTGTGTGTATGTAATCACTAGTGATTCAAGAAAATAATCATGGAATTCTTACATATGTAGAAAAATTGATAAATAAGAGATCAAAATTCATGAGAATAAAGTATTATAAGGTTTTGCCTATAAGTTCATAAAGATAGTCCTATTTGAAAAAAAACTGAAGTTAATATGCATATTGACAGTTATATCCAGTGATCACGGTACTGGGATCTTTAGTTACATGTGAATAATAGCAAGAACCCATATTTCCCTATGGTGATTGAAGTCACGCTGCTGCTGCTAAGTCACTTCAGTCGTGTCCAACTCTGTGCGACCCCATTGATGGCAGCCCACCAGGCTCCCCTGTCCCTGGGATTCTCCAGGCAAGAACACTGGAGTGGGTTGCCATTTCCTTCTCCAATGCATGAAAGTGAAAAGTGAAAGTGAAGTCGCTCAGTTGTGTCCGACCCTCAGCGACCCCATGGACTGCAGCCTTCCAGGCTCCTCCGTCCATGGGATTTTCCAGGCAAGAGTACTGGAGTGGGGTGCCATTGCCTTCTCCTGGATTGAAGTCATACCCACTACAGAACTACACATGAGGTGAAGCTCAATGGGGAAGTCTGCTTACATCCCAGTCTTACTATTACTAGTTATTATCATTATTCTGACTTTTGGAAAAGAGAGAAGGATGGTAAAAGTGTTAGCTCCAGCTGAAAGCATGTAGATTCTATGGCTTTTCTCCAGGTCTTTCTCTTCTCTCAAATAATAAAAACTATACAGAAAGATTCCTACAAAGGTGCAGACAAAATAGACTTGGTAAGGGGATATTAGATTCCACAAATCCAATGGAAGCTGTTCCTCAACTCAGTCCCTCCTCCCTTATCCATATAATTCTTAAAATTTTATTTTTATTAAATGGCAACCCACTCCAGTATTCATGCCTGGGAAATCTCACGGATGAATCACCTGGTGGGCTACGTTCATGGGGGTCACAAAATTGGACACGACTGAAGCAACTGAGTATGCATAGTTGATTTACAATGTTGTGTTTCAGGTGTAGAGCAAAGTGAATTAGTTAAACATAAACATATGTACATTTTAAGATTCTTTCCCCATATTATTACAGAGTATTGAGTAGAGTTACCTGTGCTATACAGTAGGTCCTTATTGTTATTTTATATATAGTAGTATGTATGTGTCAATCTCAAGCTCCCAATTTATCCCTACCCTCACCCCTTATCCCCTGGTGACCGTAAATTTGTTTTCTACTTTTGTGACTTTATTTCTGTTTTGTGAATAAGTTCATTTGTACCTCCCTTCTTTAAGATGCCACATACAAGCAATATCATATGATATTTGTCTTTCTCTGACTTATGTCACTCTGGATGACAATCTCTAGGAATTTTTAAAGCAGCATTAACTTGCCTATAACAGCCCATTTTGAAAATTCAGTAATATCTACAAAGGATTAAGCATGGCCTTTAAGCATTAAGTTTCTACAAGGAGAGGTAAGCAAAACCAGAAGATGTTTGGCAAATATCTGCTGTAGGCCTAACGCTGTACTTTACTGGTCATATACAGAAGATATAAGATGTGATAAAGATTCTTATATGGTATGCCATAGGAATTAATATTTTCCTTGTGGGCAATTGATAATTCTGGAAGATTTCAGAGGAGTAATTAATTAAATAACATTGTGGTATTTAGATAAATAATGACAGAGAATATGAGCATATAAATCTGTGCCAGAATACCCAGATGGCCCTGAATAAGAATAAAATCCGTCAGTGACATGAGAAAAGGAGAAACAGTTGGGGAAAGTGAAAATAAAAACACATTCAGTATATAGTATGTATTATGTCTTCTCATGTTTAAGTAATTCTTACAGCATCTATTTAGAAGATATTTTCATTATATCAGTAAGGGAATTGAGACATGAGGACTTTGTCACGTTAAAGACCACACAAATCACAAGTGGAGAAACCAGGATTGGAAACAAATATTAATGAGTCACTACAAACATTATTGGATTCTTGAATAAGGAGAAGTATTTTTGAAATAAATTGAATTTTCCATCTGATTCTATCTGAGATTTTAGGAAGAGACAAAAGAGAAAGTATGTAGTTATTATGGTAGGTACTGTGCCATTTACCAAAGAAGAAGAATATGTTTTAAGGTTGAAAAAATTCAAGTTTTATATTAAGCTTGAGATTTTCACAGAGTATGAAAGTGAATATTTCTAAAATTATGTTGGAAATACATGTATGAAATTTAGGAAAGATGTTAACAGCTTCTAGAAGGCAGGACTATATTTAGTCTCCCTTTGTACACCTAGCACCTTGCACATTAACATGACATGTTGAACTCATGAAAGCTGATGAGAATGTCTACAGACAGAAAAACGTGCTTAGAACACAGAGCTAAGGAAAGAGCTCTCAGACTGGTCAAAGTAGAGACTAGAAAATGAAGGGCCACAAAACATACCAAATATCGGAAATTATAAGTGATGATAAAATCAAATGTTACCAAAAGTTCAAGTAGATGAGATTTTATAACATATAACTTGATTGATTATATTTAACAACTAATAGAAATGTCAAAGAAATATAAAATTTTAGTGTTCTAAGTCTAGTATTCTAAGACTACAAGTAGTAAAGTGTGTTGACTTGATTGGCACAATAAAGTCATTTCAATGGAGGGGAAGTTAGGAATGGTGAAGCTAAAAGTCATAAGTCATCAAGCCAAAGAAAATATTTTCAGACGAGACTGGGCACATTCAGGGAAGTACGGCCATAGACAAGAAAATGTTTTCAAATGTCTGAGTCAAGGCTTTGACTGCACTTGAGATGTGAAGACTGTCCTCTTATTAAGAGTATATAGGGCCTTGGAGGCTTGTGCAAAATTGGCTGTAATTGAAATGCATTATTTCTAGAGAAAATTGTTTGCTCTTAGAAGTAGCTGTGACTAAATGAATTTGTGACTCATGAAACAATCTAATTTTGCCCTTTCAAACTAAAATTCTTCATATAACTATATAGTTTTTAAGTAATATGATATTAGTGCAAAAAAGGTTCTGCATGCATATTAAATAGCTGTTTATTTGATGTTGATTCAACAAACAAAAACTTGAAAGACTACCAGAAAATAATACACTGAAAAAAATTTCGAGTTTGACAGAAGTTGATAATCCAGGAGGTATCTTTTGACTACCATCCTCTGTGACTACCATATCATTTTCCAGGCTAGGCTTTATTGTTTGTTCAAACAATGTCATTTCTTAAAAGGCGTCAATTCCTAGTAAGCTTTCCCTGTTGACTTGGATGTTTCTGCAAAGCAGATATGAAGCTCTTTCTTCTTCTTTTTTTTTAACCAGTGTTCTTGTTGCCTCTGCATGTGTGGAATAAGCAGGGCTATAGTGTTCACTAGGACTGGGCTGGGATACACACTAAGAAGGTCACAGGAAATGAGTCCAGCAGTCATGCAATTTCAGTACGCCTTTCCTGACCAGTTTCAGGGGTAAGCCAGATTGCATGAAATCCTTATGACAGAGTTCAGACTTTATACAAGTCTCCTGTCAGTTTCTCCATCCAGCCAAGGGGACCCATCTCCCCTGTGTATGACCGACCCCAGGACTAGGACACTCAATCCATGACTCTCACTGTTCACTCTCAGCGTTGGTCTCTGCGCATGTATATTCTCTCTTTTATCTGAGACCTGACTTGATCATTTTTCCCCCTTCCTTTCTGATTACATATGGATCTTTCTTACAGGCATGGATGTACAGGGGTCTTTCTGCCAGATTCAATGAAAATCTTTCCACATGTGGATATATTTTTGTTGTGCTCATGGGGAAGGGTGAGTTCCACATTCTCCTACTCCACCATATTGTTCAATCCCACATTTTTAAAATTCTTGATTCCCAAAATTTCTCTTCCTAGAAGCAGTCCTGTGCTATTAAGCATGCATGATGTATCTCATTCAAAATACACAGTGAGTGAGGCCTATTTCAGATCCTGAAAGACAAAGCTGTAAAAGTGCTGCACTCAGTATGCTAGCAAAATTGGAAAACTCAGCAGTGGCCACAGGACTGGGAAAGGTAATTTTCATGCCAATTCCAAAGAAAGGCAATGCCAAAGAATGGTCAAACTACCACACAATTGCACTCATCACACACACTAGCAAAGCAATGCTCAAAATTCTCCAAGCCAGGCTTCAACAATATGTGAACCGGGAACTTCCAGATGTTCAAGCTGGTTTTAGAAAAGGCAGAGGAACCAGAGATCAA
>SJYV01030335.1:0-12977 GCA_006410875.1 Neotragus pygmaeus | reverse complement strand
AATGAAGAAGTATAGTCACATTTTCTTTCTCTTTATTTCTTCTCCCAGTTTGAAACTCAGTTGTTGTTTATTTGTTAAGTTGTGTCTGACTCTTTGTGACCTCATGGACTGTAACCTGCCATATTACTTGGTCCGTGGAATTTTCCAGGCAAGTATTCTGGAGTGGGTTGCCATTTTCTTCTCCAGAGGATCTTCCTGACCAAGGGATCAAACCCAAGTCTCCTGCATTGGCAGGCAGATTCTTTACCACTGGGTCATCAAGGAAGTCCAAATAGGCAAGCAGAGGTGGGTTAAAGTGTCCTGATTTAGATGCATGTAGCTGTAAGACTTTGGTTAGAGTGGACCATAATGATCATTTGTTGTCTTTTAGTCACTCAGGCATGTCTGACTCTTTGTGATCCCATGGACTACAGCCCACGAAACTCCTTTGTCCACGGGATTTCCCAGGCAAGATTACTGGAGTAGGTAGCCATTTCTTTCTCCGGGGACCTTCCCAAACCCAGGGATTGAACCTGTGTGTCTAGCATTGCAGGCAGATTCTTAACCACTGAACCACAAGGGAAGCCCATAATACTATGTGTAAATATACAACATAATTTCTATGAGAAGAGTGTTTTGTCTGATATTGTAGAATCTGATGTATTTTTAGACTACTTCTTTATTTTCATTGCTTTAGTCAGTACAATTTACTGTATAAAGTGTTCGTGAGATGCAATTAGTATTTGCTCAGCAAACTATATCCTTGCAATCTAACCTAGAAAAGTCATTCAGGGAAGCTGAACAGTTCCATAACTTTCCAACGTTTAATTTAAATAATTATTACAAGGCAAGAAAAAAAAATCATTTAAAGAATAAGCTTGATCTTTCTTGGTCTTTTCTGATCTCAATAAATCCTTCAAGGGTAGTTTTTATTCTTTTTTTTTTAGGGCTCACCTCTAAAATTTTATAGCTTAAGGTTTCATTCTAAAGTGCATGAAACTTGTAAATAAGATATTGTTTAATTCAGGGTTAGGATGATTAATTCTGTCAACAAGTTAGCTATCTGGGTGGGTCTTCAATGTACTATAGATTGATCATCTTTATAATAATTTGAAGGTTTTAGAGCTGAAGGTTTAAAAATTCCACAAATTTATAGATTAAAAAATGAAATCTCAGGAAAGCCATGAATAAAATTTCCTTATCAGGAAGCTAACTACCATCTGAGACAACAAATATTCAGCTGACTCTCCTTATCACAGCAACTGTCAGGTACATTATAAGCAGTGTCACTTTTTTCTNAAAAATGAAATCTCAGGAAAGCCATGAATAAAATTTCCTTATCAGGAAGCTAACTACCATCTGAGACACAACAAATATTCAGCTGACTCTCCTTATCACAGCAACTGTCAGGTATACTTTATCTTTATTTAACAATTAAGAGGTCTGAAGCCCAGAAAAGTGATGGAATAGGACAGAGACATAGAGTTGGTTAAGGGAAAACTCAGTCTTCATTTCAAAACCCCTCTTTCAGATTCACAGTGCTATCTCCCAAAGGCAATACTTAAAATCAGAAAATATTGTTCTTCAACCCCTTGATAACTGAGAGTGATCATTGTTTGATAAGTAGGAGAGAGCCAGAACAAATAAAATAAAGATTTCTTTTTTTTTTTTTTCTGTGTTTTGTCAGCTGATGTAAAGCTGTGATGTTAAAAGTAAAAATGAAGTTTCCATTAAATAGAAAACTCAGCAGAGAACCAAATGTTCTTCAAGGGAATCTCATATATTTATTTTTTTCTCTAACAGTGTGCACTAACTCAAAATGTCTTCATTTCCTCCATTTTTTTCTGACAAACATTGATGGGGTAAAGTTAGAAAAAAAAAAAAAAACACCAAACAAAAACAAACAGAAAACCCCCAAACAATTGCTTTATTAAAAACTGCAAACTATGAAGAGTGTCAAAGTTTGACTTTACCTTTCAGATAAAGTTTACTTTTTGACAGCTCTCATTAGCCCCTTCAGTTAAACAAGCTAAGTATGGGAAATATACAACCATTGTTTGTGGAAAACTTTGAAATAACTCGAATACATATATATTTCATTCTGAAAAACTAAGATTTCTGATGACAATAGGATTTGTTGAGTGTATACGTTAGCCAGTGTCATATAACTCATTGGAGTTGTTACTTCTTTGTGAGAATATTTCCTTTCTTTGTACTGCTTTAAATTTTTTTTTTTTTGTATGTGTGTGGAGATGTGAATGTTTTTGTTCAGCCTGAGGGATAGGCTAAAACTGGTCCTAGCTATAATAACTGAGGTTCTTTATAAAAAAAAAAAACTATTATGCAATAGGAGTAAACAGGTTATACTGCTCCACTAATCTGCTTAGGTAAATTGCTTAGACAAAGTCTTTACAGTGCATTGTTAAAGCCCTGCTCTCGCTAATATGTTGAAGATGGACAGCCATTCTCCTGGCCAATGCTTTAATACATAAACAGAAAACTGGGCATGAAATCAAATACAGAAGACTAAGGATTATGGTATTGCTCAGAGCAGCTGGTGACAAGCTGGAGATGAGATTTAATGCCACGGTATTCCCAGGCAGTTTTTATATTCTAGGTGGACCATTTAGTACTTAACTGTTAGAGATAGGACAAATAGTTTGAGTTAGGTAAGTCCTCAAGTTTGGACTCAGACACTGACTGCTGCCTAGCAACAGTTTATAAATATGCTCAGACTTAAAAGTACTATTGTCACTTGAAATATCTTAATAATTAAGGCAACCTGTGGCTAACAATGAAGAGAAGTTGAGACAGAAGTCTCTGGGAATGTCTAGCAGACATGACTTCATGCTTTAAGAGAGACTCTAAAAATAAATTTGAATTGGACTTGTCATTTCTCAATGTGTATAGGNCTTAATAATCAAGGCAACCTGTGGCTAACAATGAAGAGAAGTTGAGACAGAAGTCTCTGGGAATGTCTAGCAGACGTGACTTCATGCTTTAAGAGAGACTCTAAAAATAAATTTGAATTGGACTTGTCATTTCTCAATATGTATAGGTGACTAATGCCCTGACTTATGGTATTATTTAAAACCAAATAATCTACATGTACTAATATTGGATTTTCATGTTCAGATGTGAATTTTCTATTGGACAAGAGTGCAAAGCTATACATAATGACTTCCAGTTTTTTTCTGAAGGCAGATCTTTGCCACTCTTAAACATCTTGTAACATGGCTCATTTTGAATTGGGAATATAAAGAATGGGGAGAGATAACTTAAACTATAGGGTTATTTTATTTGCTCTAAGAGGTTGTTGTGACTGGGACTTGTGGTATGGGGAGAGTTATACTGTGCCTACTCTGAGTTTGGGCTTGCTACCTGAAAGTAGGGACCTTATCTGTTTTATTTACCATTTGTTCATTAGAGCAACTTCTCTGTATAATCTTCCCCCAACCCTGCAAAAAGAAAATAACTTTAGGGTATAATTTATATAATGAAATACATAGATTTTAAGAGTATAGTTTGATGGGTTTTGACAAATTTATACATCTCTGTAGCATTATCCTGGTCAAGATGTAGAACATTTCCATCACTCTAGAAAGTATCTTCATGCCTCCCTACAGTCGATGACCTCCATCCCCTACCCAGGCAACCACTCTTCCATTTTCCTTCCACCTTGAGATAATAACAATACAATATATATTCCTGTTATTGCCTTCTTTTACTCAGCACAACATTTTTTTGAGACTCATCCACATTACTGTCAAATAATAGTGTGTTCCTTTTTATTTCTGAGTAGTACTTCAATATTATGAATTCACCAGGAATTTTTTAATCCATTCATCTTTTGAACATTTTGAATGGTTCTGATTTGGGGTTATCATGAATAAAAATACTATTCAATATTATGAATCCACCAGAATTTTTTTAATCCATTCATCTTTTGAACATTTTGAATGGTTCTGATTTGGGGCTATCATGAATAAAAATACTATAAACATTTTTGCACCAGTATTATTATTAGAGTATGTTTCACTTATCTTGAGTAAATATCTAGGAGTGAAATTGCTAGATAATTTGAGTAGTTGTACATTTCACTTTATAACATACTTCTGTTTTCCTGAAATGATTGATAATTTCACACTATCACTCAGCAATGTATGAGAGCTGCAGTTATTCCACAGTCTTGCCAAAAGTTGAATTTTAGCCTTTTTCATTTTAGTTATACTTTAAAATGTGAACTGTTGGCNGTTGTACATTTCACTTTATAACATACTTCTGTTTTCCTGAAATGATTGATAATTTCACACTATCACTCAGCAATGTATGAGAGCTGCAGTTATTCCACATTCTTGCCAAAAGTTGAATTTTAGCCTTTTTCATTTTAGCTATACTTTAAAATGTGAACTGTTGGCTCATTATGAGTTTAATTTACATTTCTCTAATGACTAATAATATTATACAAGTTTTTTATGTGTTTGTTATTCATGTATCTTCTTTTGTGAAATGTCTTTTAAGAGTTTTTCCATTTAAAAATAGCCCTCTTAAAATTATTTGACTTTTTAATTATTAAGTTATAGTAATTCCAGATATATTTTGAATAAATTCATTTGCCAGATATCTATACTACACACGTTTTCTTCCAGTCTGTGACTGACTTTTTATTTTTCTTAACAGTGTTATTTTCTTATGAATGGAAATTTTTAAATTTTTATAAGGTCCAATTTATCTTTTTTCCCCAACAAATTTGCTTATGTTCTCTTTAAAAAGTTTTTCAGTATTACAGTTTGCAAAAATAGGTCTATATATTTTCTTTAAAAATCTTCATAGTTTTAGCTTTTATATTAGATATATACCATATCAGATTAATTTTGTGTATGGTATAATGTAGGGGTCAAAGCTATTAGAAATGGACTGAAAGTAGACAAGGAATGGCTGAAGAAATCCAAAGACATAACATAACCTGTAACCTCTAAGAATAACCATATAAGGTAGCAATGTAAATTATTCTTCACATTGACTGGCTTCTTTTATACCAGAAAATTCAGTATGATCTTGTTAAAGGTAAAGATTTGTTTCTGAGCTGCTGCTGCATAATAGGGAATTAAGCAATAAAAGGAGAGAATTACCTTCTCCCTACCAACCAACGGTGCAATGGTAGAGTGATATCTCTGGAGAATAGCATGGTGGGAGCAGCAGCATCTTAAGGGAGATCAGTAGTCTCATAGCTGTTGAAACAAGAGATAATGGCTCAAGTCATGATCCAGAGAGACGTTGTGGGGTGGGAGGTGGGAGGGGGATTCAGGATTGGGAGCTCATGTACACCTGTGGTGGATTCATGTTGATGTATGGCAAAGCCAATAGAGTATTGTAAAGTAAAATAAAGTATTAAAAAAAAAAAGTGAGAAAGGACAGAGAGAGCTTCTGACATAGACAGCGGAAGGGGGACAGAGAGTGCCCCCTTTGCTAGTCTAAACAAGGGAGTCATATACTTTTTAAAATTAATTAGTACAATTAAAAAAAAAAAGAAAGACTGGAACAAATGTGATCGAACGGCTCCTGTTCTTTTTTACTTTTTAATTGGAGGCTAATTGCTTTACAATATTGTGTTGGCACAACAATGTGAATCAGTTTTAAATATACATATATCCCCTCTTGAGCCTCCCTCCCAGTCCCCCGTGACCTCTCTAGGTTTCATCATAGAGCACTGAGCTGAATTCTCTGTGCTATTAAT
The DNA here is from genome assembly GCA_006410875.1 of Neotragus pygmaeus. Taxonomy (NCBI): domain Eukaryota; kingdom Metazoa; phylum Chordata; class Mammalia; order Artiodactyla; family Bovidae; genus Neotragus; species Neotragus pygmaeus. The sequence continues at coordinate 7,261 of SJYV01030335.1, read as the reverse complement.
ATATATTTGTCTCCCACTAGCTATCTATTTTACACTTGAGGCCATTTATATGTCAATGCTACTCTCTCAACGTGTCCCATCCTCTACTTCCTCTGCTGTGCCACATGTCCATTCTCTACATCTGTATCTCTATTCCTGCCCTGCAAATGGTTCATTGTACCATTTTTCTAGATTCCATACATAAGTGCGATATGTTTTTCTCTTTCTGACTTACTTCGCTCTGTATAACTGGCTCTAGGTTCATCCACCTCACTATAACTGATTCAAATTCATTCCTTTTTTATGGCTGAGTAATATTCCATTATATATATGTACCACAGCTGCTTTATCCATTCACCTGTCGATGGACATCTAGGTTGCTTCCAAGTCCTGACTTTTGTAAATAGTTCAGCTATGAGTATTGGGGTACATGTGCATTTTTGAATTATAATTTTCACATCCTCAGTAGTGGGATTGCTGGCTCATATGGTAGTTTATTCCTAGCTTTTAAAGAAATCTCCATGCTGTTCTCCATAATGGCTGTATTGATTTATATTCCCCCAAACAGTGCAGGAGGGTTCCCTTTTTTCCACATCCTCTCCAGCATCTATTGTTTGTAGGTTTTTTGGATGATGGCCATTCTAACTAGTGTGAAATGATATTTCACTGTAGTTTTTATTTGCTTTTCTCTAATAATGAAGGATGTTGAACATCTTTTCATGCATTTGTTGGCCATCTGTATGTCTTCTTTGGAAAATGTTTGTTTAGGTGTTCCACCTATTTTTTGATTGGGTTGTTTGTTTTTCCGACAATAAGCTGCATGAGCTGCTTGTATATTTGGGAGATTAATCCTTTGGCTTCTATTCTTAAGTACAAGGGGAAAGAATATTCAAAACCTCTAGAAACATTTAGGATATATTATAAAGAATTAATTTTTATATTTAGATTGTGGGTACTCCAAGTTGTTGTAGTTTGAATTTTAGTGGAATGTGGCCTTATGTTTTTACTCTCTAGCCAGTAAGGCCTGAAGATCCCTTTCTACGTATGTTAAGAAATATATAGAAATTTACATACATAGTCATATGTGTGACTGAAGCAGAAGGTTATCTTTATTTAATATTAACATTTGGGAAAAATGTAATAAGGATAATTTCCAATATCTTAAATAAAAGTAAATTGATTATGAGTGGTGCTAAATACAACTGGAAAACTACAAGTGTCTGGTTGTTCAACAAATCAACTTCAAGGGAAAAAAAGACAGACAAAATTATGAGGTAGAATAAAATCATATAAATGAATAGGACTTGTTATGGGAGAGAGAGGGGTCAAAAATGACATTGAGTTTTCAGCTTTGAGAAGCTCTGTGGATAGAGAGATTCCATTTACAGTGAGGGGAAGCTGGAAGATACATAGATTTGACATAAGTTAAGTTATTGAGAGTGAAAAACCTGTGAGAAATCCTATGACTGGATAGTGCCCAATCATGTATTAAAGTCTATGGCATATTTTAGCAAATTTTCAAAAGATGTTTGTTGAATTAACATCCACTGTTGCTGCTAAGTGGCTTCAGTCGTGTCCAACTCTGTGCGACCCCATAGATGGCAGTCCACCAGGCTCCTCCATCCCTGGAATTCTCCAGGCAAGAATACTGGAGTGGGTTGTCATTTCCTTCTCCGTAACATCCACTGGGTATATCCATTTAAAAACTGGATGCATGAAACTGGAATGCCAGAGGCAAATTTTGTATATATTATGGAATATGTGATTATTGGAAAAGTGAAACAGCCCCCACAGAAAATGTAGCTTTTAAAGGGAAGGACAGCTCTTTGAAGAGAGAGTCTCATTTATTTAAACAATGGATAGAAGAATATATCAGGGAAAGGAGCCTGGAAAGAAGTGGGGTAAGGTGGACTAAAACTAGGAGAGCATGTTAAGATAAAAGGGAAATTTAAAAAGTCTTTCAAAAAGAGGGCATGCTTAATATCATCTCAGGTTTTTAATATTCAATAATGATCAAGTGAATGCTGACTGGCTTTCAGGATACAGAGTTTATTCATGACCCAAATGAAGGTATTTTCAGAAAAATAATGAAGGCAGAAATCAGGTTATGTTTGAGGATTCAGTAAGAGATGGAATTCATGGAGAGCATCTGAGCATAACCCATTAAAGAAACTTGAAAAGGAGAAAGAGAAAAAGAAAGATAGAGGGTAATAACAGAAGATTTTCAGACTGGGGTTTAAATCCTAGATTTTCCAATTATTATTTATATGATTTCTAATACATTACCCAATATTTACATAAGGAAAAATTGAAGACTTTGCAATTAGCAAAAAAGATTACTCAATATCTTTCACAGGAATGCTTGAGCTCTGGAAATTACCTGACCCTGTAGGGATATGCACTTTTGTCACTGACTAGCCAGTGATGGCACCCCACTCCAGTACTCTTGCCTGGAAAATCCCATGGATGGAGGAGCCCGGTGGGCTGCAGTCCATGAGGTCGCTAGGAGTCAGACATGACTGAGCAACATCACTTTCACTTTTCACTTTCATGCATTGGAGAAGAAAATGGCAACCCACTCCAGTGTTCTTGCCTGGAGAATCCCAGGCATGGAGGAGCCTGGTGGGCTGCTGTCTATGGGGTCGCAGAGAGTCAGACATGACTGAACTGACTCAGCAGGAGCAGCAGCAATCTATTTTATAGCTCTCAGCAATAAAAGTTTACTTGTAGAACACTGACAGTAATGCAAATAATTCTTACTTACAAACATGCAAGTAAATTCAGTCTAGTAGAGAGCCAAGCTTTTCCTCTTCCCTATTGTCAGAAAACTTATTTTTCAACCCATTTCAAGATGAATTTCATCATTCCCTATAAATTTGTGGGGATTTGGACTTCTGTCTTATCCTTTCAGTTAATTTATGAGTTAAATAAACATTGATACATATTTATTTTATATTGGTAGGAGAATCATGGTTTTAACACTTTTGAAAAATGATTATCATTTTTTATAAGCTCCAGGTTGCCAATCCGGGCAATGAGTTGTTAAGAGAGTTAACTAAGATATGCTAAGATACTCCAAGTTAAAAACACTCTCTGACCCTGAAAAGAAATGCAAAGTGGTGTCTGGAAAGGGCTAGATGAGGTAGTTTATTCTTAAATAATATGAGAGGGAAAATTAATTTATCAGGATCTGATGGATGGTGGGAAGGGAAGGAAGCTGGAGCACTGGGAAGATATTGAATTTGGATAGGACAACTCCTCTCTTGTGAATTGAGAATGGAGGGAAGGATGATGTAGGTACAGGTGTGCTTACAGATTTGGTGGCCAGAAGGTGAGGGGGTTGCTATCTGATGAGGCTAATTTCTGAGAAGGAAGAAGTGATGAGGCTGGTAGTTTGAGGAGAGTAAGAAGGTTGAAATGATCATAGTGTAGAGACAGGGGTCATGCTGGCTAAACAAATGTAACAAATATGACAGGATCACCAGACTGGGCTTAGGGCTCAATGGGGTGCTGATCATAAGGCAGTTTTATTTGATACCAGATGGTCTAGTCATTTATCGACATCAAGTTTGGTTACAGGCATGGTAAAGGCATCATGAAGCTTTGACAGGTGAATATTATGTAAGGGGACAAAGAGATTTAGAAACTGAACTAAAGTAGATAAATTGAAATGAAGACTCATGAAATATAAGCTGTGTAGGGAAGAATTTGGCCACCCGATGTGAAGAAGAACTAACTCATTTGAAAAGACCCTGATGCAGGGAATGATTGAAGGCAGGAAGAGAAGGGTGCGACAGATGATGAGATGGTTGGATGGCATTACCAGCTCAATGGACATGAGTTTGAAGAAGCTCTGGGAGTTGGTGATGGACAGGGAAGCCTGGCGTGCGGCAATCCATGGGGTTGCGAAGAGTCAGACACAACTGAGCGACTGAACTGAGGGAAGAATTGGCTTCTTTCCTTTAAGGTTTGCTTTAAGCTTCCATGACTTAAAGAATAAAGAGAAAGGTGAAATCAGTTTTTTCATAGGTCACAGAATTTCTTACATACTCTCAACAGTGTATTTTTTTCCCCCTTAAGCTGTTAATTTATTGATTTTGCTGTAGTTTTTACCACTTCTTCACCTGCAATGTTAAGCTTTTTACACATGCTCTTAGTTTTTCTGTCTCTCTCTTGAATTTTTCTTCTCTTTCTATTTCTCTAATTGAATATATATACATGAATATATGTATATTCAATAATACACATAAATATACAATATGTGCATTAAATAAAACTAAATTAGGGTAATATTATTTTTTAATCATACATCATGAACATTTTCCATGTCATTTTTCATGATATCATTTTAAATAGCTGCATAATAGTCTCCAAAAATTATCATAATAATTGATCAGTATCTTTCCTAAGTGAATATTTTCCCCACTTTTTATTATCATTTGTAACATTGCAAAGAAAATTGCATATAAATCTTTGTACAAAATTTTACTTATTTCTTAAGGAATGCTTTTTCTAACTAATATACAATGGCTAAGATGAGCTGGTGTTAATCTTTATGATTTTTACTAAGGAAATGTATGCAATAAAAAGTTAAACGCTTCAGTACACTAATGTGTGTGACTTGAGAAGGGAAACTAAGAAAATGAGACAACTTTTGTTTGGGATTGGTTCATGTTACAGCTGTGTATCATAACTCTTCATGCTGAGGAATGATACAATTTCTTTCATTGTGTATTGAACATATAATACTGTATTTAAAATTTATAAAATGGAATAGCTCCTATGGTGTTGTGCAAGTATAAACCTTGATGACATAGGCATATTTTTAGCTAAGTTTACTCTCTATATAAATAATTGTGTGCTTTTAAAATAATTTTTTGTAAATTTAAAATTATAAATATATACTTAGTGTTAAAACTCAAGTACAAATTGTATTACTTTGGGGTAGCTTTCCTCCTGTAAATTCAGCTTTATTTTTTTGTCATTTATCCTTATTCATGTGATATTCAGCTTTAAAAATCTTGCTGAATTTCTTATTTGCTGTTACTTGCCTTGTTCTCTTTGTCTTTATAAGTTGATGATGCAAAAAGTAAAATAAAACAAAACCAACCTTTATGTCTCTTTAATAGGATTTTGGAAGGAATAAAAAATATTCTTCTCTCATTTTAAAAATTATTGTTTCTCTTTTCTCCATTTTTTTACTTCTTCCAGAAAAGAGTAACTGTAAGATTTAGCTTCCAACACTTTTTCAGTTTCTTTGCTTACTTGTGTGGTTTTGTGAGCTGGTTCTATGTTTACATCATGGAATCTGCATACATCATACTATAGTTTTACACTGTGTTCATCCTATTTCCTATTTAGTCTGTTTACTTTTAGAATTCAGAAATTGTAATTTTGGTTCTAGAAAGTCATTTTCTCTCATAAGGTAATTAATTTCCTTAAGACTTCATAGTACTTATTTATTTGAAGTCCTATTTTCTTCCTTCCTTCCTCTCATTCTCCCCTTGTCACTCCACTCCTGTCTTCTAATATGTGTAATAGGAGCCATTTGTTGAAGGAAGAAGCTGCTGCTTAGGATCTTAAACAGAAAGCTGATTTTATTCCTTACTAATCATGGGGGAGCTGTGCTTGTGGGACACAGTCTCTCTGAACAAAGTATAGAGGCATGTGAACTGGTGTGAAGCTGTCATTAATCACTTGGATCAATGGTTGCTTGTTTCTATGACCAAGGATGGTCAGTCTTTTCCTAGGAGAACAGAAACCGTTCATTCTCACTTTTGTCAGTGTATATTTCTTCCATATCCATATAGGCCATGTTGGTGGACTAGTAGGTAGTGAAAAATAGAGTAGGCTGGCAAACCAAAGCATATTTGTGGAGGCAAGAGCCAGATCATCTTAGTTCTTAATTTTTTTGGTGTATGTGATGGGAAGCAATTCTTTCCTCAATTTTTCAACTATTCCTGACTCAATAATATCATTTAAAAGCTATAGCTACAGTGATTTTCTTATGTATTTTCATATTGTGAGCCTTTCCTGCAAATAGTTAAATGGTTTTCCAAAACATGATCTTAAATGATTGTAGATTTAAATAAAGTATTCATTTGAATGTTGCTTTGTAACCATGGGTCTGAGAAGAATTATACCAGTATATCAGCATTATTTATTAATAACATTGAGACTGGTGGTTTGTATCTGGTCTTAGTGAGATCACTATGAGTGTCTGCTACTATGGCTGGTTGTATAGCAAGTATGTACTTACATGGTCAACAGAGTATAGGAAACCCGGGATGAGTCACCCGTAGGTGTCCCTAGTTTGAGAGTGTTCCGCATGTTACTGGTGTTGATGTGAGAGTAAAAAGACATCTGCTGTTGCCTTTGAGAGGAAGAACAATTGGAGCCCTTGCCTGGATACCCTGTTCTGAGGTAGCCTTTGGCTGTGGTGCATATCCTTGCTTTATGCTGCTGTTATATGTGTTCTTTCTTGTAGATGTGAAAGCATTGCCATTTGGTGTCCTGTGAGTCTTCTTTAGCAATCAGCTCTTCTTTAACTGCCCCCGTACACTTGAAGGTCAGGTAATGTTCTACCCCAAATATGCTTATACTCAATAAATGCTTTAACAAAGAGTTTATAATGTTCAGCAGAATAGTCTCACAAGTTCATGGCAATTTAATAAAAAAAAAATCACCTATATCTGTAAAGTGAAGTCGCTCAGTCATGTCCGACTCTTTGTGACCTCATGGACTATAGACTACCAGGCTCTTCCATCCATGGGATTTTCCAGGCAAGAGTGCTGGAGTGGATTGCCATTTCCTTCTCTATGGGATATTCCTGATCCAGGAATCGAACCTGGGTCTCCTGCATTGCAGGCAGACATTTTACCGTCAGAGCCACCAGGGAAGCCCAAAATATATATCATAACCTGTGCCACCCGGGAAGGGTGGGTACAAAATCTTTACAGGGAAAGAACCAAATAAACTTATTTATTGCTGATATTTTTACCCTTATGCAGAGACATTTTTGGAGAAGGAAATGGTAACCCACTCCAGTATTCTTGCCTAGAGAGTCCTGTGGACGGACGAGCCTGGTAGGCTACAGTCTATGGGGTCGCACAGAGTTGGACACGACTGAAGTGACTTAGCAGCAGCAGCAGAGACATTTTGCATCTCAAAATGTCCAAAGCTATGGTGTTAAGTTTTGGCCACAGAAATAAGAGCAGAAAAAGAAATAAAAGGAATCCAAATTGGAAAAGAAGTAAAATTCTCACTGTTTGCCCATGACATA
>SJYV01030333.1:0-22969 GCA_006410875.1 Neotragus pygmaeus | reverse complement strand
GTGTTGATATTTTGTCAAACTGTGTTGAAAATACTTTCTTCTTAATAAAATGAGTATTTGTTGTTGCTCAGTCACTAAGTTGTGTCCAACTCTTTGCGACCCCATGGACTGTAGCACTCCTTCCCTGTCCTTCACCATCTCCTAGAGTTTGCTCAGACTCATGTCAATTGAGTTGATAGTGCCATCCAGCCATCTCATCCTCGGTCGTCCCCTTCTCCTGCCCCCAATCCCTCCCAGCATCATTTCCAATGAGTCAACTCTTCGCATGAGGTGGCCAAAGTACTGGAGTGTCAGCTTTAGCATCATTCCTTCCAAAGAAATCCCAGGGCTGATCTCCTTCAGAATGCACTGGTTGGATCTCCTTGCAGTCCAAGGGACTCTCAAGAGTCTTCTCCAACACCACAGTGCAAAAGCATCAATTCTTCAGCGCTCAGCCTTCTTCACAGTCCAACTCTCACATCCATACCTGACCACTGGAATAGACCATAGCCTTGACTAGACGGACCTTCGTCGGCAAAGTAATGTCTCTGCTTTTGAATATGCTATCTAGGTTGGTCATAACTTTTCTTCCAAGGAGTAAGCGTCCTAATTTCATGGCTGCAGTCACCATCTGCAGAGCCACCAGGGAAGCCCATAATCCCCAATTTAAAGAAACTAAGCAGGATAGAGAGTGCATTTACACTAGGATTGATTCTCCCCATCCTTACAAAATTGTCACGAATGTTTACCAAGAAAAGTAAAAGAGTTTATTAAGAAAACTTTAACTCTTGATTGATAATATCTTTTTCTCTCTTCTCTTTGCAGAATATGTGTGTAACTGCTCTGTGGTTGGAAGCCTGGATGTGAATCGCTGCAACCAGACCACAGGGCAGTGTGAGTGTCAGCCCGGTTACCAGGGCCTTCGCTGTGAAACCTGCACGGAAGGTTTTTACCTGAATGGTACTTCCGGGCGCTGTCTGCCCTGTGGCTGTAATCCTCGTGGAGCCCTCAGCACAGCCTGCAACAGGTAAGCAGCAGAGGTTGAAGGTAAAATTAACTTTGTTGTATCACACTCAGAAGACGGCCCCTGCTCTCAAGGACCAGACTGGTGTAAATAAAGGGGAGAGGGCCATAGAGTCGTCAAACGTTTCATATTCTTTGTTATCATTTTGACTTGGGGTCCACATTATATTTAATGTCTAGATTTAAAAGGTTCTACTAACAAAACATTGTAAATTAACTATACTACAGCAGAATTCTTTTTTTTTTAAGCTTCTAATTTACTGATTTAGTTCTTCAAAGTACTTGGGTATCCGGTTTTGCTTTATAAGGTGCAGTGCTTAGCTACGTTCAGTCGTGTCCGACTCTTTGCAGCCCCATGGACTGCAGCCCACCAGGCCCCTCTGTCCATGGGGATTCTCCAGGCCAGGATCCTGGAGCGGGCTGCGGTGGCCTCCTCCAGAGGATCTTCGCGACCCAGGGATCCAGTCCAGGTCTCCCACACTGCCGGCAGAGTCTTTCTCTGAGCCACCAGTAGTTTCTCTCAAGTATTGAGTATGTAGCCTGCTTTCTGGAAGCAATAACTTCTATGCCCTTCCAGTGAAAATGAGTGTTGGGTGCTCAGTCATGTCCAACTCGTTGTGACCCCATAGACTATAGCCCGCCAGGCTCCTCTTGTCCATAGAATTGTCCAGCCAATAACTCTGAACTGGGTTGCCATTTCCTTCTCCAGCCCGGGGCTTACACCCTTGTCTCTTGCATTGGTAGGTGGCTTCTTTACCACTGAGCCGCAGGGGAGCCACATGGGTGCTGTTCTGTATTCTAATTGCAGTCTAGGAAGTTGGCTAGTGGTTTTGTGTTAACATGTCGTGCATTGTAATTTTTTTCATTTAAAATATTGGAAAGTGTTAGCATTTATGCAGAATATCTGATTTTCAGTGATGGATGATGCTAGGCAGGTGGAAGATATTCTTACCTCTTCTACGTGAACCATCTTCTCTGTGTACTTGACAGGTTCTGTCAGCCTTGTAGGTCTTTTAGAAATGAGTAGCACATGGTTTTTCATGATCTGCATAATGGCAAAGTATGTTGATTTTCCATACCGTGTACCGTAGTCTCTTCCTCAGTCTTCTAAGGAAAGACCTTGCTTCTCCTGCAGCCCTTACAAACAGTGGCTGTCTTCACTCTCCTGCTTCTCTTGTCTCTCGACCTGGGGCTGGAGTGCCTCCCTTGTTTCTCACTGCTGCGCCTAGAATGCCTTCCCTTCTGGCTCACGGACACCTCCCTGACCCTGTACCTGTCACAGTTCTGGATGATTCTTCAGTATCTATAGATAGTCCTAATGACACGTAGGCCAAGTCATGACAATGTATGGCAAAATCACAATGTTGTAAAGTACTCATCCTCCAATTAAAATAAATTAATTTTTAAAATGCACCGGCCTCTCTGTTTCTTGACCTGTCTTCCAGTAAGTTTTCCTCCATTCTTCCTCAAATCTTTATTTCTTTTACTTGTCTTATTTCTTGATTGTTTTTGTCCCGAAGAATAAGCTTATTCAAGTTTTTTGATAAGTCCATAATTCTTTTCTATGAGTTAGTGCAGAGTAATACTTAATTTAAAACATTATTATTTCAGAATGTCAGGTAATTTGTCAGAGCAAGCACTGCATCACAAGTCATTTGAAAACCTGTAAGTCATTAGAAGGAAGTCATGGGAGCTCCAAATCCAGCGCTAAGCATTGCATGTCTTACCACCAGAAAGGAAGTTACGTGGGCATGAGACTGGAGGAACAGAAATAGGAAGTTGCAGGACTGTGTACTGCAGCAAGGCCGCGTGGGTGATCCCCGAGGAAGCACCTCTGTGCTCTGTTCTGCTATAAGGTGTATGCGGGCTACTTAAGGGGCAGGAGTTGTATGTAGGCAAGCAGTGTGACATCTGGCAGAAAGGAGATGGAGTCTGAAAGTAGACTTTGAGTCCATTCTTGATTTAGTCACTTAATAACTGTATAATCTGATATTTCACTTCACCTCAGTGTTTTCCTCTGTAAAATAACATGAAGAATTTTTGTGAGAATTAAGGTGTGTGTATATACCCATTTACACTGTAACTGGCACGTAGATGCAGCTCAGTAACACTCCAGTAGTTGAATATGTTTTTTTTTTAAGTGAGGAATAGAATTGTTGATTCACAAAAGAGGAAAATTAAGTCACCAAGTCTGCATATGAGCAGTGATTGAAGTATCTGTTTCTGTTGGTAGTCTAAAGAAGAAATTCGTCACTGTGAAAGAAAAAGTTTAGCTTATTTTCTTCCATTTTCATGATGAAACCTTTATGCTTTTTAAAAATTTCAGTTTAAAATAATAGTTGTGAAAATTAATTGCAGACACACTAGGCATGATCCTGGGGCCTTTGCCTGTAGTCATCCATGTAATCCTCACAGCAACCATATCAGTTAGGCACTATTATTATTATTCTCATTTGTACAGGAAAAGAGCTACAAGTTAGGTACTTTGCCTAACTTACAGCATCAGTTCAGTTCAGTCGCTTAGTCGTGTCGGACTTCTTACGACCCCATGGGCTGCAGCACGCCAGGCTTCCCTGTCCATCACCAACTCCCTGCGCTTGCTCAAACTCATGTCCATTGAGTCAGTGATGCCATCCAACCATCTCGTCCTCTGTCATCCCCTTCTCCTCCTGCCTTCAGTCTTTCCCAGCATCAGGGTCTTTTCCATAGTAGCCATTAAACAAGAGTTGGAAATGAAATGTATGTAATCTGAATCTAGAGTGTATATTCCTATCTACTATGTTGGTACAGCCCTTTTCAAAATCTCAAATATTGAGCAAAGTGAGTATTATGAGAAACTTTGATGCAGTCGTGCCCACTACTTGATGTTTTATAGGAATATCTTTTTAAACACATTTATTCATTTGGCTGCATTGGGTCTCAGTTGCGGCACGTGGGACCCTTTGTTGCGGCACGCAGACTCCCTAGTTTTTGCATGTGGGCTCTGGAGTCTGTGGGCTCAGCTGTGGCTCAGGCTTAGTTGCTCTGCAGTGTGTGGGCTTAGTTCCCCAATCACAGATCAAACCCACATCCCCCACATTGCAGGGTGAATTCTTAACCCTTGGATGACCAGGGAAGTCCCTATAGGAATTTATTCTGATTATATAATTCATGCTATATAAATAATTCTGTTTGAAAAGTAATCCCAGTTTTAGCTTAGGAGACATTGAGAACATTAGGGGAAGTTTATAAATATATGCTAAATTTCTAAATAGAACAGGTTAGAGTAGGAAACAAGCAGAAATAATGAGAAAGGATTCTCAGATGAGCTAGGAACTGAGTTGTGCCTTACAGGTTATCGTTTGGGAAGGCAAAAGACAGAATACCTTATCAGGAGAAGAAAACTACGTGAATTCAGGAGAATTTCCTAAGGTTATACAGGATGAGAAATCTGATCTGCTAGAAGTGAAGTGAAGTCACTTAGTTGAGTCCGACTCTTTGCGACCCAATGGACTGTAGCCTACCAGGATTCTCCATCCGTGGGATTCTCCAGGCAAGAATACTGGAGTGGGTTGCCATTTCCTCCTCCAGGGGATCTTCCCGACCCAGGGATTGAGCCCAGGTCTCACGCATTATAGGCAGACGCTTTCCTGTCTGAGCCCCCAGGAAGGTTTGCAGTACCAATGCAAATTCTGTCACGGCCTCCTTGTTCTCTTTTTAAAAAGAAATGAAAGGAGAAAAGCACACTCAGTTCTATCGTGATTCCCTCATGTATCTAGTGTTCATGAATCAACAGCTGGCTTTTAAAAAATTCATTTGCCTGTTCTTTATGCCCATATATTTCAGTGGGAGTTGCCCCAGTGAGGGTAGAGTTTGGCTGCAGGAACCAGATGTGGGTTGAGCAACGTCTTTGTGTGCAAACACAAGCTCCTTTATGTACTGACAGATGGCCGCCCCTCACATCACCACTGCTGTTCCAACCTGTTTAATTGTGAAAGAGTTAGTCAACAAGATGTTTTCATTTCTGCTTTTGGAAGGCGTTTGTAATATTTTCCTGACTTATGTATCTAATATATTTCCTGACAATAAATTTAGATATATTGAATTTAATAAATGGAGAAATCAGATAGCATTTTATCTCGATAAAGGAGTATGCCTAGTGAGAGCCTGACTGTTCATATAGCCTTAGAACGTTGTCAGGGCTGACTTATATGTAGACAGACATATACAGATTTGAGATTTTTTATTGTATCCATAGGAGGTTAGCGTACAAGGTGCATCATTTTAAAACTCTCTTTAAGATAATGAAGTTCTGTTGTGTAATATCCTTTCCCATAAAACCTGTAGTTGCTGCTGTATGGTGTGTGTTGAAATATTTACTACTTTGCATTTTTAATTATGGGAATATGCCTCAGGGCAGAAGACAAAATTTTACTCAAGAAATAAACTTATGCTGAAATAAATATCAAATAGAAAGATGACAAAATCTCCAAGACTCATATTCATATGGGGCTCTGAAAATCACCTGTTGTGTAATAATCAGGAGTAATGGTTGTGTAAACTCTTATTTATTACTTTTCCTATAATTCTGGGACATAGAAAAGTTATTTGATCACCAGAAATAATTTAAAATTGAGGAAACCTTTGTCATTTTATCCACACATTTCATTTAATAGAGATTGCATTTGCCAACTATATATCAAAAGATATTATTCCTATGCTCATGGAGCTTGAAATGGAAAGATAGAAATATAAATAAAATAGCATTTATAAAGTACACAGGAGATTCAGGAGGTCTTGAGAGAGGAGACTGCATTTGAATTGAAATTTGAATGACGAGTAGAAGTTTATGTGAAGGAACAAGCCATCTTTAGTAGACTGCAAGAGGCGCACTATTTCTTGAAGGCAGGAAACACTTCAGGCTGAGAGGAAAGTTTGAGAAGATGAGACTTTCGTCTGTTCGTTTACTATTGTGTGTCTAATACCTAGAGTAGAGCCTGGTGCAAAGTGGACACAGTAAGGACGTGATGAGTGAATAGTTGAAGAAGAAACAGGGCCAGACCACGAAGGGCCTGAGGCGCTGTGCAAATTAGTGTGTCCACTGAAGAGTGCTGGGTGTGCAGTGGCGTTGGATTTGCTCTTTAGAATATTTACTCTTTCAGAAGTCTGCTGGATAAAGAGAGTGAGCTCAGACAGAGAGATCTGGGAGAAGGCTATTGTGTAACTGTTCAAGCAAGAAAAGTTAAAAGGCTGGTCTAAGCCATCCGCGTTGGCAGTGGTGCTGGAGAGGAGGGAAGCAGTGTACGAGAGAAAGATCTACAGAACTGGGTGGTTGATTTTATTTATGGAGTGAGAGAGAGAGATGACTCCCATGATTCTTTCTAACCTTAGGCTTTAGCATGTTCATTGTCTATGGGACGTTCAGGAGAGATATCTGGGAGACCGTTGTGCACACGTATGCCAAGCTCAAGAAACCTTATAAACTAGCATATTGTAAGGAAAACAAAGCTTTGTAGCTTTAATTTTATTTTAAAATAACTTTACTCTTTATCCCATTTATTTTTCTTGAAATTATACCTATATTTAGTTTACATTACCTTTTTTTGGTATACTTCAGTGTTTCTTTCCTTAAAGGTAGAATTTTAAAAGGTAGCCATGTTGGTCAGAAGCAGGTAACTGATGTCAGCCTTTATCCTGTCATGGTTCGTTTGTTTCAGTAAATGTTTCTACAGTGCCAAATGGTTTGTGTCTTAGAAAATAAATCATGTAAAGTTCATGGTAAAACAGATTAGACTAAAATTTGAATGCTAATAAATGGCCAGACCGGGGCTTATTCAGAAAAGGCGCTGACTGCATTGAGGTTTCAGTGGAAATAATGCATGTCTGTTACAGCTTGGAAAGCTCTGTGTTATTCGGTGCATTTTTGTCTTAAATCCTCCTTTCAGTATAGAGCATGGTCTGCCCTCCTGGTCTTCTAATTATTAACTAAATATTATCTGTAGTCAAACAAATGGAAAAAAAAAAACCAAAACCAAAATAATGCTTTTTCCTTCCAGCTATTGATGACCCTTGTGAGCATTAACATAACATGTCACAAGGAACTGATGTAGCTGCTGTTGATCAAACGTGTAATTTTCCCTAAACCGTATTGCAGACTCTACTACTTGTTTCATTTTATTAAGTCACTTTTAGGTCAGTTGGAAATTTTTTAAAGCAAAAATTTAAGTTTTATTATTTATAATACTAAAAGACTATTATTTTGCTTCTTCTGAGAAACTCCCCCAAATCTATAGTTATATATATGCTAATAATATTAATATAAGTAATCATGTTCATATAAATGTATGAACCATTTGGTACCAAAGTATTTATTTGTTTAACAAATTTATATGTCTTTGGTACCAAAGTGTTTATTTGTTTAACAAATTATGTACAGGGTACTTTCATAGACCTTGTGGGAAGTAAATAAGACAATGGGAAAACAAAAGGAGCCTCTGGCCTGGTAAGGTTATAAAGAAACAGGGTTTCCTGGTAACTCAGTGGTAAGAATCTACCTGCTAAGGCAGGAGACTCAAGAGACTCACGTTCAGTCCCTGGGTTGGGAAGATCCCCTGGAGAAGGTAATGGCAACCCACTCTGATACTCTTGCCTGGAGAATCCCATGGACAGAGGAACCTGGCAGGTTAACAGTCCATGGGGTCTCAAAGAGTTGGACATGACTTATGAACTAAACAACAACCACAAAAATATATATATATATATAATATATATTTATATATATAATTATAGTACAAAGTAAAAACTGATCCACATCATAAAATAGAAAGATAAAATGTTAAGGAGATTAAGACCCTGGGAGATGTCACTTATACCTGGAAAAATCAGAGATGATGTCATTGAGGAGATAGCTTTTGACCTCGGTTTTGAAGGAAGGAAAGGATTTAGACATACGGAAGTGGGAAAGGTGCACAAGGGTGCTACAGAGCAGGAAGCAGCAAGATGAACAGCTCAGAGCTGTGCTTCCGCAGGATGTAAGGTGGAGGGGAGCTGGGGCAGAAGGGTCACATCTGCAAGCCCCGCTGGGGCCAGGTCCCAGACAGGCCGGACGCGCGGTTTGGATGTTATTCCCAAAGCACTTTTTAAGCAAATGACAGATCAGCCGTGCATGCCAGCAGTGGTAGAATGGATGGCTGTAAGCAGGCGGAGGGCCAAGGCGGAGGGAGAGCTAGGGAGCCTGGGGCGACCACCGAGAGAAAGGAGCAGTGAGAGTAGTGGTCCACCCAAGCAGCGCAGGGTCTCTGTGCACAGCTGCCTGGAAAGTCTATGGTTTTTCGCTTTAATGCATGTGCACAAATCGAGAGGCAGTCTGTCTTTCTAAGGTGAATTGAGGGAGTTGCTCCGCCCGGGTTCCTTCTTTGGCCCACGCCCGCGCCGTGTGCTTGCCGTTCTTCCTTTGTTGCCCACCGCCGGAGCTGAATCTGCCCTCTGCTTCTGCAGCCGCCACCCACTGCAGCCCATGGGGTTTTTATTCCCCAAAAGCCTTGCTGCTGAGTGTCAAGCAGTGTCCCCATACCCATGTTCTTTCTGTGTTGATAAAAATAAACCCAAGGGCCCTGTACCTTTGAAGATTTTTAAAACTATTCATCTTTATAGAGAGCCCTGTGGCGGTAGCAAATATAATAGATACGAGGAAGTTGAGCGCTTATATAACTGACAAGCTTTCCACAAACAGGGTTCAAATGTAGGCATACTTCTTTTATTTTTCCAGTTAATTACTCTGACACTCATATGCCTCAGTAGCACAAACCCAGTGCCCTCTTTCTGAGTTAGTCCATTCCCCAATAATTACTAACTTTCCAGTAGCTCTGGGAGTTAGTCCTCCTCTAAAGCTGAGTATCAGGGGGACGTGATTCTCATCGGTTCCCTGACGTTGTTGTTTCTCACTCATGTGTTGAATTTGGGGTTGAGGCCTGGCCCTGCACAGCCTGATGTGGTCAGTGATGCTCGACGGCTACTGGGGTTGATTTCCCTGGTCCAGGATGATTGGCAGCAGCAGTTATCTGAGGGAAGATGAACCCACTCCCTTGGTTCCAAGTTCCTTCAACGATGCTCTAAACTGGGGCTCTAAAGTTACAGACATTTAACAATTGACTCCTTTAGTCTGTATGTACAGTTCCATCCACTGTACAAGCCAGTTCCAAGAGTACTGGTTGAGGACATTTTGTAGTATCTTTTACCTAACAAATCCCAAATATCCCTTCTTCCCCAGTACGAAAGGTCTTGTTAAACACCTCTCTCAGACAGTGGGACTTGTTCACTCTAAACTTACTAAGGGAATCGTAACTTAAATGATTCTTCTCTTACCAGTAGGATCTGCTCGAAGGTTATTTTCAAGCAAATAACCCCTGCCCAAATGGCAAAGCGTTGCAAACTTCTCTTGCAAAGAAGAAAAAATGCACGTATTTAATCTCTAGTTCAACATCTCTCTGATAGGACATTTTACTATACTTAAAAAGTTTAAAAATCTTAAAAACACATAGTATTTTTCTGGGCTGTACTTTGACTTCTTTCTGAGATAAAACTAACACACAACACAACTTGGAAAATACTACTGACATTATTGTTGTTCAGTCGCTCAGTCAGGTCCAACTCTTTGCGACCCCATGGCCTGTATGTAGCCCAACAGATTCCTCTGTCCATGGAATTTCCGAGTTAAGAATACTGAAGTGGGTTGCCATTTCCTACTCCAGCGGATCTTCCCAACCCAGGGATCAAACCTGCATCTCCTACACTGGCAGGCAGATTCTTCTGCCACTGAGTCACATTATTACTACCACCGTCAGCCCCAGAATGTACAGCATTAACCTCTGTATGTACTATCCTGTAAAGATAAATAACAGCTGACTGAAGTGGAATTATTCTTATTTTACAGATGAAGAAACTGAGATGTGAGTAATTTGCCCTCAACAGGCAACTAGTAAGTGTCAGAACAGGGCTGAAACCGACACCTGTCTGACTGCACTGCCTTCAGAAGTCCCTCGGGCTTGTTTGTGTGGCTGAGCCTCTGCTGCTTTTCCAGATAAGCGTGGTCACCATCCTAGGTTTAGCTACTGTACATACAGACTCCTAGCACAAAAAGTTACCATTTGAGTGGCAAAGATAATACTGTTAGTAGTAAGTCATGTGAGTATCCTGTCCTCCCTGATACGATGAAAGGAAGAGGGCATGTTACTTCTGTGATATCCTTACCCCAGATTCATAACCGCAGTCTAATCGTGACAAGACAACAGGCAAATCCAAATTGAAGGACATTTTACAGAATACCTGATCGGTACTCTTCAAAAGCTTCAAGGTAGTAAAAGACAAGGAAAGAGCAAGACACTATCAGATTGGACTAGGCTAGGGAGATGAGCACATAAATGTAAGGTGATATCCTGGATTGGACCCTGGAACGGAAAAAGAACCTTGGCACAAGAATTAGGAGAATCTGACAAAATCTATAGTTAGTAGTGATATAGCGATGTCATTTTTCAGTTTTTATGAATATGCCATGGTTACATGAGAAGCTCACAGGAGGAGAAATAGTGCATGAAAGCCCTCTGTACTACCTTTACACCTTTTCTTTACCATGATTTCAAAATAAAAAGTTAATAGAATAGTTATTTGGAATAGTCCATCAAGGGAATATGGATAGTATTACTGTCTTATTATGAGGGAAGAATTGGACCTGGTGACAGTTCTTAGCCTGTAGGTTCAGAAGAAGAATCAGGATAAGGAAATAAACTTATTGTGAAAATCTGCCATTTTAGATGTATGACCTTCTGGTTAGAATATACAATCAAATTCATAGCCTATTTTAATGTTTTAAATATCTTTTTTTCCTCTGAAGTTTTAAAAGAAGAGCTTCCTAAGTAGACTTGAGCTGAAATTGAAGGACACTTGTTCCCAAAGAGAGGGCTTGTCTTTCTGTGTCCCTTGAAGAAGAATTAAATCCGCATGACTTTTTCCATCTCAGATCGTTTTTTTTCATAGCAAGAAATATGTTTCTTATAGGGTAGAGAAAAATATGGGACTGCTCATCTTTTTTCTCTTTGATTTGATTTCCACTCAAAATATCTAAATTCCTCAATCTCAGAGAGAGATGTGGACTTGAAGTCTCTGTAGATTTCCTTTAAAAAGGAGTATGAATGCTTCAGCCATGATTATTTTGACATTCAAAGTGTACGGGACTAGTTTAAAATTAGTCCCATAAAAATTTCATTATTATTAAAGTCACTGTCATGATATTTTATTTACTAAGTTAATATATCATATTCAATATATATCATATTCATATATTCAATACTTTGAGATTTTTGAGTTTGTTCCTATGTTTAAAAACTTAATAGGTTTCTGGGGAATAAAGTCATTTACAAACAATAATATTCTTTTCTCCTGTACATTTTCTTATTTCATTCTAACAACAACCCCGAGGGGTAGGTAACAATTATTTATGCACCAAATTATAGATGAAAAGTAGTATTTGAAAGTTCCAAGAGAAGCCCAAACCTGGATATCTATTAATTACCAGAGTGAGAAGGAGTCATTTCAGGGTCTTCCAACACCGTATCCCATGTTCTTCCTGTTGCATTAAACTTCCATGGCATGCAGTTCTGGGTTTGGTCAGGAGTTCTTAACCTAAGACAGGGAAGTACATGAAATCCTGTGGTGATCTGGGCACTGTTCTGTGGAGAAGATCTGCAGCATTCAGTAGATTCTCAAAGAGATCTGAGATACCATCGAGTTTAAGAAGTTTTCTGAATACTATACAGGAAGAACATGGATGTTCTTCTCACATTGCCAAAAGCGATGATGAAAATATGGCTTATGTTATCCATAACAGAATCCTTTCATCTCTTCTGCCGATTCCTAACGCAAACGCTACACTACAATGCCATCTCTTTAATTTTTTTTTTCTTGGTCTTGAGTTGATTTTTTTTAAGAGTTCTACAGTTAAATAGGATGTCCAATAAAACAGATATTATAGATGTTTGAAAGGTTTTTGCAGGGAAATAGTTTTAGCTTTCTGGACTAAGCTGTTCACCTAAGGAAATTACGTAATTCAGTAGGAGGATCAGAAGGAAATGAACACCTAACGAACACTATTAAACCTCTATTTTTGATGCTTTACACATATAATGTCTCTGATTTCTCAGAACAGTTTAGCTATCTTGCTCTTAGAGGCTAAGTTTCTCAGCTGTATGGCCTAACTAATAAGTGGCAGAGCTTAGATTTGAGTCTAGGTCTATCTATCCTCAAGGCTTTCCCCACTGTATAGAAATGTCCCCTAAAGTAGAATGAGCAAGGTTAGATATGGCAGTGTCTCAGTATAAGTGCAGATCTGGGTCTGGGTTAGCGTGACTCATCCACCTAGGAACTGGCCCATAGAGACATAGATCTATTAATAGAAGTTACACCTGGGCACTGTGAAGATAAATGTTTCACGTGTGCCTATGTGCTCCGTCACGCAGTCATGTCTGACTCTTTGAGACCCCATGGACTGTAGCCCACCAGGATCCTCTGTCCATGGAATTTTCCAGGCAAGAACACCGATGCAGGTTGCCATTTTCTACTCCAGGGGATCTTTCTGACCCAGGGATCAAACTCACATCTCCTATGTCTCCTGACAGGCTGATTCTTTACCACTGAGTCACCTGGGAAGCCCAGATATTGCATAGAAGGAAGCAATTTGAAATAATGAGAGTATCTGTAGAGAATCCATATCTATAGAGACTCATTTGCAAGGCAGAAATTAGCACATTAATGGATATCAAAGCCGTGTCCACCTGACTTGCTGGCAGGCATTTGACATGCTGGAGATCTGAAAACAAGTGTCATGGACCTAGCCACTGAGGCGAAAAGTAGGCAGACAGAGCAACTAGGACTCGGAGCCCGGTGCTGAGAAATTCGTCTATTCAGATAATAATTGTAATTCAGTCATTGAGAACACAGGGGACTGCGGCTAACTGACCAGTAAGCGAATGGAACTTAACGACAGGCAGATCACTGAGGCTGATTGCTTATGTTGGAAATGATACCAAATAACGGGTTCAGCACTAAGCCTGGAAGTAGAGATTAAGCAGCTTTGCCAGTCAGGGCTGGGAGCATTAAAAGTATTAATAGGTAGTAAAATAAGAATATCTCATTAAGCTAGTGCAGGGGTTCTCTAAGTAGGGTCTCCAGACCAGTAGCAGCATAACCTAGGAATTAGAAATGAAAATTCCTGGGGCTAACCCTAGACCTATTGAATCTGAAATCATGGGACGGGGCCGAGCAGCCTTCCAGATGCATGCTTAGATTTGAGCACCACTGATCTAGTGGACAATATTGCCCCCTAAAACCTAATATCAACTTACATGTAGGAGAAAAGTGAAAGAAAATCAAGTCACTCGGTCATGTCTGACTCTTTGCGACGCTGTGGGCTGTAGCCCAGCAGGCTCCTGTATCCATGGGATTCTCCAGGGAGATGGGTTGCCATTTCCTTCTCCAGGGGATCTTCCCAACCCAGGGATTGAACCCAGGTCTCCCACATTACAGGCAGACGCTTTAACCTCTGAGCCAACAGGGAAGCCCCATGTAGGAGAAAACCAGAAGGCCTTCTAGCCTCTGTTCTTTGTTTATATGAGGACTGTGTCCATTAAAGAGGCCCTTTTAGCAGAGTCAGAATATTGGGGTTAAGCAAAATGGGATTTTCGTTGAGAGCTAGTACTTATTTTTGGAAAACAGGTATTGCCTAGTAAAGTTGATTGTGCACAAACTCAATGACCTTGAAGGACCATTCCTTGATAGGTACCCTAGAGAAATGCATGCTCTGGTGTACAGAAGGAACACATAAGGTTCACAGAAGCCTTTGGTATCCAAAATAACAAATGAAAACAGCCCATATGTTTAGAAGAATGAATAAATAGGATTATATTTATGTGGTGAAATATAGTACAGCAGAGAAAAATGAATGACTATAGCTATAACAGTTTACTATGATGAATTTCAAAACATAATATTCTGTGGATCAAGAAATAAGTAAATTGGAGAGTACATAATTATTTTTATTAACAAAGTTTAAGAGCAGGCAAAACTATGTGATTGCCTGGGTCCAGCCCCGGTGGATCCAGGGTAATTCGAAGGGGAGACGGAGTAGGCGTCCTAGGAAAAAACTTATTTAATTACAGATATAGAAAGAGATTAGAAACGGATAGTGTAGTAGGAAAATTAGTGGAGAAAAAGAGGCTGAATAACTTGGTTTACGTGGCATGCCAGTCACCACCTACGTAGGCCACAGGCGTCTTTCCATTCTCCCGAAGGAGAGGAGGCACTGAGGCCTCCCCGGTCCGATCTTAGAAGCCCAGGCAAAATTAGCAGGCTTGGTAAGTACCCTCGTACCAGATGGGGATTCAGCCAGAAAAACGGGGAGCAAGAAAGAAATGATATGGGGGAATCAGTCTTTCCAGAAACTGATCCGATTTATTTTCAGGTTTGTTTATATACCTTTTGTTATACATAGGGATGAATACAGAGTCACGCAGGGGTCAGCAGACCTGACCCTTGTCACAATCAGGTGCTTCATATAAAATTATACAAAGGTCTTATGGGTTTTACATCATCATCTGGCCATGAGGCCTGCTGACATTTTATGGCCCTTTCTGATAATGGTCAGTTAACCAGAAAACTTATTTTTTCCAGGGGTGATTTTTTTCTTAAACCAGGTGCCACCCTCCAAATAAAGTTGCATTCCTATAGGGTGAGGGTGTAGTGGATTACAATCAAGAAAGGAATTTACTTAACCTAAGGTTAACGTGATTAATCTTAAAGGTTAATACTTATTTCTCCTATATGCTGGTTACATTCATTATAAGGGCAAGGAATACAGAAATTTAGCAGCAAATATTGGCTCAACAAATGAAAACCCTCCACCAGTATTCCCCCTAAGATCTATTTAGTCTTAAGATAGTGATAAAGTTACATTTTTGTGTAGCAAGGACACAGTGATTTATAACAAAGTACAGTGATCTATAACAAAAGAGAAAATTCATTAACTCAAAAAGTCTAGTATTGCTAACATCAAAAACTACTGTATTTCCTTTTCTATATTCTAAATACATTGATTAATATATTCCCAGGTGCCTAAGGATATGGAGGCCTAGCGGCAATCATCGACTCAACAATGAGAGAAGCCCTATGCTAATACTCCACATTCTCTGTGCTGTTTATGGTTGAGAGGTTGTCACCCAAGCTAGTCTGTCAGCAGAGAGGTTTGACTTGAGACACCCTTGTCACACCCAGGGCAGGGAATTAGCAGTAATTATTGGCACAACAAATGAAAAACCCTTCACCAATATAATTTCTAATCAACCCACTATACTATACTAATAATATTCTAACTTCTCAAAAGAGTCTGTGTTTAGAANCTGGGAGAAATATCAATAACCTCAGATATGCAGATGACACCACCCTCATGGCAAAAAGTGAAGAGGAACTCAAAAGACTCTTGATGAAAGTGAAAGAGGAGAGTGAAAAAAGTTTGCTTAAAGTTCAACATTCAGAAAACCAAGATCATGGCATCTGGTCTCATCACTTCATGAGAAATAGATGGGGAAACAGCATCAGACTTTATTTTTGGGGGGTTCCAAAATCACTGCAGATGGTGATTGCAGCCATGAAATTAAAAGACACTTACTCCTTGGAAGGAAATTTATGATCAATCTTGACAGCATATTCAAAAGCAGAGACATTACTTTGCCAACAAAGGTCCGTCTAATCAAGGCTATGGTTTTTCCAGTGGTCATGTATGGATGTGAGAGTTAGACTGTGAATAAAGCTGAGTGTTGAAGAGTTGATGTTTTTGAACTGTGGTGTTGGAGAAAACTCTTGAGAGTCCCTTGGACTGCATGGAGACCCAACCAGTCCATTCTAAAGATCAGTTCCGGGTGTTCTTTGGAAGGAATGATGCTAAAGCTGAAACTTCAGTACTTTGGTCACCTCATGTGAAGAGCTGACTCATTGGAAAAGTCCCTGATGCTGGAAGGGATCGGGGGCGGGAGGAGAAGCAGACGACAGAGGATGAGATGGCTAGATGGTATCATCAACTTAATGGACATGAGTTTGAGTAAACTCCGGGAGTTGGTGATGTACAGGGAGGGCTGGCGTGCTGTGATTCATGGGGTTGCAAGAGTTGGACATGACTGAGCGACTGAACTGAACTGTACTGAATTAAGTGTTTGAGTGGTGCAATGTGAACTTTAAGTTCATGGAAGTGGAAACCAGAGGCTGGATGGAAATCATGGAAGCAATGCTATACACAAGCAGAACCAAAGGTTCCAGCCCTGATTCCCCACCTGCCATTTTAAAGAGTTTCACCTTTGGGCTTTGTCTGAGCCTCTTGTAATAATGATGCCCTATTTGTCAGAGCCGGCTTGAGGAGTATCTCTTCCTAGCCAATAAAGAGCCCCACCTAGCAACAGGAATGTTCTTCACACACTTATCATGTCAGATATTTACTACATCTATCAGCACAGATGCCAATTTACATTTAAGAGAATGAGATATATCATTAAATATAAAATTAAGAGAAATAGAGAGCTAGAAAGGAAGAAAAAACTTTGTGAATATGTTATGTCCAAGAAAGTTGAAGAATGTGTCTTTTATAAAGTCTCTTTACTGAAGCTGTAACAGCAGACTGTATTTAAGTATGAAACTACCATGGATCTATATCATATTAATCCATTATTAATAGAAGAAATGTATTCAAAAGACTAATACCACAAATGCTATGGCTAAATGCTTCCTTAAGGCCACACATCAAGTTTTAGAAAATTATAGTAAACAAAAGCTTGAAATCACAACAAATGTAAATGAACAGTATGAAAATAATACCTATACACAATTAAAAACCAACTACTCTTCAATCATACTATCTATATGGAAAACACATGACAACTAATTACACCCCTGTATTTGCACTTGAAATGTTCTAGCAAATAAGCTGATTAACTTGATTGCAAACTTACTCACATAATATTTAATAGTTAGAAATATCAAAAAATTTGAACACCTAATCTTAACTTAGATGTCTTCCTGGGTGGCTCAGCCGGTAAAGAGTCTGCCTGCAATGTGGGAGACCTGTGTTCAAATCCTAGGTCGGGAAGATTCCCCTAGAGAAGGAAGTGGCAATCCACTCCAGTATTCTTGCCTGGAGAATTCCATAGACAGAGGAGCCTGGTGGGCTACAGTCGATGGAGTTACAAAGAGTCCGACACAAGTGAGTGACTAACACACACACGCGCGCGCGCGCGCGCACACACACACACACACACACACTCTTAACTTTCAGAATTCAGACAAAATCATTATGCCAAATTATTTTTTTAGAACATTATGATTCTTAAATTAATAAAGTTCAACTCTCAACTTATTCCCCCATGTATAGGAACCCATTTTAGAAATTCTTCATGGCTATGTTTATTCAGAAAAAAATAAATTGCATACCTGACAGACTCATTCTGATGTTTGAATTTTCTAACACTTTTGTTTTTTAAAATAACATTTGTCCACTAATGAACAAAAACATTCAACACACCCAAATGTAATTCAAACTCTACACAAGTCTACGAATCACACAAAGCTTAAGTTCTGCTGACTGACTGTCAAAAGCTAGCCACTATGAAGAGTCTGTTAAGACTTTCGTATTTTTCAGAATCATTCTTTATATATTGCTTACTTCTTAGATTAGAGCTTCAGTTACTTTGGATGTGACTGCAAGAACTACAATGGGCTACATTTGTAGACTGACAACTTCTCTGGGAATTAGTTCTGAAATACCATGTGTACAGTATAAGTCACTGTGGAGCTCATTACATATTTTCTGCTCTGAAAGTTTTCGAACAGCTTTTGGCAAAAAGCAGTAATATTCAACTTGACGTATAAAATGGAATCATCCAGAGCAAAGTTAAAATCATCTCTGCTACAAAGGGTAAGACAAATGTCAGAGTGGAAGAAACCAAGAACCCAGTTTTTAATACTTAAACTTGTAACAAGCCAAAAATAACTATATTGTTCTTATCTAACGGTAAAATGCTTAAAGAATGCTTTCTCTACTTTAATTAATACCAGCTTCCCAAAGATTTTTCCCATTCGCAGATACCTAAATGCAGGCCATAGGGTTGGCATTCTATAAATATTCATTGAATGAATTTATATATGTTTCGTAAGAACCAGATGTCATAGCTAACTTAAAGTAAGCCCAGCCAGCTAATGATACTATAATGAAAACAGAAGTCACTGAACATTTATGCTATACTTAATCACATTTTGTAAGTGCAAGTCAGTAAACATTAATGTGACAGATAAGTTTTCTAAGACCAGAACTCCCTTTAAGGGCAGGGGAAAATGTGTTATATGTGCATATAGATTAGGAAAGCTGAGGTTATAAAAGTGGCAATGGCTGTAAACTTCCTCAGACTTAATAACCATCTTTTATTTACTTCTAACAAAGGAATTTCATCATGAACTTTTTACCAGATGAAAATGTTCATAAAAAATTATAAGGTCACATTCAACCTGACCTGAACAATTATATCATCAAAAGAAGAAATCCACTGTAAAAATTCTTGCTAAACACACAGAAGATTCATTATCACTAATTATAG
This sequence comes from Neotragus pygmaeus, assembly GCA_006410875.1. NCBI lineage: Eukaryota > Metazoa > Chordata > Mammalia > Artiodactyla > Bovidae > Neotragus > Neotragus pygmaeus. Next base: position 4,307 of record SJYV01030333.1, on the reverse strand, counting down.
TTTTTGATCACTTTCCAGGAAGTGCATGCTTCCATGCAAGATAGTATCAAGTAGTTTTTTTCCAAAATGCACTACTAAAACAAGACTCCAGATTAACAATAAAAGCTGACAATACAATGTTAAGCGGTAAAAATTATACAGGACTCCCTTAGTGGCTCATAGATAAAGAATTCACCTGCCAATGCAGGAGACACAGGAGACGTGGGTTCAATCCCTGGGTCGGAAAGATTCCCTGAAGAAGGAAATGGCAACCCAGTCCAGTGTTCATGCCTGGGAAATCCCATGGATAGAGGAGCCAAGTGGGCTACAGTCCATGAGGTTGCAAAAGAGTCAGACATGACTTAGCGATAAAACAACAAGCATTATACATGCATGTACATATATGTGAATGCATAAAACATAATGAGTGCTTATTTTGAGCAAAGTGCTATTTTAAATACTTTATTGAGAAGGTTATGGGAGGCTTCAAGAATGTGGCAAAGACAGGATAAGTCTTGCAAAATGTGTACAAATGGATAAATGGGAACAATCCAGAAGGATCACCTACTCAAGGAATTTGCTTCTCCAAGTATGGCCTGGGCTGTGGATCAGCAGCCAAGGGACCCCCTCTGAGCTTCTGAGAAATGCAGAAACTCAGATCCCATCCCAGACCTACTGAATTAGAACCTACATTTTAAAAGATTCCAACTTACCTTTTTGTGCTTAAGAAGAGCTACTTTAGGAAAATAAAGGTGAGCACACATGGAGCAGCAAGAACTCACAATTAGGACAGTAGCGGAAAAAAACAGCTTCAGAGCAGGAAGGTGAAGGACAACAGAGAATGTAATGTGAGAAATATTTTTTAAATTTTTGTGTTTTTTTTCTCTTTCACATTTACATGAATAATGGGAAAGAGGCAGAAAAGGGTTCATTAGCGTCATCAAGACAGAAATGGGTGAATACACATGGCGTTCTTTCCAGGTATCACACAGGAGAGACTGCAACCCTGGCAGCCACAAGGCACTCAGCGGTCTGGGAGCAACTGCAAAAGGCACACGGGGACAAGGGAGGTATGCAGTCATCTCTATGCTGATCTTCTCTTTGAGCCCACGTTTCAGGCATGAATGGGATGTCAGAGAAGAGACTGCTAAAGGCAGAGGGGCCTATTTGGGATCCTGGGAGAAGAAAGTCACCTAAGGCAGCAACATATCCAGGCAGCCTGGTGGTGTGACTCTGCAGAGAGAACACGCAAGTCTGTCTCCCTCCAGCACCTTGGCATCTCTGCAGCATCGGTGCCACACAGAACCTTCCACATGCTTGAGGTGACTAGAAAGGCAGAGCTCTCAGGGGGCTCACAGCTTGGCTACCACATTCTGGCTCTGTAACAAAGGGCTGTCTGGAAAGGGGGAGACCAGGAGGCCCAGAGCACCACTAGAGACAGAGGACAGCCACAGCAGTGAGACAGATGGTCCTGGCTGTGATTAAAATGAGACATGATGGACCAGCACGGACACCCCCACTTCAGCAGTGGGTGCCAGCAGACAGGAAACAAGCTGTCTGCCAGGGTCACGGGCACAATGGAAGTGAATGAGGATCCCCAGAAGGCCCTCCCCACTGGGCTCACACACACAGGTGCGCATGAACAAACACACACACACACAGACACTCACACACACACACATACCTCTCAACCTAAGCAGAGATCGCCTAAGTGAAAGGTAGAGGGAAGCAAAAAAAGAGAGAGAGAGAGAGCACATAAATGAAAGGAACCATAAATATTCAAATTCAAGGTTGCTGGATGGTAAAAAAAAAAAAAAAGTAAGGCAGGAAAATACTTAGAAAATAAAGTCAATGGTGATTTTGACTAATTAGGTGTGAGAACAAATAAAATAGTGAAGGATTGGCGGTGACAGGAACTATGAAGAAGGAAACAGGAAGAAGTGGTTTAGTGAGTGAAGGAAAGATGATGCTTCCAGTTAGAGAACACCATGTTAGGTAAATGAGAAATAAACCTGTCTTCTGCCCTCAGTTCGCAAAACTGAGAGGAAAACTGCAGCCAGTACAGGGTGCCCAGGATTCACACGGCCATGCATTGGTTATTATACACTCACACAAAAAGAACTACAAGAGAGTACAATCTACTTACCATGAGATACAATCAAGACACTACAAGTAGCTGCAAAGAGACTATGAAGTTAGTATTAACAAAAGTGATTTAAGACAAAAAATACAGTAATAAACTATTTAAAAAAAGATTAGAAACAGTTTCTAGAAATAAAACTGTCACCATTAGAAGTAAAAAAAAAAAAACCACTTATGATATAAGGCACATTAATTTATTATGGAATTGAGAAAGTAAACTAGAAGATTACCTAAGAAGCACATAAAAAAGGATGAAAAAAAGAACCAAAAAACAGGAGAGAGGTTAAAAGATGTGGAAGTTAGAATGAGAAGATCAAAACTTCAGTGAACAGAGCCAAGTCACAAGACATTATCTCTTTAAAAAAGATATTGGTGTGCATTCCATGAGCGTTTGTCTAGTTTCCAATAATTCTGTATCACTAGAAAAGTCCACAATTTTAAAACATAAAGCAGCTTAAATACTGAATTAAAAGCGAAAATGATGGGAATATAGCCTACTATTTTGAAAAGTTTAGATGACAAAATATGGGATGAAACATTATTAAAGGAGTATATGATTTTATTACTTTTAATTTTTGTCTGGATCTGATTACTTTTAACGCCAGGCATGAATTGATAATATTTATGGAACAGGCCACAGGAGACTTTAAGGAAGTGTGAAGATGAGAGGATCGGAGAGGATGGGAGCGCCCTGTACGCCAAGAGAGGATGAAGGCGTTGAAGCCAGTGCAGGGCACTGGCCTTGAGCTGGGAGAGCACCATCTCATCACTTCCAGCAACTCCACTGACCGGCACAGTTTGTACTGTCACAACACATCTCTGGCAGGTATGCCTTGATCTGGTTGGTAGGGACACTGACGTGCTCAGTTTGTAAAAATTTAGTGGATCAAATTTTTAAATTGCATAGAAATATGTTATTCTTTAAAAGATTAACTTCAACACTACTAATCAGAAGGCAGTTTTCTTCACCTACTACATTATATTGATCTTGTATGGTTTACTTACAGGTTCCATGCTTCTTAAATAAATAAAAGGCATGTGCCCAAACAAGAAAAAATATATTGTAGATTAGATAAGGATAAAAAAAAATCTGGTAGAATCCTTAAATAGGTTATTTAGGCATGGTAAACAGAACAATTCTAGGTAATTCAAGGTTAAATCTTAAGGGACTTCTTTGAAAAATTATTAAAATGCGTAAGTACTGTAACAAATTCAATGCTTCATTGTTTTTATTTCAAGGTTATGACCACTTTTAAAGAGATGCTACTTCTCTCTTAAGAGTAAATTCATTTTAATTCTGGAGTTTTATTAGGAATCTATTTGAGTTAGCAATACAGGAAGTTTCAGAAAAGTTCTAAAATTTGTGGGAAATAATCATAAACCTCACTGATAAATGGCATATTCATTTGAAATCAACTCAAATTATGTTTCATAATTTATATTGACAGCTATGTTTTATTTTTAAGAAAGATAAAAGGAAAATTTGCAGGAAATTGCTGCATTAATTCTATGAATGGGTAATAAAATGGAGAGAAAATTACCTCTAAATCATTTGTAAAGTTTTCTGTTTTCTCAAAATTCACTCTCTACAGAATTCTTAACCTAGCACAGGTATTTAGCTGGTCTATTCGCAGTGGGAAGTCTGTTAACAGAAATCCAAGTCCCAGAATGAAGCTGAGGTGGGAATGGAAACTCATAAATACGACTGATTTTATACTTCTTCAGCTATGTACACACCCTTCGCTAAGAAGAGTCAACAAAAGGATTTAATATTTGTGACTATAAATGGATCAAACTGCAAGGAGGCAGGGAGCGAGGGCTGACTCCCCGGAGTCTCTGAAGTATTTATAATAACAGCTTATATCAATACTTATTAAGATGTGTGTGCCATGAACAACTGCTGTAAGTACTGTAGATACATTACCTTACTTTGTCTCCCGGCCCTATAGGATAGCAATACTTATTATCTGGAATTTATAGAAAACTGAGGCTTACAGAACTGGATAACTTGCCCAACGTCTTAAAGAAAACACTTTACTGCCCAAGTTCTAGGTCAACCACCTTTCCCAAGTGGAGAGTCTTCCTACAGAACAACAATAACAACAACAAACCCTTCAATTCAGTTCAGTTCAGTTCAGTCGCTCAGTCATGTCCGACTCTTTGTGACCCCATGAATTGCAGCACGC
>SJYV01030332.1:0-11723 GCA_006410875.1 Neotragus pygmaeus | reverse complement strand
ATATATTATATATATATATATATATATATCCTATTGGCTCTTATTTCTGTGAAGACCTCTGCAAGATGCACCCTCCTGATTTAAACTGATTTATAGTTTTGGTAGAAACAAATGTGATCATTTTCTGGTATTTCCTGAGAACAGATCCTGACTTCTGGCTCCAGTGGATCCACCCATTTCTGTTTCCTTTCCACACGTTGCCTTCAGAGTGAAGTTTTTAGAGCAGAGGTTCTTAAACCATCCTACAGAACACAGATGTTCCACCTACTGGGGCAACATTTCTTTGATGCCGAAATTGAATAATTGCAGTCATTTCCTAAGCTGAAGAGAAATGAACGATCAGAATTGGTCATTTTAAGCGTTTCCTCCCACAAATTTTTCCTTAAATCTTGGGTGCCTGCTACCACCTGCCTAGCTGAAATTTAGTTTATTCTATGAACTTAGGCCAACATGATTTACTGAGTTTTTTAAAATCTAATACATCAACATGTTGTGGTGTTCCACAAAGATTAACATGCTTTCTAAGCGCCAGACAGAGGGCTGGCTGTCCATTCAGGTGAGTTCCACTTCTCTGAACTTAGCCCCCAGGTTCCCTCCCACACATCTCCGCACTGTGCCCACCCATGGTTCCCCTCCAGGAGTTGTCTGACTGGGCCTCTGTGCTCTTCTGGGCGGGGGTGTGGCTTGCCCCAGAATTTTGGCACAATATAAGAGAGAAGNCTGAACTTAGCCCCCAGGTTCCCTCCCACACATCTCCGCACTGTGCCCACCCATGGTTCCCCTCCAGGAGTTGTCTGACTGGGCCTCTGTGCTCTTCTGGGCGGGGGTGTGGCTTGCCCCAGAATTTTGGCACAATATAAGAGAGAAGCGGAGAAGGCAATGGCACCCCACTCTGGTACTCTTGCCTGGAAAATCCCATGGACAGAGGAGCCTGGTAGGCTGCAGTCCATGAGGTCGCGAAGGATCGGACACGACTGAGCGACTTCACTTTCACTTTTCGCTTTCATGCATTGGAGAAGGAAATAGCAACCCACTCCAGTGTTCTTGCCTGGAGAATCCCAGGGACGGGGAGCCTGGTGGGCTGCCATCTATGGGGTCGCACAGAGTTGGACATGACTGAAGAGACTTAGCAGCAGCAGCAACATAAAAGGGATGAGGAAGTATAGGGCTTTTTATCAGTAAAACATTGACACCTACGTTTTCAGCTGTTTGGACCCAGAAAACTGATAATGACCCTGGTCTTGGGGCTTCCTCCATCAGGAGACAGGAGAGAGTGCTCCCAGTGCAAATGTCTCTTCAGGTTAAGACTTTTACTCTTGTTCTTTTTAAACGCTACAATGTTACAGTAGCTCTACCTGAGCCAGACACCTCTCCACAGCTCATTGGGCCTTGCTGACCAGCAGCCTGGCCCCAGGTATGAGCGGGCATAACCTGTCACTGTGATCCCGCTCCCGTAGTCCCAGAACTGGAGATGTGATGAGGCAAAATTGATCAAACAGGTGCCGGGAGGCTGGCTTAGGGAAAACACACCTGGGATCCCGGGTGGGAAAGGTTGCTGTAAAGGACCCTGCTGGGACATTTGGCAAACCTTGGGTCTAGACTGTCCACAGAGGGTGGTGGGGGAGGGGGACATCAAAGCTCAAAGCTCCCTGGTTTGACGGCCTGCAGCCTTCTCAGACAATGTCCTTGTCATGACAGATGCCTGCTGCAGTCTTCAGGGCCACAGGATAAAGACATCTCAAAGGGTGAGCAAAGAAACAATAACAACAATGCACAGACACTGAGCGAGTAAACACAGACCTTGGCAAACCTTCTGTTAAGGGACAGATAATAACTCTTCTTGGCTTTGTAGTGATAGTGTCTCTGTCACCACTCAGCCTAGCCATGACATGCAACCAAGTTAGGGCACAGAAATGAACATGCACGACTCTGTGCCAGTAAAGCTTTATTTACCGAAGCAGGCTGTGGGCTGGATTTGGCCAGTAGCTCAGTTGATAAAGAATCTGCCTGCCATGCAGGAAACCTGAGTTCGATCTCTTGGTTGGTAATATCCCCTGGAGGAGGGCAGGGCAACCCACTCCAGTATTCTGGGCTGGAGAATCCCCATGGACAGAGGAGCCTGGCGGGCTACAGTCCATGGTGTTGCAGAGTCGGGCACGACTGAGGGACTAAGGAGAACACGAGTGCCAGTCACTTAGTCTTGAGATGCACTGTCCTAAAACAAACTCTGGTTTTCTATCACTCCCCTGCTTAAACACCTGCAAAGGCTCCCTGCATCCTCAGTTCAAGGTGGGGGTGGAATCCCCACCCCAGCACAAGCTCAGCTGCAGGCGCATTCTTGCTTCCTAATTCCGGATGGCTTTACTTGTCCACCCATCCTCTCCTGCTCACCAATCTCTGCAAATCCAATTTCTCCTCTCCTACTCTGTTGCACTTGAATTTGAGACATTTTTGGCTTTTCAGCTCCTAGAGACAGACTAATAACTTCCCTTTGCCTGTGTCTACAGCTTTTGTCCAGTCTGATTTTATTCTCTTTCTGGCCCAGGGAAGAGAGGCTGGTCAACCAAAGAGATAAAGCACAAACTCCTCAGTTTGTATTCAGTCAATACCAACCATGTTCTGATGGCCTCCAGCTCACTTTCCTCTGCTTCTCTGTGTGGTGTCTCAAAATCCTTTTCTTTCCTCAAGCACCCACGCCCAGAATCGTCCTTTCTTCCCTACTTCCCGCTCTCTGCCCAATCAAACAGTTCTCAAGGGCAGCCCACACCGGGTCCTGTTCGGTGCACTTGTGTGTATGTGTGTGTGTCGTGGGGTGCTTTTCTTCCCTATTAGCCTCTGCCATGACAACCTAAGCTGACATCTTGTTCCTGTTTTTCTTTCTTTTTTGTTACTTCTTTTCTTTATCCACATTTGTTAATAAGTTAATTCTGAACCTAAAAATGAATAGATTGCTGTACATTTAAAACAGTCATTTGATGAATAATTGCATTAAAGAAACAAAATCAGAAACTTTCAAGTTATTAGATCAGTGACACAGTCTAAAGTCAATGACTACACTCTTAGTAGTTTTGTCTTACTGAGAAGGTATGTGATTGGGGAGAAATTAAGGTGTCACGCATCCCAGGGTCATTATTGGCTACGTACCCTTCATAGTATGATCCAGTATCCGCTCTGGCTGCAAACCAAGGGGCTCTATAGTCAGTCCCGTCTTGGTGCAGATGAGGAAAGCAAAGCTGGTAAGGGAAAGCGACTTGTTCAAGATCACTGATGTGTCATCTTCAGAGTCGAGATCTGAGTCAGATCTCCTGACTCTTAAACCAGGACTTCGTATTAAATTTGTCACTGATCTTTCTTCTTTCTAAGGTAGGGAGATACTGAAGTGAAGTGAAGTGAAGTGAGGTCACTCAGTCGTGTCCGACTCTTTGCGACCCCGTGGACTGTAGCCTACCAGGCTCCTCCCTCCATGGGATTCTCCAGGCAAGAGTACTGGAGTGGGTTGCCATTTCCTTCTCCAGGGGATCTTCCCAACCAAGGATCGAACCCGGGTCTCCCACGTTCCAGGCAGACACTTTAAACTCTGAGCCACCAGGGAAGCCCAGGGAGATACTACCTTCCTTTATATTTCCTTAAAATGAAGAGAAACTCCTAACGCCCTGCCAGAAGGGGAGTCACATAAGCAAAGCTGACAAGGTAAGAACTTTCTACCCTTGCTCTCCAGTCAAAGTATTCCTCACTCTTCATCTTAATTTCCAAATTTCCACAAATCGAGAATCACTCCTTTGCTTCTCGTTAGAATGCAAGTACATATAAAAGAGGCATACTGAGCCTCACAAGCCGTCAATATCAATGCCTCATTGTGAATGATTTGAGTAGAAATCGTTCTCCAGATTTACAAAGGAAGAAGGAAGACACCACGTGAGGGAAAGAGACCCAAGGAGTGGGAAGAGCCGAACAGATGAACTTCCTGCCTCAGGATCTGGGGGCCTGGGGCTGTGGGTAGGGACTGACTGCTGACAATGTGGGTGTGTCTGCCCCTCTCCACTTCACTCTTAGCTTCCAGTGTGGGTGAGCTTTTTCAGATGGGGGTTTCCTGAAACTTTCCTGAGTTATTTCAAAGCAATGCTTCCCTCAAATATATTTGAACGTTTTCTTTTTCTTCCTTTCTTTTTTTTTTNTGAGGGAAAGAGACCCAAGGAGTGGGAAGAGCCGAACAGATGAACTTCCTGCCTCAGGATCTGGGGGCCTGGGGCTGTGGGTAGGGACTGACTGCTGACAATGTGGGTGTGTCTGCCCCTCTCCACTTCACTCTTAGCTTCCAGTGTGGGTGAGCTTTTTCAGATGGGGGTTTCCTGAAACTTTCCTGAGTTATTTCAAAGCAATGCTTCCCTCAAATATATTTGAACGTTTTCTTTTTCTTCCTTTCTTTTTTTTTTCTTTGTTTGTTATTATTTGGGAGGGCTAGTAATGGAAGCAGATGGGATGGAGTGAATTTTAGAAAGTGGAATTGGTAGTGGGCAGAGGATGGAGTAGCTGCTGCCCTCTTTAGAAATGACACTGCCCCTGACTGAAAGTACTCAGTTCACCTCAAAATATTTTCCACACATAGTAAAGCCCCTGTGAGCCCCACCCTGTGGAAGACTGCCCAGTGGCCTGGCACCATGATGATTTATTCCAATTGCACAACATCCTGGGAGTTCCTTTGCTCTGAGGNTTGGTTGGTAATATCCCCTGGAGGAGGGCAGGGCAACCCACTCCAGTATTCTGGGCTGGAGAATCCCCATGGACAGAGGAGCCTGGCGGGCTACAGTCCATGGTGTTGCAGAGTCGGGCACGACTGAGGGACTAAGGAGAACACGAGTGCCAGTCACTTAGTCTTGAGATGCACTGTCCTAAAACAAACTCTGGTTTTCTATCACTCCCCTGCTTAAACACCTGCAAAGGCTCCCTGCATCCTCAGTTCAAGGTGGGGGTGGAATCCCCACCCCAGCACAAGCTCAGCTGCAGGCGCATTCTTGCTTCCTAATTCCGGATGGCTTTACTTGTCCACCCATCCTCTCCTGCTCACCAATCTCTGCAAATCCAATTTCTCCTCTCCTACTCTGTTGCACTTGAATTTGAGACATTTTTGGCTTTTCAGCTCCTAGAGACAGACTAATAACTTCCCTTTGCCTGTGTCTACAGCTTTTGTCCAGTCTGATTTTATTCTCTTTCTGGCCCAGGGAAGAGAGGCTGGTCAACCAAAGAGATAAAGCACAAACTCCTCAGTTTGTATTCAGTCAATACCAACCATGTTCTGATGGCCTCCGGCTCACTTTCCTCTGCTTCTCTGTGTGGTGTCTCAAAATCCTTTTCTTTCCTCAAGCACCCACGCCCAGAATCGTCCTTTCTTCCCTACTTCCCGCTCTCTGCCCAATCAAACAGTTCTCAAGGGCAGCCCACACCGGGTCCTGTTCGGTGCACTTGTGTGTATGTGTGTGTGTCGTGGGGTGCTTTTCTTCCCTATTAGCCTCTGCCATGACAACCTAAGCTGACATCTTGTTCCTGTTTTTCTTTCTTTTTTGTTACTTCTTTTCTTTATCCACATTTGTTAATAAGTTAATTCTGAACCTAAAAATGAATAGATTGCTGTACATTTAAAACAGTCATTTGATGAATAATTGCATTAAAGAAACAAAATCAGAAACTTTCAAGTTATTAGATCAGTGACACAGTCTAAAGTCAATGACTACACTCTTAGTAGTTTTGTCTTACTGAGAAGGTATGTGATTGGGGAGAAATTAAGGTGTCACGCATCCCAGGGTCATTATTGGCTACGTACCCTTCATAGTATGATCCAGTATCCGCTCTGGCTGCAAACCAAGGGGCTCTATAGTCAGTCCCGTCTTGGTGCAGATGAGGAAAGCAAAGCTGGTAAGGGAAAGCGACTTGTTCAAGATCACTGATGTGTCATCTTCAGAGTCGAGATCTGAGTCAGATCTCCTGACTCTTAAACCAGGACTTCGTATTAAATTTGTCACTGATCTTTCTTCTTTCTAAGGTAGGGAGATACTGAAGTGAAGTGAAGTGAAGTGAGGTCACTCAGTCGTGTCCGACTCTTTGCGACCCCGTGGACTGTAGCCTACCAGGCTCCTCCCTCCATGGGATTCTCCAGGCAAGAGTACTGGAGTGGGTTGCCATTTCCTTCTCCAGGGGATCTTCCCAACCAAGGATCGAACCCGGGTCTCCCACGTTCCAGGCAGACACTTTAAACTCTGAGCCACCAGGGAAGCCCAGGGAGATACTACCTTCCTTTATATTTCCTTAAAATGAAGAGAAACTCCTAACGCCCTGCCAGAAGGGGAGTCACATAAGCAAAGCTGACAAGGTAAGAACTTTCTACCCTTGCTCTCCAGTCAAAGTATTCCTCACTCTTCATCTTAATTTCCAAATTTCCACAAATCGAGAATCACTCCTTTGCTTCTCGTTAGAATGCAAGTACATATAAAAGAGGCATACTGAGCCTCACAAGCCGTCAATATCAATGCCTCATTGTGAATGATTTGAGTAGAAATCGTTCTCCAGATTTACAAAGGAAGAAGGAAGACACCACGTGAGGGAAAGAGACCCAAGGAGCGGGAAGAGCCGAACAGATGAACTTCCTGCCTCAGGATCTGGGGGCCTGGGGCTGTGGGTAGGGACTGACTGCTGACAATGTGGGTGTGTCTGCCCCTCTCCACTTCACTCTTAGCTTCCAGTGTGGGTGAGCTTTTTCAGATGGGGGTTTCCTGAAACTTTCCTGAGTTATTTCAAAGCAATGCTTCCCTCAAATATATTTGAACGTTTTCTTTTTCTTCCTTTCTTTTTTTTTTCTTTGTTTGTTATTATTTGGGAGGGCTAGTAACGGAAGCAGATGGGATGGAGTGAATTTTAGAAAGTGGAATTGGTAGTGGGCAGAGGATGGAGTAGCTGCTGCCCTCTTTAGAAATGACACTGCCCCTGACTGAAAGTACTCAGTTCACCTCAAAATATTTTCCACACATAGTAAAGCCCCTGTGAGCCCCACCCTGTGGAAGACTGCCCAGTGGCCTGGCACCATGATGATTTATTCCAATTGCACAACATCCTGGGAGTTCCTTTGCTCTGAGGAGTGCAGATTTTTTTAAGAGCCTGGAGTTTTCTTTATGTTTTTTTTTTTTTCCACCTTGTGTCTTCATTCAGTTTGTTTTCTTCTAAAAATTATTCATCTACACAGTGTTGACATTTCCAGACACAATGAAAAATAGGTCTAAAAATCATTGCTCACTAAACAAACCAATTTTCAAAGCGAGAGAAAAAGGAGACAGACTCACCCACCAAGCATGAGATCATTTTTTCAAGTTCATTACCTTTTTCTCACCCAAGTTTGTTGGACCAGAGAACACACAAACCACACCTCCCATTTTAGCTCCTGTTAGTGAAATTTGGACTGACAAAGAAAAAAAAAAAAAAAAGGGAGAAATAGGAGAGGACAAAATAAACAATAGGCCAGATTTTGAAACCCAGATTCTGAAACCCAGAACTAGATCAGACACTTGTAAGACTCAGAGGTGAGGATAAAGATGTCTGTGGAGATTATATCAGGACAACTGCTGGTCTGCTTACGTTTAGGGTATGATGAGTCCCTGGGACTGATGAATGATGAAAGAAGGAACTTGTTCTCACAGCCGTGACCCCCATTGCTCAGAGCATCCCTTAGCTTTTCTTGCTTTAAAACTCTAAACCTGCTCTGACCCATGTAGTAACTAGTAGAGACTTGAAGCTATTTAGATTCTAATTAAATTCAATTAAAATTTAATCCTTGGGAGGGGGTTTCAGGATGGTGGGACACATGTACACCCATGGCAAAAACCACCACAATATTGTAAAGCAATTGGCCTCCAACTAAATAAATTAATTTTTAAAAAGGAATAAAGTTCAACCTATTAAAAAAAAATTCAGTCCTTAAGTTGCACTAGCCACATTTCAAATGCTCAATAACCATATGTGGTTAGCGGCTGTTGTATAGAACATTTCCATCTTTGCAGAGAGTTCTATGAGACAGTGAGCTCTTGCCTCCCGATGCTTGCTGTGCTGGTCTGAGTCTCTCTCCAACCTGAAGTCAAGCACTAAGCTGTAAGCAGTGGCTCAGGTGTTCTCAGCCCAGTGAGGACCTCGGGCGCAGGCAATGCAAGTGGCTTGCTCAACCCCCAGGCAGGAACACTATGGAGATTCCTTGGGAGAGGTGAGGTTAAGGTACCTCCCCATGAACTTGGTCTCTGCCCCAGTGAGGGAACAGTGACGCATCAGGAGTGTGGGTAGCCTGCATGGCCATGAGGCCCAGATTCCAGCATCAGGGTGAAGCATGTTCTAGGACTGACCACTGTTTGCCTTGGGTAAGAATGTAAGCAGGAGGGGCCAAAAGAAATTCTGAGATTTCATTTGCTCTTCTTGACTAGATGGTGTCTAAGATCCCTTTTGTATTTACAAGTCTGTGAATCTTTCCAGATAGCTAAAAACTCCCAGGTGAGTTGATTTTTATGCCTTTTTTTTTTTTTTTTTTGCAGAAAGCAACACACACACACACACACACACACACACACACACACACACAGAGACATGAAAACAAAAACTAAAAACTGTCGTAACAGAAAGCAAAACAAGAAATACTTCTCCTCATGGAGAAAGGTTACTTACTAGAACTAAACAATTCCTTACAAGGCTTGAAAACTGTATAACCCAACCTATATACATAACTGAAANCACACACACACACACACACACAGAGACATGAAAACAAAAACTAAAAACTGTCGTAACAGAAAGCAAAACAAGAAATACTTCTCCTCATGGAGAAAGGTTACTTACTAGAACTAAACAATTCCTTACAAGGCTTGAAAACTGTATAACCCAACCTATATACATAACTGAAATATGTATCTATATACAATCTAAGTGAATTCTTTCTGTAGTGCTTAGCGGTTCCATTCAGGCAAAAAATCAATAAACATGCTCTTTAATTAAAAAACATTAAAATTCATAAAAATTCAAAATGTCTTAAGTATCTTTAAAGCTATTTATAAGTGGGGTTTTAAGTTCATAAATGTAAAGTAGTACTCACATTATTTGAATCTTAATCTGTATTATGTGTGGAAGTGTTGTTAGAACAAAAAACACAACCTGCAAACCCTGATGGAACCACCAATTGATGCAGAGTGAAAAGAAGTTATGTAAAAATAACACTGTGTAGACGAAGCTAATTTGTTGACCTGTATCTACATTTATTAAGCAGAACTGTTTGCAGAGAAGAAAGGTGAATAAATTGCCTCACAAATCCCCTTATAAATGGATAGCACCAAATGATTTCTGACAAGAAGGCTGGGAAACTTTCTCTCTGCTAGGCTAATTTTTCTTTTGCTTTTCTGACTCTACAAGGAAACTGGAAGCCCACAAAGGTGCCTGTCTGTCTGAGATTTAGTTAGGAGATTGAGGTTTTCCCGGGGTTCTCGGATTTTTCTTGGTTTTTCTGTGAGGAAATGTGAGGTGGAAATCAGAATGGGTGAATAATACCCGACAGAAGAACTTTATCTCAGTTCTGAGAACTGAACCATAACAAAGGGGCTGAGAAAGCAGTTGTACAGTTTAAAGTAAAAGATACTGTGAACAGCCACAATATCCTAATTTAGAAAAAAATGACAGACTCTATTCATCAGGAAATGAACTTCTTCCCCTCTCTCTTGCAGACAGCTCACTCCCTTCCCAGGAAAGTAACCCAGCCCCAAACAGTGCAGGTATCTTCCCTGCGCAGTGGAAGGGGTCGTCTACTCACCTTACCCTCTCCTCCTCCTCCTGGTCCTGTGTCCGGTCCCTCTGCACACTGCTCTGGCCAGAGGCGCTTTTCTACCCCACACCAACTGGGACCAGGGAAGGGTGGTCTGTGATTGGGAGAAGGCATCTCGCATGGGCTGAGCCTGATGCTGCCTAAGCCTGCCTCTCTAGGGCCGGAAGTAACAGGAAACTCTCAGCCAGTAGATTTCTGCTACTCTGGAATGTGTAATTCTGACAGATGGAAGCACCTGGACAGGGTTCATCTCATCACACGGCTGGATTCCTCGTAGGTCTGGGCTTCCTTGAGCACACACTCGGGGCTTCTGTTTTGATCTGTTTTGTTTTTCTTAGTGTGATTTGATCCTTAATTCTGCTCTTGGGCATTAAAAAGGCCTTTTTTGTTGTCCTGACTGTTCAGTCATGCTGGTACACATTTCTGTGTCCAGGGTCACGTCTAGTTTCAGTTTCTATAACTTCCAGATGTTGTGTCTATGGGGATAAGAATTGCCCAAGGAACGCCACACTGAGTTGGTCCAAAGACTGATAACGGTCAGGAGACCTGGAAACAAAGAGGTTGAGAGATAAAGGGCTCAATCAATCATCCCATGTTATCCAATTAATTTCTCCATTTCTTCTCTCCCCTTCCCTTTTTCTTTCCTCCTTTCCTCTGGAGCCATGTATCATACACCAGCACCAACAATGTCTGAAGAAAATGTTTATTTCAATGGTTGCATAACACACCTTGGATACATGCATCATAGTTTACTTAGCCTAGTGTGAGTGATGGGTCATGGCAGTGATGTTAGGATTTACTCAATGCCTTAGTCAATAGATTTTCGGGCTTCTCCTGGGTCAGGACCATCCTTCTAACAGGTTAGGTTTTTCAGGAACAGACTTGGAGACTGAGTACAGGTTTGCAGTATATTTATTAGTGAGTGAATACCCAGGGAAGAGAGAAGGGAGAGGGAAGAAACAAGGTTGGGTGGAGAGGGAGATCAGTCTGCCATGTGGGTGGGAGAGTCCCAGGAAACTCTGGAGGAAGATGGCCTGTTACAGTCGCTCTGCCTTGGATGCCTTTATAATCAGTCCTTAGATACAGGTTGCCCTGGGAATTTGGCTTTTGGTAACGAAGGCTGTCCCTGAAGTGGGTGGGCAGGGGAGACAGGAGCTGTGGTACTCTCAGGAGCTGGGCAGCATGTTCCCCTTCGAAGGCGCCTGCACGGGGCATCTCTGTGTCCATCACATGACTTATTTCTCCTCAGCTCTGCACGGCTTGGTTAGGGAGAAAACTTTTCACACAGTGGAATTCTATGCAATTGTGAAAGGAAAAATGAGATCACAGAAAACCACTTCATTACATGGAAATATGTATTATTTATTCAATATGTATTTATATACATATGCATCAAGAACTTATGAAGTGCCAAATACTTCCTAAGTACTACAAATGAAAAAAGCAGGTTACAAAATAGTTTGTACAATTTAACACACTTTTTAAAAAAAGTATGTATAAGTGAATTTAAAAGTTAGAAAGAAAAAGATTTTAAAAAGTTAGAAAGAAATTAAATATACCAGGATTTTATCTGGATGATGTGATATGAATGACTTTTTGGTAGCTCCTATATTTATAAATTGGAGAAGGCAATGGCACACCACTCCAGTACTCTTGCCTGGAAAACTCCATGGATGGAGGAGCCTGGTAGGCTGCAGTCCGTGGGGTCACTAAGAGTCGGACACGACTGAGCGACTTCACTTTCACTTTTCATTTGCATGCATTGGAGAAGGAAATGGCAACCCACTCCAGTAATCTTGCCTGGAGAATCCCAAGGATGGGGGAGCCTGGTGGGCTGCTGTCTATGGGGTTGCACAGAGTCAGACACTACTGAAGTGACTTAGCAGCA
>SJYV01030331.1:0-17673 GCA_006410875.1 Neotragus pygmaeus | reverse complement strand
TTACAGAAGACTCATGTCTGATCCCCTTCCCAACGCATTCCAGCAGAATCTTTGGGGGTGGGGCCTGGGACGGGTGTTTTTGGAAAGTCACGCAGAGGATCCTAATGTGAGACTGGGATTGAGAAGCACTTCCAGTGTCTTCCCACCTTTGCCCCTCCCCCCGCCCACATTCTTCATTCGTGATTTCCCAAGTTTTCTTCTGTGCCAAGAATAGGAAAAGGCCATTGAGGAATGACGAGTTCTCGTCCCAGTCCTCTAGCCCTGAACCTTCCTCATTTCTGACTCTTCCTCATTAGGTCAGTCAACCAGAGCAAACCCCTGGAGAGCTGGCAGATCCTGCCCGCTGTACCCAAGAGTGGTTCCTGCACACGGCCCGGGGGCTGATCTCAGACCTACCCTTTGCCAGATTCTCTCTCCACTTGCCCTTCCTCCAGGCTCCCCAAATCCACATGAATGTCTCCAAACTCCAGTCCAGAGGGAAAGGCCCACGCCCAGTGTTTATGACCCAAGCCTTGGCCATTTCTGCAGAGCCACCTGAACTGAATGAAGATCTGCTGATAACCAAGAAAGGAGCCGTGCTGCCCCAAGCCAGTCCTTTCCCCAAGAACTGAAACCATCCAAATCCCAGATGGCTTACAAGATCTCTTACTGTGGAGTATGAGGAAAGGTGTGTGTGTGCACATGTGCACAGACTGTATACACACCATAGGGACGCACAGAGATGTACTCTGTTCTTCACCGGCCCGAGTGAATTCTGTTGGGTTGGCCAAAAAGCTCATTTGGGTTTTTCCATAATATGTTCCAAATATGAACTTTTTTGACCAACCCACTATATTGGGCATATACCCAGAATGTTGTGATATTTACAAACTGTCAGATATACCACACACACACACACACACACACACACACACACACTAAGGAAACCTGTGATGTGGGAGGAGTTGTTTTTGCTACCCCATCCCTCCAATGGTTACTCTTTTGCCCCTGAGTAACCTCCTGGAGCAACTATTAATACAATATCACACACCTTCAGCTGCCCAACCTGTCCCCCTCCTGCATCCCACATCACCAAGCCTTCTTCCCCCAGCAGTCAGAATGTGCCCACCCCTCCATCCCATCTCTCAGGGTCCTACTCTGGATAGGAGACAGACAGTTCAGTCAGTGGGTGCTAAAGAGTTGAGTGTTGCCCTCTCCAGTGACACTTATGTTTTAATAGGGGCTATAGATTTTGCCTTAATCTGTAAGTGTGGCTCTCATGGTGGGAATTTCAGGCACAGCTGTGGGCCAGTAAGGGATATTATTTTTTATCAAAAGGGGGCTTTTTAGAGCTTCTAAATCACATCTGTATCTAAAATCAAACCTTCTTCAGTGCATGAGCACAAGCGGGCATGCTTACTGTGTACACACTTTCTATAATTTTGAGACACCTCCCTTATATTGGCTCCATCTGAAAAAAAAAAAAAAAGGAACCAGCTAAATTGAAACATCACTGGGAAATGTAGCCTATTTTTCACTGGCTGCCAGCCATCTGACCCACCCCACCCTGTCCCATTTCCCTTCTGCTTCTTCACTTTTCTGCCCCCACTGTGTCAGTTCATCAATTTGTACATCTTCTCCATGTTCTTCTGACCCACCTCGCCACATGTATTTCCTTCCTGTCCTGTTTCCCAATTGGAATTGTGCTGTGTTCTGTGTTGTCAGGACAAAGAGCAGGTTCAAAGCATGAGCATGTGTGTATCACTTTGAAGAAAGAGAACCCAGGTATTCTGCTACAGTTTGGAGAAAAACCCAACGAAGGAAGAGAATGAAAGCTGGCTCTGCAGAGTGCCTTAAAAGTGACTTTAATTAGGAAATTCTGAATTGTCAGTCTTTGGACATTATGTAAACTCAAACAGATGTTGCATTTCACTTCTCTGGGATTAAAAAACGTTAAATACAGTATGTATTCAACAACAACGTATCTTTTCTCTTTAATTTGGTCCTTAAAGATGCAGTGCTGGGTTTTCCAAAAAGCCCAGGGAAGGCTCCAGGAACAAGCAAGCCTGGGACATACAGAGCCAGATGCAGGAGCCCTGCTCAGCGAGGAGATCTGGCAGACTAAGGCAGAGTGCTGCGATCATCATTGGTCCAGAAGGCAAGTCTCAGTTGAGAAAGAAGCTGGATGACACTGAGTAAGGAACAGAAAAGGGTCGTCATCCTTCTCCCTGATGATATTCTATCCTAGTCTGTGACTCAGTGCTGTGAAATTAGGGGAAGGAGAACATTCTAGAAACAGAGGGCAAACTTTGCTCTTCCACCCTCTCTTCACCTTCACTTCCCTGGAGCACTCTTTGACCAGGTTCTGCTTTGCTTTCGCTAAAGGATTTTCCTCTAGCTTAACACTTGCTACTCAAGTTCTGACTACACCAAGAGAGTTGGAACAGTCTGGGCTCCTGAAGGCAGTTAAACTTTCTGGGATAGTGCCTTCTCTCCCTCAGAGTTGAATTTTCAGATGATCAGATGGCAGCTAGGCAGGAGTGGGAGATGTAGTGAGGATGGACCTCTTGGATTCTGAAACCCAATGGAGATAAGAGGAATTGATGACCCAGCCCATCAGAATCCCAGCCCCATCCCGCCTCTCCCTACTAGGACCCCAAACCTGCTTTTCTGCTTTGGAAATCAGTGCCTGGCTGGTAAGAGCTTGGAGTCATCCAAGTAACAGTTCTCTCTACTGCAACTTTTATTTAAATCTGTCGTGGCTATTTTAAATAAGAGTTGTGACCATTCTGTGGGATCAGCAGTTTTAAGAGGGCTAAGAGTCACTAGTTCATATTCTCTCTCTCTCATCTCTCTTTAATTCTTTCTCTCTCTCTCTCTCTTTGTCTCTCTCTCTCTCTCTCTGTCTTTCTCTCACACACATACACACATACCCCCACTCAAAAGAGGGAGAGCAAGAAAGGAAGCCCCGATATAAAAATAGTGGTAAATAGTGGTTTCCATTCCTGGAAAAAAATATTTCTCTAGCATACATGTCATGAGGTGAGGGGAATACATTTCTAAGCACGTGTATTTTTAATCAAAAACGTGCAACCTTAACAAGTCAGCCAAGCAGCGCATCCTTAATTCCACGGGAAGCAGCTTTGTGGACACATTTTAGGAAAGAATTTCTGCATCTTCTCCACTAGAAAGCATATTCTGAGGTACAGTCTCTGAGAAAGGGCAATTTGCACTTTTTTTCTCTATCATTCGTTTTAAGAAATAAACTGCACTGGCAAAGACTGAACGCACCAAGTATGAATGTATGTATATACAAGTGTCTCTCCCACTATCCAAAAGCAGAGCAGCCAGTGTAACCTTTCATTAATCAAAATGGCATAAAGCAAAGAAGTGATTACCTTAGGACATATCTTGCTAACCAAATAAATTTAGATGCAGCAAATAAATTTAGATAAAGCACAGATGCTCACAGACACAATTCAAAGCCAGGGAGGCTTGATGCTGAGAACGTAGTTCCTAGGGATGGAGCTTGGCAGGACCGCTCCCACTGCTCTAGGTGACCTACAGAATCAGTCCTACCTTATGCCAAAGTCACCTTTGTCACAAATCTCTATGCCTCTGCTTTATGCCCAAGTCAAGGAGCTGAGCCCTGTCTTCCCTAGGTCAGCAGTCTCATAACTCATCCTGTTCTGAGCCGGGGTGGGGGCCCCTTGGAGATCCAAGCTTCTAGCCTGTAGAGGAGGAGTTGGCTCTCAGTCCTTGTAAATGCCCAGGTTCTCTTTGCAAGCTGATGTGTTTATTCCATGCCCCCTCCCTGAAAGCCTGCTCTTGCATAAGTGAAGGAGATCACTGGATTGATCCCCAGAGAAAAAAAGATTTTTTATCTCAACAAATACTTATTAATGACCAATATGTGCCAGATGCTCTGTTCTAGATGCTGAACATTCCTCAGTGAAACAAACAGATGAAAATCTGTCCCTCCTGTTACTTCCATTCTAGCAGGAGGAAAGACAGACAATTGATAAAATAAATAAGGACATTGTACAGTAGTTAGATGGAAAGAAATACTATGGGAGGGGAAAAAGAATAAATAAGAGGGATCAAGAGTGTTATAAGATCTGCTTCCAGGTGATTTTCTGTGTAGGCTAGGCTATATACCAAGAAACAGTGTCAAAAGCACTTACTAATAACAACAACAAATAATTATGGCCTCTCCAGATACCCCATTTAATCTCTGCATTAACAGGCATCCTTTGCCATGTAAAGCTTGAGATCTACAGTTTATACATTCCAAAGTAGTCTTAGGTTTATTGTCTCCTGTCTTAACCCATGAGGACTTAATTTACTGCAGCTGAGAGAGTTTAAGTGACCTTCCCAAGGTTACATAGCTACTAAGTGTCACAGTGAGAATTCCAATAAGTCTCTCTTGACTCCACTGTGTGATTTTCTCAATACATTTGTAAACAGCACAAGATATGAAGGCAGAAAATCCAAAACTGAGACCCATCATTGTGTCTTACTAGGTGTATGAAACCTTGAAAAGTTCCCTGCAAACATAAGATAAGACTGGATTTTAAATTACATTATAAATCATAAGGCACAGTACAAATGTGATGCCTTGGGGCAACTCTGCAGGCTGCCTCAACACTTCACACACCTACTATCTGTGTGATTCATTAAGTAAATAAATATAATTAAAAGGAGTTATTTTTATAGCATGCTGCACACAACTCCCAAAGCAGTTCTTACTAAAGTTGGACAAATTAAAACAGTAAATATTTTCTGTTTGTAAATTAATTATCTGATTCAAAGAGATTCAAAGTAAGCCTGCTTTGAAGGTGTTCTGTAACTGCACATGCATAATCACACTAAATATATTGAAGAAGCCCTGGTACATGGGCCTTGTTAGGAGCTCCTGAGCATCAGTGCTCAGAAAGACATTCCTGTGATACATCACAGGGTACAGTTGTGGCTGTGAGCAACTAGTCGCATTTCTTATTCTCTTCTAGGCCTCTTCATCATTTTTGTTATCTTTGTTATCTCAGCAACTGGAGAATCCCCACCAGTTTAAAAAAAAAAAAAATAGCTGTCACATTGGCATGAAAGGCAGCTTGTACTAGGCCTAGTCTGGTACTATTTCCTAGTCTAAGCTAAGAAATAAGTCTGAATTTTGTTTCTGGAAAAGCTTAGAAGATACAAATTATAGGAGGAGAAGTGTTATGGGCTGAATATTTGTACAGTCCTCAAATTCATATGTTGAAGCCTTAATCCTCAAAGTGATAGTATTTGGACATGAAGTCTTTGGGAGGTAATTAGGTTTGAAAGAGGTTGTCCTGAACCCAGGAATCAAACCAGTGTCTCTTGCATTGTGGGCAGACTCTTTACCCTCTGAGCCACTAGGGAAGCCTGTGTGGGAGGAGCCTCAATAATGGGTTTGGTGCCTTTAATGAAAAGCTCCCAGGCATCTCCCCTGCCCCATGTGAAGAAACCAAGAAGAGGGCCCTCACTAAAATGCAATCATGCTAGTACCCTGATCTTGGGCTTCCAGCTTCCAGAATTGTGAGAAACAAATCTTCATTGTTATCTAAGCGATCAGTTTATGGTGTTCTTGTTACAGCAGCCCAAACTAATGCATGAGGCATACTCTTATTTTCTGAAATGGTTCTTAAATCTAACAGTCCAATCCCTGTGCTTCTCTAAAGGGACATACATACTTGCCTTCAGGGAAAAAAAATTAAAAGTTCTCCAGTTTATAGAACTGCCAAATGTTGCCTGCTCCCTTCTCCCCATGGTCAGGATAGGAGACTTTTGAACAACCAGGAAAGATGGTAATCTCTTCATCCACCCTGCCAGCTTGGAGGATGCATGAAAACAGTTCTCTCCCTACTTCTGCCGCTCCTACCATAAAGATTCCAAAAGAAGTTGGGGGGGCAGTCTTAACATGGTGGAGGAATAGGACAGGGAGACCACTTTCTCCCCCTCAAATTCATCGAAAGATCATTTGAATGCTGAGCAAATACCACAAAACAACTTCTGAACACTCGCAGAGGACACCAGGCACCCAGAAAGGCAGCCCATTGTCTTCGAAAGGAAGTAGGACAAAATGTAAAAGATAAAAAGAGAGACGAAAGAGGTAGGGACAGAGACCCATCCCAGGAACAGGAGAAGTTTCCAAACCCCAGGAAACCCTCTCACCAGCGGGTCTGTGGGGAGTTTTGGAATCTCAGAGGGCAACATAACCAGGAGGAAAAAATAAATAAATAAAACCCACAGATTATGTGCCTAACCGCAACTCCCAGCAAAGAAGTAGCCCAGAGGCTCACATCCGCCACTAGCAAGCAGAGGCTGGACAGGGAGGCGCGGGCTGCATTGCTGAGGGTAAGGACTGGGCCTGAATGCCCTGAGGGCAATCTGAGGGAGCCAACGTGAGATGCCAACACAGACTGTGGGATAGCCAGAGAGGAAAAAACAAAGAGAAAAGAGAGAGAAAGAGAACTTTCCCACAAAAAGCTCTAACCTAAAGTAATGCTAGGCCTGCTCACAGAACAAAGGACTGAGCAAATACCAGAGGAGAGCTAGCCGGCCGTGGACCGGCCCGTCCCCAACTGGAGGCAGGAGGGCAGGTGGGCGCCAGCCAGAGCCGGAAGGCAAAGGGCAAACTCGGCCCCAGGGACGGCATCCTCTACCAAACTGCGAGCATGCTTCCAGTTGCTAACCAGGTCTTCCTGGGATCCTGGACAGTTGACATCCTCCGGGAGGGTCGCAGCCAGAGATCAGCTCTCCAGAGGAAACACACGGCACACCTGAGGAAACCCAGCGGCTGAGCCCGGGGAGGTGATGAGACGCACCGCCTACCTGGGGAGAGCGCGCTTGCCAAGCACTTTGCCGCCTGAGCTGCTTGGACCTGGGAAGGGCACAAACCGCAGGCCCAACCGATTCTGTGCCTTTGTGAAGTACCTGAGAACCTGAACCTGAGCAGCGTAGATCTGGGAAGTACAGGCAACCCAGGGCCCGACTCAGACAGTTCCCAGCAGAGCAACCTGGAGCCTGAACACTGTAGACCGGGAAAGCACACACGCCGTGAGTGGGGGCAAACCCAGCGTGGCCCAGACACTGCGAGCACTCCCCACACACGCCAGTGATATTTGTTTGCAGTGTTCCTCCCTCACCACAGCACAATTGGACAAGTGAGCCTAAATAAATGACCACCTTCGCCCCCTTGTGTCAGGGCAGAAGTTAGATACTGAAGAGACTTGCAAACAGAGGAAGCCAAAATAAACAAAGAAGAGAGAATGGCCCTGGAAGTGACAGGTGCAACAGATTAAAACCCTGCAGTTAGCACTGGCTACATTGGAAGGGACCTATAGGCCTTGAGAAGAAGTATAAAGTGGAACAAGGAACTATCTGAAACTGAACTGACCACACACTGTCCTCAACAGCTCCAGAGAAATTCCTAGATATATTTTACTATTATCGGTTTTTTTAATTTTTTTAAGTTCTCTATTACTCCTTTAATTTTCATTTTAAAAACCTATTACCTTGGGGGGGAAAGACCCTATTTTTAAAGCAAATTTCATATTTTTTAAATAACTGTTGCAATTTTGTTTTGTTTTGTTTTTAATATTGTATTTTTGAGAGTCTAACCTCTACTCTAGATTTTTAATCTTTTTTTTGGGGGGGGTATTTGTTATCAATTCTGTACTTTTAAGAATCCAATCTTCAGTACCCATTTTTACATAGGAGTGTGATTACTGCCTTAATTGCTCTCTCCCCTTTTGACTCTCTTTTTTCTCCCCCAAAGCACCTCTATCTCCTCCCTCCCACTTCTCTTCTCTACTTAATTCTGTGAATCTCTTTGGGTGTTCTGGGCTGTGGAGAACACTTAGGGAACTGATCACAGGCTAGCCTGGTCTCTCTCCTTTTGACTCCCCTTCCTCTCTGCCTGGTCACCTCTATCTCCTTCCTTCCCTTTTCTCTTCTCTGTGTAACTCTGTGTACCTCTCTGAGTGTTCCAGACTGTGGAGAGCAAATAGGGAATTGATTGCTGGCTAGCCTGCTTTCTTCCCTTTTGATTCCCCCTTTTCTCCTGGTCACCTCTATTTCCCTCCTCCCTCTTCTCTTCTTCATGTAACTCTGTGAACCACTCTGAGTGTCCCTCACTGTGGAGAATATTTTCACCATTAACCTAGATGTTTTATCATCAGTGCTGTACGGATGGAGAAGCCTTGAGGCTACTATAAGAATAAGACTGAAAGCCAGAGGCAGGAGTCCTAAATCCAAAACTTGAGAACACCAGAAAACTGAATCCAGTGATGATTAATTGATAAAAGCTTATCCAAAAGCCTCCATCAGTTCAGTTCAGTTCAGTCGCTCAGTTGTGTCCGACTCTTTGCGACCCCAGGAATCGCAGCACGCCAGGCCTCCCTGTTCATCACCATCTCTCGGAGTTCACTCAGACTCATGTCCATCGAGTCCGTGATGCCATCCAGCCATCTCATCCTCAGTCGTCCCCTTCCCCCCTAGTCCCTCCCAGCATCAGAGTCTTTTCCAGTGAGTCAACTCTTCTCATGAGTTGGCCAAAGTACTGGAGTTTCAGCTTTAGCATCATTCCTTCCAAAGAAATCCCAGGGTTGATCTCCTTCAAAATGGACTGGTTGGAACTCCTTGCCGTCCAAGGGACTCTCAAGAGTCTTCTCCAACACCACAGTTCAAAAGCATCAATTCTTCGGCACTCAGCCTTCTTCACAGCCCAATTCTCACATCCACACACGACCACAGGAAAAACCATAGCCTTGACTAGATGGACCTTAGTCGGCAAAGTAATGTCTCTGTTTTTGAATATGCTATCTAGGTTGGTTATAACTTTTCTTCCAAGGAGTAAGTGTCTTCTAATTTCAAAGCCTCCATACCTACACTGAAACCAAGCTCCACCCAAGAGCCAACAAGTTTAAGAGCAAGACATACCAAGATAATTCTCCAACAAAGCAGGAACATAACCCTCAGCATTAAAACACAGGAGGCCAAAAGTCACACCAAACCCATAAACACCTCAAAATGCACTACTGAACACTTCATTGCACTCCAGAGAGAAGAGACCCAGCTCCACCCACCAGAACACCAAAGCAAGCTTCCCTAACCAGGAAACCTTGACAAGCCACTCGTCCAACCCCACCCACAGGGTGGAACCTCCACAATAAAGAGGAACCACAAACTTCCAGCATACAGAAAGGCACTTGAAACCCAGCAACCTAAACAAGATGAAAAGGCAGAGAAATATTCAGCAGATAAAGGAACATGATAAAAGCCCACCAAACCAAACAAAAGAGGAGGAGATAGAGAGTCTAACAGAAAAACAATTCAGAATAATGATAGTAAAAATGATCCAAAATTTTGAAAACAAAATGGAGTTACAGATAAATAGTCTGAGACAAGGATTGAGAAGATGCAAGAAAAGTTTAACAAGAACCTAGAAGAAATAAAAAAGAGTCAATCAATGATGAATAATTCAATAAATAAGATTAAAAGCACCCTGGAGGGAACCAACAGTAGAATAACTGAGGCAAAAGATAAGTGAAGTGGAAGATAGAATGGTGGAAATAAATGAAGCAGAGAGGGAAAAAGAATTAAAAGAAATGAGGACAACCTCAGAGACCTCTGGGACAATGTTAAATGCCTCAACATTCAAATCCTAGGTGTCCCAGAAGAAGGAAACAAAGAGAAAGGCCATGAGAAAATATTTGAGGAGATAATAGTTGAAAACTTCCCTAAAATGGGGAAGGAAATAATCACTCAAGTCCAAGAAACCCAGAGGGTCCTAAACAGGATAAACCCAAGGCAAAACACCCCAAGACACATATTGATCAAATTAACAAAGATCTAATATTATAACAAAGAACAAATATAAAAAGCAGCGAGGGAAAAACAACAAATAACCCACAGGGGATCCCCATAAGGGTAACATCTGATCTTTCAATAGAAACTCTTCAAGCCAGAAGGGAATGGCAGGACATATTTAAAGTGATGAAAGAGAAAAACCCAGATTACTGTACCCAGTAAGGATCTCATTCAAATATGAAGGAGAAATCAAAAGCTTCACAGACAAGCAAAAGCTCAGAGAATTCCACACCACCAAACCAGCTCTTCAACAAATGCTAAAGGATCTTCTCTAGACAGGAAAGACAGAAAAGGCTTATAAACTCAAACGCCAAACAACAAAGTAAATGGCAACGGGATCATACTTATCAATAATCACCTTAAATGTAAATGGGTTGGGTGCCCCAACCAAAAGACAAAGACTGGCTGAATGGATATAGAAACAAGACCCCTATATATGTTGTCTACAAGAAACCCACCTCGAAACATGGAACACATACAGACTGAAAGTGAAGGACTGGAAAAAGATATTCCATGCAAATAGAGACCAAAAGAAAGCAGGAGTAGCAATACTCATATCAAATAAAGTGACTTTAAAACAAAAGTTGTGAAAAGAGACAAAGAAGGACACTACATAATGATCAAAGGATCAATCCAAGAAGAAGATATAACAATAATAAACATATATGCACCCAACATAACAGCACCACAATATGTAAGGCAAATGCTAACAAATATGAAACAGGAAATTAACAGTAACACAATAATAGTGAGAGAATTTAATACCCCACTCAGACCTATGGATAGATCAACTAAACAGAAAATTAGCAAGGAAATGCAAACTTTGAATGATACAATAGACCAGTTAGACCTAATTGATATCTATAGGATATTTCACCCTAAAACAATAAATTTCACCTTTCTCTCAAGTGCACACGGAAACTTCTCCAGGATAGATCACATCCTGGGCTGTAAATCTAGCCTTGGTAAATTTAAAAAGATTGAAATCATCTCAAGCATCTTTCCTGATTACAGTGTGGTAAGATTAGATGTCAATTACAGGGAAAAAAAAAACTATTAAAAATATAAACATATGAAGGCTAAACAACACACTTCTGAATAACCAACAAATCATAGAAGAAATCAAAAAATAAATCAAAATATGCATAGAAATTAATGAAAATTAAAAGAACCACCCAAAACGTATGGTATTCAGTAAAAGCAGTGCTAAGGGGAAGGTTCATAGCAATACAAGCCTACATCAAGAAACAGGAGAGAAACCAAATAAATAATCTAACTCTACACCTAAAGCAACTAGAAAAGGAAGAAATGAAGAATCCCAGGGTTAGTAGAAGGAAAGAAATAACAAAAATCAGGGCAGAAATAACTGCAAAGAAACAAAAGAGACCATAGCAAAAATCAACAAAGCTAAAAGCTGGTTCCTTGAAAAGATAAATAAAATTGACAAACCATTAGCCAGACTCATCAAGAAACAAAGGGAAAAGAATCAAATCAACAAAACTAGAAATGAAAATGGAAAGATCACAACAGACAACACAGAAATACAAAGGATCATAAGAGACTACTACCAGCAACTATATGCCAATAAATGGACAACGTGGAAGAAATGGACAAATTCTTAGAAAAGTATAACTTTCCAAAACTGAACCAGGAAGAAATAGAAAATCTTAACAGACCCATCACAAGCATGGAAATCAAAACTGTAATCAGAAATCTTCCAACAAAGTCTAGGGCCAGACAGCTTCACAGCTGAATTCTACCAAAAATTTAGAGAAGAGCCAATACCTATCCTACTCAAACTCTGCCAGAAAATGGCAGAGGAAGGTAAATTCCCAAACTCATTCTATGAGGCCACCATCACCCTAATACAAAAACCAGACAAAGATGCCACAAAAAAAGAAAACTGCAGGCGAATATCACTGATGAACATAGGTGCAAAAATCTTTAACAAAATTCTAGCAAACAGAATCCAACAACATATTTAAAAGATCATACATCATGATCAAGTGGGCTTTTTCCCAGGGATGCAAGGATTCTTCAATATTCACAAACTAATCAATGTGATATACCACATTAACAAACTAAAAGATAAAAACCACATGATTATTTCAATAGATGCAGAAAAAGCCTTTGACAAAATTCAAGATCCATTTATGATAAAAACTCTCCAGAAAGCAGGCAGGCATAGAAGGAAAATACCTCAACATAATAAAAGCTATATATGATAAAACCACAGCAAACATTATCCTCAATGGTGAAAAATTGAAAGCATTTCCCTTAAAGTGAGGAATAAGACAAGGGTGCTCACTCTCACCACTGCTATTCAACAGCGTTTTGGAAGTTCAGGCCACAGAAATAAGAGCAGAAGAAGAAATAAAAGGAATCCAGATTGGAAAAGAAGTAGTAAAACTGTCACTGTTTGCAGATGACATGATCCTCTACATAGAAAACCCTAAAGACTCCACCAGAAAATTACTAGAGCTAATCAATGAATATAGTAAAGTTGCAGGATATAAAATTAACACTGAGAAATCCCTTGCATTCCTATACACTAATAATGAGAAAATAGAAAGAGAAATTAAGGAAATAATTTCATTCACCATTGCAATGAAAAGAATAAAATACTTAGGAATATATCTACCTAAAGAAACTAAAGACCTATATATAGAAAACTATAAAACACTGGTGAAAGAAATCAAGGAGGACACTAATAGATGGAGAAATATACCATGTTCATGGATTGGAAGAATCAATATAGTGAAAATGAGTATACTACCCAAAGCAATCTACAGATTCAATGCAATCCCTATCAAGCTACCAGCGGTATTTTTCACAGAACTAGAACAAATA
Organism: Neotragus pygmaeus; assembly: GCA_006410875.1. Lineage (NCBI taxonomy): Eukaryota > Metazoa > Chordata > Mammalia > Artiodactyla > Bovidae > Neotragus > Neotragus pygmaeus. The sequence continues at coordinate 4,950 of SJYV01030331.1, read as the reverse complement.
ATTTCAAGATTTGTATGGAAATACAAAAAACCTCGAATAGCCAAAGCAATCTTGAGAAAGAAGAATGGAACTGGAGGAATCAACTTGCCTGACTTCAGGCTCTACTACAAAGCCACAGTCATTAAGACAGTATGGTACTGGCACAAAGACAGAAATATAGATCAGTGGAACAAAATAGAAAGCCCAGAGATAAATCCACACACCTATGGACACCTTATCTTCGACAAAGGAGGCAAGAATATACAATGGAGTAAAGACAATCTCTTTAATAAGTGGTGCTGGGAAAACTGGTCAACCACTTGTAAAAAAATGAAACTAGATCACTTTCTAACACCACACACAAAAATAAACTCAAAATGGATTAAAGACCTAAATGTAAGACCAGAAACTATAAAACTCCTAGAGGAGAACATAGGCAAAACACTCTCTGACATAAATCACAGTAGGATCCTCTATGATCCACCTCCCAGAATACTGGAAATAAAAACAAAAATAAACAAATGGGATCTAATTAAAATTAAAAGCTTCTGCACAACAAAGGAAACTATAAGTAAGGTGAAAAGACAGCCTTCTGAATGGGAGAAAACAATAGCAAATGAAGCAACTGACAAACAACTAATCTCAAAAATATACAAGCAACTTATACAGCTCAACTCCAGAAAAATAAACGACCCGATCAAAAAATGGGCCAAAGAACTCAATAGACATTTCTCCAAAGAAGACATACGGATGGCTAACAAACACATGAAAAGATGCTCAACATCACTCATCATCAGAGAAATGCAAATCAAAACCACAATGAGGTACCATCTCATGTCTGTCAGAATGGCTGCTATCAAAAAGTCTACAAACAATAAATGCTGGAGAGGGTGCAGAGAAAAAGGAACCCTCTTACACTGTTGGTGGGAATGCAAACTAGTACAGCCACTATGGAGAACAGTGTGGAGATTCCTTAAAAAACTGGAAATAGAACTGCCATATGACCCAGCAATCCCTCTGCTGGTCATACACACTGAGGAAACCAGAATTAAAAGAGACATATGTACCCCAATGTTCATCACAGCACTGTTTATGTGGAAGCAACCTAGATGTCCATCGGCAGACAAAGGGATAAGAAAGCTGTGGTACATATACACAATGGAATATTCCTCAGCTTTAAAAAGAATGCATTTGAATCAGTTCTAATGAGGTGAATGAAACTGGAGCCTATGATACGAAGCAAAGTAAGTCAGAAAGAAAAGCACTGATACAGTATATTAACACATACATATGGAATTTGGAAAGATGATAATGATGACCCTATATGTGAGACAGCAAAAGAGACACAGATGTAAAGAACCAACTGTTAGACACTGTGGGAGAAGGCGAGAGTGGGATGATTTGAGAGAATAGCATTGAAACGTTTATTATCATATGTGAAATAGATCACCAGTCCAGGTTCGATGCACAAGACAGGGTGCTCAGGGCTTTTGCACTGGGATGACCCTGAAGGATGGGATGGAGAGGGAGGTGGGACAGTCAGGATGGAGAACACATGTACACCCATGGCTGATTCATGTGAATGTATGGCAAAAACCACCACAATATTGTAAAGTAATTAGCCTCCAATTAAAATTAAAAATATAAATAAATAACTAAATACACTGGGGGGAAAAAAGATTCCAAGAGAAGTTGCATAAAATCACCTGAAAGACAAAAATATCTTGGTGAGCCCGGGTCCAAAATAAAGGAAGTAGGCAAATCTCATTTTGGTGGGAAAGAAAAGAGAATGAACCAAGATAGATAATTTAAAAAAATTTCAGGAATAAATAAAAAGGATGTAAGAAATGCTAAAATCATGATGATCATAGTTTTCAAACCAAAAAATTGTGTCACAAATGAGACAAAGACACAAAATAATTTGAATCAAATCTATCTGCAAAATTCTGGAACCTACCTTTGCCTCAGCCCCACAGCCCAATCCGTGGTGTGACAGCTGTTCACTCTAGTGGGATTATCTACATTAAAAAGATAGGAATCAATTATTTTCCTATCACTGTGGAAAGAGAAAGAGAAATGGGCTCTAACAGAAGCTTGTTAAGATTCTGAGCAAGTAAAAAATGGTATCTGGTGGAGAATTTTTCTTCTCTTCCTAACATCCCTCTTCCATCCCAAACAGAGCGTCAGCAAATGCAGCAGACTGGAGGGTTTGCTCTGGGCAAGTCTGAGTTGACTCTGGCTCTTTCTTCTAAATACCGCAGTGGTAAACAGATGGCTTGAAGGGTGCCTCAAATGCCAGCTCTCTAAAAGAGCCTGCCTCCAGAGGGAGAACTGCCTCCCAGGGGAAAGCCACGCACTCTGGGGTGACCAGGCTGTATTTGAGGCTGTCAAGAGGCCTCGGGTCATCCAACTCTCAAGTGTTTCAGTTCAGTTCAGTCGCTCAGTCGTGTCCGACTCTTTGCGACCCCATGAATTGCAGCATGCCAAGCCTCCCTGTCTACCACCAACTCCCGGAGTTCACTCAAACTCATGTACGTCGAGGCAGTGATGCCACCCAGCCATCTCATCCTCTGTCATCCCCTTCTCCTCTTGCCCCCAATCCCGCCAAGCNCCAAGCCTCCCTGTCTACCACCAACTCCCGGAGTTCACTCAAACTCATGTACGTCGAGGCAGTGATGCCACCCAGCCATCTCATCCTCTGTCATCCCCTTCTCCTCTTGCCCCCAATCCCGCCAAGCATCAGAGTCTTTTTCAATGAGTCAACTCTTTGCATGAGGTGGCCAAAGTATTGGAGTGTCAGCTTCAGCATCAGTCCTTCCAAAGAATACCCAGGACTGATCTCCTTTAGAATGGACTGGTTGGATCTCCTTGCAGTCCAAGGGACTCTCAAGAGTCTTCTCCAACACCATGGTTCAAAAGCATCAATTTTTCGGCGCTCAGCTTTCTTCACAGTCCAACTCTCACATTCATACATGACTACTGGAAAAACCATAGCCTTGACTATATGGACCTTTGGTGGCAAAGTAATGTCTCTGCTTTTTAATATCCCATCTAGGTTGGTCTTAACATTCCTTTGAGTGTTTAGTGGTGTTCAAATGTCTCCTCAGTGTCAAATAAGGAGTGACATCAGAACTGCCTCCATTTGTAGTTATCATTTATTCTGAGAGAGAAGTGAGCTAGCTCCTAGAGGGTTAAGATCTCACATACCCCCTGACTTGCAGTTTCCTCTCATTCCCAGATTCAGAGATTTCTAAGCACGTTCCACTGTATAGAACTTTGAAGTTGCTAAAACTTTGTCCTACACAGTACTTCAACTTATCCTACCAGTAATCCTGTAGGGTGATAATTGTTGTGCAGTCTCTCAGTCATGTCTCTTTGCGACCCCATGGACTACAACACACCAGACTTCCCTGTCCTTCAGTATCTCCCAGAGCTTGCTCCAACTCATGTCCAAGGAGCCAATGATGCCATCCAACCACCTAATCCTTTGTTTTCCCCTTCTTCATGACACTAGCCTGGATTTACATAGGAAGAAAACAGAGATTCAGACAGATTGAAAGTAAACATTGGCCTGAAACCTTCATTGAAGTGTCCCATCTCTGTTCTATGCACTGCATTTTGCATGGCTCCAGCTTAGAAGTTTAGAACTGAAGAAATAAGCCCACCTATTATGCAGTCAGGCCATTTTAGCAATGAGTACCTGAGGTTCGAGAAGTCATTGTATTTTTCACTTAGCCACAGAACTTGCCCAAAGTGCAGAAAAGAGGTAAATAGATCCCCAACACACATCTGGTCAGGGTCTAGCCCCAGGTTCAGGGATGGAGAGGCAGCCAACCAGGGAAAGGGCCCTCACTCTCAGCTCTGGCTTCTCCCTCCCTAGTCAGTTGGGGACAGGCAGAGAAAGCCACAACTTATTTCCTGTGGATCTGTGCTCTTCTGGAAAGTTTCTGATGTATCTCTTCCACCTGAGGTCAATCCTCTGGGAACCATCTACCTCCATAACAAGAACAAGCTGCAGAACTAGAATTCTCCCTCTGAACTCCAGAGCAGGGTTAGGATTAGCTGGGGGTCCTCTTGGGCATAACAGCAAGACACTTATTTCACAAGTAGCATCAGTTCTGTGCCTAAAGATGCAGAAGCAATGGGAAGAGAAAATCAGCTGCCTTTGGATGAGAACTCAAAATACCACTGACACCCACAGGCCAGCCCATCTACCAACACACATGCCTGCTTGGTCTGGCACTGGGTCCCAACTCCATTCAATCTCCCTCTAGCTGAAGGCCTCTGAGGACCAAGGTTCCCTCTGCTGTGGGAAGAGTGAGGGGGGCTGAGGCAGCTATGTCTTGGGGTCCTGCTAAGACCCCACAAAGGCTGAGGACAACCTCCCATTCCAGCCCTGAAAAAATCCCCCTGACCCAGAAAGGGTGACTCCCAGGGAACTCTGGCTGACCCAGCTCTGGGAGGGAATGATGGGATTTCTCCCCTCATGACTCACTCCTGTTTCACTTTTCTGTCTCATAGCTCCTACCTCCCCTAAAGACAGGAGAGGGGTACTGCGAGGTCTCAAGGTAGATGAAACAAAGACCAGCATCACTGCACTGATGGTATGTGTATGGCTAGTCTAGGGAACTGAGTGACTCAGTAATCACACAGCCTGGGATCCCAGGGACAGGGAGGCCACTGCAGGAGCAGCAGGAAACACAGCAACAAAGCTAATCAGGGACCCTGGCTCTGTACTGCCTGCTTCCCCCCAGTGAAAGATCCCCCTGCTGGTGAGTTCAGGTAGGCAGAAATCAGAGCCTATACAAGGACATTCTTATATCTCTGTTTCACACCTTTGTTGCCAAGCTACACTAAGAAAATACTGCCTGTGATGGGAGAGGAGGAGGGGATAAATAAACATCTGAGCAGCATCTACTCTGCAGGGGATGGGAAGAGGAGCCTTACTGCCTTCCTAATCTTACACTCTCA